>CM062290.1:400077988-400490488 GCA_031216915.1 Pictodentalium vernedei
CATAACGTATTCAGTAGTACCCAGTGCCACTGGAAAGGGAAACTAATAAGCTTTACAGTGGTGTATTACACGACCGTTGGGTGTTATCGGGTTGTTCATGATAACCTGCAGAAGTCGCAGAAAAGGCCGACAAACATTTAGTCGGACAAGATAGTGCACAGTGGAAAGTGGGTTCCGAGCGACAATTATCGGCTTTATTATAAATAATTTGCGGTCCCATTGTCTATGGAGGGCAGATTCAAACATTAACTGTATACCTTTATCAATTACTAACCTCGGATCCACATTTTTTTCATTTATGGCGCAAAGGTAAAAAAACCGTCAGAGAAAGAGTCATGGGGATTGTAACCGAAATTGGCGAGAGTAGGTCAAAAGAAAGAGGTCTTTGTGTGGCCTGCGTGACAAACTTGCAGGCCTGGCATTCTGAAAAATGCAGGAGGGCAAAAAATCGCTCTCCTCAATCAGCTTAGGGGAGCAATTAGCTTTACACAGCATTTTAAGTATCCAGTAGAACGAACTCATTGAAACTGAAACCAACAGACTACGTCATTGATTTTATTAACTTTACTGAGGTAAAGCGAAATCTCTTAGACATCTGGATGTCTCACTCAACAACTGAACACACACTTGACAAGACCTATGTGTGTACCCAGACCTGTTGTCCAAGAATGTCATACGCCTACCACTACCACCTTCAACCCCCAAGGGGGGTTGAAGTTGGTAGCGGTAGGCGTATGACTTTCTTGGACAACAGGTCTGCTTGAATCTACAGTCACATCCTGGTGCAAGTGCTTCAAGTGACAGGATAGTAGTAATGGTAGCTCTCTGTGCTTGTAAACTGACGAGGCTTATGATCACATAGAGGGAAAACGAAGTGAACAGGATAGCCGTGGTTACTGCTTTCAATATTGACGTAGCCTTCTGGTGATTCGGAGACTTGCAACGGCTTGGTAATGTTTCAGCAGACTTATCTAAGACGGAGGTATCAGTTTCTCTGGATTGCACGAAAAACAGAGCAGACATAGCAGTAAAGCTATCGTGCAGGTCAACACCACTGAGACGCAAGAGTAAGTAAAACAGGATACAAGTAGATATATCTTTTAGCAAGCAATGCTTTAAGCTGCTGGAATAGATTGTAAGCTTGAAATTGCCAATCCTGGCGCGGTATAGTTCCAGTGCACACATTGTAAATGCATTTAGTTTCCGGAACAAACTGAGTTCAAGTTGTATTGAGAAAGAATGATGTAGTGTAGAATATAAGGTGTTGAAATATTAGAGTTGATGGTAGAAGATACAAGAGTCAATAAACAAAAAGGAGACGAGGATAAGTAAGTATATACAAAATAACTGTGCTATGTATAGGTATGGGTTGTAGTTCTGCTTATACAAAGCCAAAGCTTACCCTTGACACGTGGATGATGTTCGTTGTATCAGTTTAAGAGCAATTTGACAATCAGTGAAGGATGGTACACCTGACCCGGTGTACTCACTGCAAAAAAATACTCATTGGACCACTGGTGACTGATGTAATACAAGAAGTGAACTGTTTATGGTAAGTATGTGTTGCGCGGGATTCATCGGGGATTAAATACCATTAGCACAGAAACGTGTCACAAGTGAAAAGGAGAAACAAATCCTTCCTGCCACGAAAGGTGTCGAAAGTTGGCTGGAAGGAAGTTCTACGCCTATGTAATAGAATGGTATGGATAATGGCATGGAGAAGGGGGACCAACCCATGTTAAAAGGTTCATCTTGCAACAGATGTCTCAAAGTGAATAGGGATGAGAACAATAAAAGCATTTACAAGAAGAAAACAAGGGCGTCCCACCTATAGTTGATGAGTCTGACGCAAACCTGCAATTCTCTTGATGTGGTTCGAAGAACACTTTCTGTTTTCAATATTTCCCTAATACAGTCAGAAGTCAAAACCTGCAACAGTATTTTCGGGAGAAAAACGGAGGTTTTCCATTTTGCAACTATAGCACTTGATATTGGTGGATGGAGGTTAGTAGACAGAACCAGCAAGGCCAATTACTGGTTCTGTCTTGCTGGTTCTGCTGGTTCTGTCTACCGATTTCCATCCGGCTTTGCAGCTATGACACTGCATGTGGATGGGTGGGGTCTGAGTGGGGGTAATCATAATATTGAAACAACACATTAACATACACAGTGTACAGACTGTCCTATGTTCAAAAAGAGATAATTCCGATATTATGTCGCAACCAGGCTGTCATAACTTACCATAACACTGAAGCCATGACGGAAACACAATACCGAATTTAAGAACAACAAGAAATAAAAGTTCAAACGGGTTGCGACACTGTTGCGATGAGGGTTGTCACGGTTTACATGTAAATACAATAACTTCTGTACCGTAGAGTAAAATGTTGAAGTGATACAAGGTGAAAAGCGGAGAGATAACTTTGTTCGGACCGCAACACAATCGCCACCCGATCAAACCCATCTGTCGGCGATTGAAATCGGGCCATTGCATGGGGACTGCAGAGAAGTTTATGAACTATAACACTGCATGTTGATGGGTGGGGTTAGAGCGGAGGTAATCATAATATTGAACCAACACATTAACTTACACGGTGTACAGGCTGCCCTGTGTTCAAAGAGCAAGACACGCTAAATATGTTCGGTGGCGATGCCACAGTACTGGGCAGATACAATATTTAATCTGGTGTAAAAGAAGAAGAAGCTGTAATGATACCAGAAAGAAAGCCGATGGATAACTTCAATCGGATTGCGACAAAGTCGTCATCCGGTTGAATTTACCCATCCGCGATTCCAGTCACGCAATTCATTGCATAATAAGATGGACAGGCCTAAATAATGATAAATGCATTCGTAAAACACACGACTAGTGTGCATTAGGGGTGTATCAGTTCGGATGCAAGTGCAATAAGTATAGCCGATGGAAAATACGCCATAATGTAAATATAATGTAGAAAGCTGAAACATAAATTCAATCGCATTTACCTGACCGCGGTTGGGAGCACTCATCAACTGTTGAGATAGAACTGAAATATTCGTTGAACACTTCAGCTTTCTCAACACTTGATGAGTACATTTTATTTGAATAGACCAAAGTAGGAAATCCTGTTGCGTTACTGCTACTGATTAGTGATTTTAGGGTCTTCCACCACAGTGATGCTGGGGTTTCGTTGCTTCTCAGTGTGGACTGGACTTTAGAAAGATGCAGGGCTTTGGCCTTTCTAATAGCCTTTCTAATTGTTGAGAAAGCTGAAGTGTTCAACGAATATTTCAGTTCTATCTCAACAGTTGATGATTCGAATGCTTCCCTTCCAGACCCACCACCACATGCTTCACAACGTATTGATAGTATCACCCTACAGTGCAGCGAGGTATATGCTGCAATGAAATCGATAAAGGTGTCCAAGGCGTCTGGTCCTGATAAAATAAGCCCGCGTCTCCTTAAGGAATGTAAATCCTCTCTATGCGAACCACTCTCAATCTTATTTAATATACTTCTGAAAAATTCATACTTTCCTGCACTCTGGAAAAAAGCAAATGTCACCCCTATCCTAAAAAAACAACCTTCCAACTCAGTTACTAACTATCGTCCTATATCATTGATCAGCTGTGTTGGCAAAATATTCGAAAAATGTGTTTTCAAACGCTTGTGGCAGTTTTTGATTGAAAATAATATTCTTAGTCAATTTCAGTCAGGTTTTACACCTGGAGATTCAACTGTCCTCCAACTGACTGACATATATGATGAATTTTGTCGCGCACTCGATGAAGGCAAAGAAGTAAGGGTAGTTTTCTGTGATGTTAGTAAGGCCTTCGACAAAGTATGGCATGCTGGTCTTATCTACAAGCTGGAGAGTATTGGTGTCTCAGGGGATCTACTGTTGTTTTTAAAATCGTATCTGGCAGATAGATCGCAGAGAGTTGTGATAGCCTCGGAGACATCTTCATGGAGACCCATCAATGCCGGTGTTCCCCAGGGGTCGATACTTGGGCCTTTACTGTTCTTGATATACATTAACGATATAACCAGAGACTTACTTAGTTGTATACGCCTGTTTGCAGATGATACTTCCTTATATCTAATCATTGAGAACCCAGAGCAAGCCTCAAACATAATCAACCATGATCTGGCGTCAATTGAGCATTGGGCCAAAACATGGTTGGTTGAGTTCAATCCCAACAAAACAGAGAGTATGCTAATATCACGCAAAAGCAATCCCAACTCTCATCCACCTTTATATCTGGGAAGTTCTCAGATATCGGAAGTTACCGAACATAAACATCTGGGGGTCATACTAAATAGCACATGTACATGGAACGACCACGTTGACCACATCTGCGCGAAAGCCTGGTCTCGCCTAGACATGCTGAGGAGACACAAATTTTATCTCGATCGAAGTGTCCTAGAAAAAATATACTTTGCCTTTATTAGGCCCCTTCTGGAATATGCGGATACTGTCTGGGACAATTGTTCTGTATCCAATATTGCGGACCTAGAAAAAATCCAAATTGCAGCAGCCCGAATCGTCACGGGAGCAACAGTCAGTGCTAGTAAATCTTTGCTGTATTCGGAAACACGATGGGACACCCTACAAGAAAGACGCCGCAAACATAAATTAATTCAGTTCTTCAAAATGTATCATTGCATGTTACCTCCACATATCTCCAACAAAGTCCCCCCACTCGTCTCCGAGACGAGCTCGTCACTTAGTCTTCGCTCGAGTCATAACCACCGCGTTCCCTTTTGCCGAACCCAATTGTATCAGTCATCTTTCATCCCAAACGTTACAGATCAGTGGAACAAGCTCCCCTTACCTGTTCGCGAGAACACATCACTGATCAACTTTAAAACTTTTCTGAGCGATGGGAACCAAAGACCCCCAAAGTTCTTCAGTAACGCGAAATCTCGCGCGGCTCAAATATATCATTGCAGGCTGCGACTGCATTGCAGTAGTCTTAACTCTCACCTATATGAAAATCATTTATCACCCAGCCCCTCTTGTCAGTGTGGCGAGAGCGAAACTACTGATCACTTTCTCCTGCATTGTCCAATGTTCTCAAACGCTCGTAACTATACGATTAATTTACTCCCCTTTGAAGTAGACTCATCCACACTCTTGTTTGGCTCTGAGTTCTTGAATAATGAGGACAATCGCCTTATTTTCGAAGTGGTCCATGATTTCATTCTATCAAGCAAGCGATTTCATTGAGATGCAACTCAATACTACGTCCCACCAGGCCCCATCGGGAGTTCCGTTCTGTCCACCTGGTAACATAGGATCAAATGACCAATATCATGAGTGGAAGGACCCTTCACGCGTTATGGCTCGACACCACTGAGGCTAGTATGCAAAACGCTTATCAAAGGAACTAAAAGTAAGAATCAAGTCGCGTAGTTATTACGGTATGAAGTTTTAAGTCAATATATCCTGTATTCAAGTTGGCGGAAATAATTGTGTTCTGTTCTTTTCTCTGAACTTTCTCTTCTCTTCTTTTTTTCATCGTTTATTCCGGGACTTTCTTGTCTTTTCCCATTCAACTTAAAGTCTAAACAATCCCACGTATCGTTGCCGGACGGCCGAGGCGGCCCTCGTCTCGTATTTAAATATTATTGGCTTCCAGCAACTTTGTCTAGATTAATGTAGATTGAAGGGGAACATGGGGGCCTCGGCCTTCATGCAACGATACGTGAGCTCTTTTGCCGATTTATACCACCTGAACGAGTAGTTTTTTAATGCGTTAGGGAGACGACTTATATAAGCTTTAAGCTTTCTGTCGAATCCCTTTTCTACACATCAACTATCTTTACTACTTCTATTTATTGGTTTCTTGTATACTACTGTATTTTGTATCTTGATAATTTATTTTTGGAACAAGTATTGTGAACTGTATACATTTAACTTATTCTTCAATAAATACTGTTTAAACTAATGGTAGTATATTATAGTGTCAATATTCCTTGAGTAATTACCCCTCAAACTGTGATGTCAGTTGAACTTGAAACTGACAGAAAAAAAAATATGACCCATTTTGCTTCAAATAATTGCAACTGTGTTTGGGTATGGTTGCAGCCATTACCTTTTACCACTAAACCACTTTCAAAATGAAATTACGTGATGTTATGTGACTTCTAAGTTAAATTACATTTTTGCTTTACAACAAAAATTTAATGTGAGCATAATACATGTAATCTCAATCATCCCAGACCAAAATATTTAGGAGGGCAATTTTTCGCTCTCCTTAATTCTTTCAGGAGGGCAGTAAGGAGAGCTAAAAAATCGCTCTCCTGAAATTGCCAATCCTGACAAAGAGTAGACAGGTTTTGAAGAGTACCTTGACGATGGCACCTTTGTGAGGGGATGGGGTGGTCACTGTTGTTCAAGCTGAGGTCGCGATCACTGGAGATTAGGGGGAATTGGGAAAGACGGTGGAAAAGGAGAGCCAAATGTGTAACTTGGGCGGAGTGGTGACCTTGGAATACGTTTTATTAGGAAATCCCAATCTACTAGATCAAAATAGTATAATGAGGACGTGGATGGGAGAATGAATGACATGTGGTTAGTGGTTGACACAAATGCGATGGACAGTATGCTTATCAGAGGGATTGTGAAGAATGGGGTACAGAGTGTCTAAAAGCAGTTCGTCTCAGTATTGGGAGGAAAGTGGGGTGGGAATCAGGAGGTAGTTGGAAGCACATGTGTAACCAGAACCTTCTAAACTGAGAACCACAGCAAATCAGCGGACAGCCAAACTGTTACTAATAGTATATCGGCCAACGTATATAGTGTCAAAGCCTCATCCATCTGTAGGGTTCGATCATCTAATGCTATGAACACACAGGCCTAACATTACACGTATTTACTCCAGCGGAATCCTGAGAATCCTATAATGTTTTAGTGCAGCTGACTGATACCAGACGAGACTGTTCGAACACATTCAGCCAGGCACCCCTACAAAAACGATCGTCTTTTCTTTCAATTACAAGGTTCGAAAGGTAGCTGGGTGCTCAGGAAACCATCCACCGGATCAGGTTTTTAAAAATGATCCCCGGGGAGGGTTCCCTTTGACCCCACCAGAAAGAGAAGACATGCTTACGAACACCCACACCAGGGCTACGCACCTAGCTACTTTTCGGAAAAAATCTTCCAGCCCCCCCCCCCCCACCACCCCCCCTCCTGGAAAAAAAGTTGGCCTGTTGGTGTACATACGCCTATGCTGGGCATAATCAGAGAAGTCAAAATCGGATTAACCCTTTACCTAACATGAAAAGCAGACGACACTTGCAAAAAAAATTCTTGAATAACTTATTTTTTTCATTTTTTGTCTCCAAAACATAGATTATGACCCCTCATTGGAACGAGCTCGACGAGCTCGTTCCAATGAGGGGTCATAACTTATGTTTTGGAGACAAAAAATGAAAAAAATAATGAAAATTAATTGGCGATTTTTGAGAATAGCGCTGGCTGGTTTGGGCCGTTACGTTGGGTAAAGGGTTAATATTATATAAATTCTCTGATCAACTTTGTCGAGTGATTCTCCCTCAGAAGATTTATCAGGTGCTTGCTAAGAGGGGGGGGGGGGGCGTGATCATGTAGTGGCGTATTCTTGACGCCCCCCCCCCCCCCCTACAATTTTCCAATAACCTTTCTAAAGATTTCGTGCCAGTGTTACGGTTGGAGGAAGCCGGAATACCCGGAGAGAACCACCGAGCAACGACGGGCAGCTGCCAGCTCCCCTACATCGTAACTCCACACTGCAGCACAGGCGGGGTTAGATTGGTTGAAGACATGCGTACCATCGACGTGCAGTATGCCTTAGTACACGGCGTCATCGTGCCCCCACGCGGGCAAAGGAGATGAGGTGTCTTGCTCTTGCCGCAGGTGGGATTCTCTTGCCGCATTTGGGATTCGAACCGGTGACCTCTCGGCTTGCAGCCTGCACCTCCACCTACTGAGCCACCGCGCACCCGTGGAGTTGCGTTGGACGCGTGCTTCACTGTCAAGTTGATTTCTCACCGTCACCAGTTAGTAAAACGATCAACATTTACAGTCTGAGAGTAATATGACAATACGCAAGGCGTAAGAAGGAACCCCAAAGTATCCAACGTATTGAAATATTTCATTCCGCAACCATTACTCCAAAAACATTTTGGTTTATTCAGTCGAATTCCTGCAATTGTTTAATTTCAGCCAAACAAGAATACGTTTCACGGTACTAAATATTTTCCCATAGGCGACCATTATAACGTTCAGGCGAAAAAAAATATGTTCGCATCATTTTAAATTTAACATTCAAATATTTTTTGTCAACTATAGCCCTTCTACGGAAGCCGGTTAGAGCCACCTGTAAATCAATTTTTTATGTCGTAATTACGACATAGTATGTCGTAATTACGACATACCATGTCGTAATTACGACATACCATATCTCGTAATTACGACATACTATGTCGTAATTACGAGTTAGCACTAACCGGCTTCCGTACTACTCAGACAACCTTTTAATGACTTTTAAACAGGGGTCATGCAACAAAACAAATAAAAGAAAAACTAACAGAAAGGGAAGTGCTGGTCACATGTTCATATTTCTCAGGGAATTCCCAAACAAAACACACCAATAGTCAAACAAAGTTTTAGGTTCTAAAAGTCCTCAAATCATCCTCTTTATTCATCTGGAACATTCAAAAGTAATGCAAAATGTCAGTAGACTTCTTCAAATGTTTATTGAAACAATATATTTCCCCAAGACTGCTTAGTTTTGGGAATTACATAATTTCCGAGCGCAACTTTTCGAGGCATGTAAATCTAATTAAAATATTTACAACAGTTATACCTATGAGCAAACCCAACCCTACCAAAGATACAGTTACCTCTTTCATGTGATGAAAGAGTCATTTCTGCAATAGAATTCAACTTTTGGCTTTTGTCTAGTCCAAAGCATGGGAAATTTGTTCTTTTGAAGAGAACTGTCCAATCTGTGTCAAATAGGCTTAAAAACTGTTATTGCCTGCGACAGAATTTCTACTCTGTTACCCAATAAGGGGGATAAGAATTCACAGCTTTCTTTGAAACTACCCAAATCCCAAAATAAAACTAAAATCTGCATCAGCACACAAAACCTTTTCACAAAATCTGTTTTAATTAATCATACAGCAAGATAAATAGGGCCCCACCACCATGAAACAATATGTCAATTTTGTTTTAAAATTGGGGTTGTGCAGGGCTTATAGTTCCTCTAAATTTGGGAGAATCCATTTGGATTCTTGCGGAAATCGTTCCGAGAATTCAGACCTGCTATAGGTCAGTATGATTGAACCCCTGTTGCATACTGATAATACATGTTAACCCTTTACCCAATACAGCTTTTTTAATTTTTACAACACCAACTACTGATTTTTACCTCCCCCCTGAGCCCTTAATCGCTCACCTGACGAAGTGGTTCAGAGAAGTATTTTGGGTCAGATTCAGTTAGTCAAGGTTCATGGACACTACAGGAATAATGTTATGAAATTATTCATAATTCTATTGTCCATGTTAGATGATTATTAGCATAGGTCTTCCTGATTGCTTCCAATTCTGACAGCTGTAGACAAGTACTGCCAAACTTCCAAGGGTTGTTGTGTCACTGCACTTTGAAAGGCAAATTTTATGGAAAAGCTCTAAGGAATGGATTTGAACATTTATGAACAACCTCGAACCTAACCCACCCCTGCCCAAATATTAAGCCACAGACCTGAAATGAACAAACTCAAATCTCTCCCCCCCCCCCCCCCCCTTCCTGCGATACCAAATATGAAAGGGTTCTGACTGGCAGGAACCAAACTGGAACAAATTTACATCTGACCTCCCCAGAGATGTTGTACACCAAATATTAAAGCATTAAACTAGTGGGTCTGAAGAAAAAGATTTTTAAAGAAATTTTCTCATGTTGCTTTGAGTTAATTTGCACTCCCGTAATGAGCCCATATATTAACCCATAGATTTGGCTTGAACAAACATGAATCTGACCCCCTTAGAGATGCTGTAAGCCAAATACGAAAGGATTCTGACTGGTGTATCTGAAAAAAACGAGTTTTAAAGAAATTTCCTCATACTGCACTGAGTTAAACTTTGGGCTTCAATAGATAGACCAAATATTAACCCAGAGACCCGATTCAAACAAACTTCAATCTACCCTCCCCCCGCCCACTAGAAATGTTGCATTCCAAATATGAAAGCATTCTGACTGGTGGATCTGAAGGAGGTTTTCAAAGAAATTTCCTCATGTTGCACTGTTGATATTTGGGTGCCCATAGGGAGCCCGAATATCAACTCAGGGACTTGATTTGAACAAACCTGAACCTATCCCTCCCACCCCTAGAGATGCTGTATACCAAGTATCAAAAGATTCTTATACATGGTTCTGGAGAAGATTTTTTTTTCAATTTTGGAAAACAATTTATGCATGCTATCAGAGAAATGCTTGGGGCCCCCTGTGGGTGTGGCAACGTTATTTGAACAAAATGGAATTCACATATGATAAGGAACATGAATATCAAATTTGGTTCAATTCGGCTCTGTTGTTTATGAGGAGAGGTTAGTAATGTAAAGTTCATGCCGGACAGGATGGACTGATGGTGGACAGACAGAATGTCATCATTTAAGCGTCCCCTGACTTACAGTCACGTGAGCTAAAAATAAACAATATTCATCAAGCGTAATAATTTTGGATGTTACTAGAACCGGCTGATGAGAGCCGGTTCCAATGACAGCCATATTTGTACAAATTTTATTGCCAGTGTCACAATATTTCAGGTCATGTTAGTGTTGTATTGGTTAATTTGCTGCCTTTGTGTTAGGTAAAGGGTTAAACTGACTCAGTTCTTTTCATGTGAATCCTAGCAGCAATGTTACGAGAAGCTACATGCTTTCTCACTGGTTTTGTTGCACGGATCTCTACGGGAATTGATTCTCAGATTCTTATAAGCCCTGGCTGAGGCTATATAATCCACCAATATCAATAGAAAGTGCCATTTTATCTCAACAAATGATGTCAAATATTCTTTTACCTAGTGATGAGGTAAATTATAGCCCTGGATGTACCCCCCCCCCCCCCGGCCCCCAAGCTCTCAGTATGCATTTTTTCCTAAAACAAGAGACCCCAGGGGGCCTGAGGGCGCCCACCTGTACATGGTAACCTAAATATCAACCCAGAGAATTGATTTCAAGAAGTTGCATCTACTCCTCCTAAGAAAAGCTTATACCAAATATCCCAAGATTCTGACAAGTGGATCTAAAAAAAATGATTTTTAAAGAATATTCCTCATATTGAACAGAGTTATAATATATATATGAACCCAGGGACTTGGCTTTAACAAACTTGAATCTCACCCCCCCCCCCCCCCCTAAGGATGCCGCACACCAAATATCAAAACATTTCAACTGCTGGATCTGAAGAAGAAGATTTTTAAAGAAAATTCCTCATTTTGAACTAAGTTACAATTCGAGCTCCCACAGTGATCCCAAACATGGACCTAGGGACATGGCTTGAACAAACTTGAATCTAGCCTCCTAAGGATGCTGCATAAAAAATATCAAAAGCATTCATCTGCTGGACCTGAAGAAGATTTTTTTTTAAAAATTCCTCATTTCGAACTAAGTTACAATTCAAGCTCCCACAGGGAGCACAAATATGGACCTAGGGACATGGCTTTAACAAACTTGAATCTCATCCCCCTAAGGATGCTGCACACCAAATATCAAAACATTCCAACTGCTGGATCTGAAGAAGAAGATTTTTAAAGAAAATTCCTCATTTTGAACTAAGTTACAATTCGAGCTCCCACAGTGAGCCCAAACATGGACCTAGGGACATGACTTGAACAAACTTGAATCTTGCCTCCTAGGGATGCTGCATAAAAAATATCAAAAGCATTCATCTGCTGGATCTGAAGAAGATTTTTTAAGAAAATTCCTCATTTCGAACTAAGTTACAATTCAAGCTCCCACAGTGAGTCCAAATATGGACCTAGGGACATGGCTTGAACAAACTTGAATCTCACCCCCCTAAGAATGCTGCATACCAAATATTAAAACATTCTGACTGCTGGATCTGAAGAAGAAGATTTTTAAAGAAAATTCCTCATTTTGAACTACATGTAAGTTATCATTCGGGCTCCCACAGTGAGCCCAAATATGGACCTAGGGACATAGCTTGAACAAACTTGAATCTCACCCCCCCCCCCCCTCCTAAGGATGCTGCATACCAAATATCAAAACTTTCCGACTGCTGGATCTGAAGAAGATTTTTAAAGAAAATTCCTCATTTTGAACTAAGTTATAATTCGGGTTACCACGGTGAGCCCAAATATGAACCCAGGGACTTGGCTTGAACAACTTGAATCTCACCCCTAAGCATGCTGCATACCCAATATCAAAAGATTCTGCTGCTGGATCTTGAGAAGATTTTCAAAGAAATTTGCCTGAAATGCACTAAGTTTACATTTGGGCTCCTATACTGAGCCCAAATATGAACCCAGGGGGCTGATTTGAAGAAACTTGAATCAGATCCACCCCACAATGTTGCATATCAAATATCAAAAGATTCTGCCTGCTGGATCTGGAGAAGATGATTTTTTAAGAAATTTGCCTGAAATGCACTAAGTTCGAATTCGGGCTTCTATAGTGAGCCCAAATATGAATCCAGGGGGCTGATTTGAACAAACTTGAATCAGATCCACCCCACAATGTCGCATACCAAATATCAAAAGATTCTGCCTGATGGATCTGAAGAAGAATATTTTTAAAGAAATTTGCCTGAAATGCTTCTATAGTGAGCCCAAATATGAATCCAGGGGGCCGATTTGAACAAACTTGAATCAGATCCACCCCACAATGTTGCATACCAAATATCAGAAGATTCTGCCAGCTGAATCTGGTGAAGAAGATTTTTTAAGAAATTTGCCTGAAATGCACTAAGTTTGAATTCGGGCTCCTATACTGAGCCCAAATATAAACCCAGGGGGGCAGATTTGAACAAACTCGAATCAGATCCACCCTACAATGTTGCATACCATATATCGAAAGATTCTGCCTGCTGGATCTAGAGAAGAAGATTTTTTAATGTTTTTCCCCTTGCCTACAGTGTTAAAAAGTGTTTTCAAAGTCACGAAACTGTACCCTATGATAAAACCGATGGCAATTTTTTGGACCAATCCTTTCTGTTGGTCATAAGGAAGCTTCACACCAAATAAAAATTCTCAGTGCCGTGGAGTTTTGGAGATATGGCGTTTTACTTTTTTCGATTTTTAGCTCCTGTGGTTTCCATGGGGCTACAGAAAAAGAAAATTTGGCATAAATTAGGTACTTATGACCCAATAAGCCCTCACATAAAATTTGATTCAAATCAGCCCCTCGGTTCGGAAAATAGAAATTTTGGGCCAAAAATTTTGCCCCTCCCATAACGACGCCAAATATAGCCCATCAAACTTCGCTTAAAGAAATCCAAGTCTACACCTTAAAAGGAAGCTGCATACCATATATCAAGTCTCTGCTACTGCTGGTTGATGAGAAGATTTTGGTGCCCCTTGGGGGCATGGCACCACCCAGGAGAAGAGGGCAACTTCATTTGAACAAATCTAAATTGGCATTAGGTAATAAACATTTACCCAACATTTGAATAATGTAAAGTTAACGCCGGACAGACAGCGGATAGAATGTGATCAGTAAAGCTCCCACTGAGCTTTGCTCAGGTGAGCTAAAAAACTTTATTAATTTATAAATAAATTGATGGTGACATGAATTTCCCATTATTTTTTAATCACATTCTTGCTTCTGAACACATTTCACATTGTGTTTGATATTCTGCAATCTTTGTAAGAAAAAGCCTAAGTTTTCTCAGTTAAGGCACCTCGAGTCATAAAACAGTGATTTTTTCCAACAGAATGACCAGTACCTGCTACTGTGGTGTCTCATGACAGTGTTAAAATTCCTAAAATCATCAAATATTGATTCATTAGTGCTGTGCTTGTGCTGCAAATATCCACAAATGCACTTTCACTATTTTGGTTTTAATCCCTACAGGCATGCATTCTGTCAAAAGGAGTGAAATTGTAGAAAATATGTTCACAAAGAGGTCAAATCAGTTACAGTACAGTCGCTGTGGACGGGTTGTAAAACACGCGTGGGCAGTGATGTCCACTCATGCATTTACCAGTCAATAAAAATCATCATCTACAAAATTTTAATTGATGAAGCATCGGTTTGTACCTGGTGCTTCATTATTGAAATTTTTGATGATTATACCTATAGTTAGTGTTTGGCATCAAATATTATTGTATGAATTTGTATCCGTGGAAATATTGCCCATCCATTTATTTATTTATTTTATTTTATTGGTGTTTAAGGTCACATATTTCTGCACAATGGCTAACCATGACCGTGACAGTTTTACGGGTGGAGGAAGCCGGAGTACCCGGAGAGAACCACCGAGCAACGGCGAGCAACTGTCAGCTCCCCAACTGCCCATCCATGGAAAGTGAGCAGTACACTGCCACTGTACTGTATTTGTTTCAAGTATATAATATACTCTTTGATGTTTAATATATTTGTGATAGGCTGGGTCCAAAGTACTCAGTACTCGTAGTACTCGAGTACCACTTTTTTGATAAAATACTCAATACTTGCCAGCCCAGATTTTTGTATGTGTGTGTGTGTGTTTGTGTGTGTGTGTGTGTGTGGGGGGGGGGGGGGGGTGGGGATGGAGGTTGGAGGGTGAAAGATAGCTGCAAATTATTTAAAATGTTGACCCAGGCAAATGAATAGCAAAGAAACATTTCAAATTTGGGAAGCCTAAATAAAAGTAGTAACTAACTTAAAATGAAAAATATAGATAGAAGAGCCGGGGCAATGTTGTCAAACAGAAAACAAACAAGAGCCCCCAGAGGGCCTGATGGCATACACCTGACATGGTAGCCTAAATATCAACCCAGGGAATTTATTTGAACATTTAGTTGCATCTGCCCCTCATATGAAAAGCTTATACAAAATATCCAAAGATTCTGACCGGTGGATCTAAAAAAAAAGGCTTTTTAAAGAATATTCCTCATATTGAACTAAGTTATAATTCAGGCTCCCACAGAGAGCCCAAATATAAACCCAAGGACTTGGCCTGAACCGAGGATCTCTCGGCTACCAGTCTGCACCTCTACCTACTGAGCTAATGCACCCCTGATGGTGTATTCTGATTATGTAAATAGATTTAAGCAGTACTAGTATGTGATTGGTTTTAATGCCATATTTGAGAATTATGGGTGCTGAAGTAATAAGAGTGCACTGAAAAATCTTCCCTTTGGTATTTAGTAGGTAGCTTGGTAATGGTAAAGTGACTTCACCTCAGTAAGCAACAGTGTGAAAGCTGGCAGCCATCTTTAATATCGGGCCGCCACACCCATAAACACTCGTTCTCATCCGAAGGTGATAACAAAGGTACCCAAGAAATTTCATGAAGATCGGTTCATAAATACAGCCTCCAGACTTAGCGTATTGACATGTGCACTTACAGTGTATAAGTAGCACTGATAAATTAAAGGTCATCTAATTTGCATAATTTCTGCAAGAGAAAAAAAACCTGTATTATACTTTTTTTGTGATGTACAGTTAAAACTAGAAGTCCTGTCACGAACTGTGCGCTTATCTAGGCTTAATTGCACGTATGGATTGCGCGCAATTGTCATATCGAATGGCATCCAAAGCACGGCAGGTTCTCCTGGTTACTTATAGCAAACATGGGCAATGTTTCTGCCAATGGACCTCTGGGTTACCCGGAGGTCCATTGGCTGAAACATTGCTTGTGCACAGGCCATATTTACAGAATTTGATTGCCTTACTATGGTCATATCGCGTAGATTAACACGCATATCGACGTGCTATTTGTGCGCATTTCAGGACAGGACTTTTAGTTTTAACTGTACTCCAAGTTACTAAACATTCATACAAAAATTTATTCAAATCAGAACTTTCATACAGAAGTTCTGTACAAAAAACTGATCGCACTAATTTTAGTACAAATTGGCTGCTAGTGGCCATCTTGATTTTCGAACTGCACCCAAAAACACTCGCTCTCATCCCACGGTGATAACAAAAGTACCCAAGACGTTTCGTAAAGATCGGTTCATAAATACGGCCACTAGCCTGAGCCGTATAGAAGTTGTGTACAAAACACTGATTGGACCTAATTTTGGTACAAAATGGCCACTGGCAGCCATCTTGAATTTTGGATCGCACCCCAAAATACTCGTTCTTGCCCCTAGGTGATAACAAAGGTATGCAAGAAGCTTGGTGAAGATCCGTTCATAAATACAGCCCCTAGCCCAATCCGTATTGACATGTGTACTTACTATGTATAGGTAGCACTGAATAAATCAAAGTTCATCTAATTTGCATAATTTCTGCCCAAGAAAAAAACCTGTATTTTATGTGATGTATTCCATGTTACTAAACAATCATACAAAAATTTATTCAAATCAGAACTTTCATACAGAAGTTCCGTACAAAGATCGGTTCATAAATACGGCCTCTAGCCCAAGTTGTATAGAAGTTCTGTACAAAAAACTGATTGTACCTAATTTCAGTACAAAATGGCCACTGGTATCCATCTTGAATTTTGGACTGCACCCAAAAACATTCATTCTCATCCTAAGGTGATAACAAAGGTACCCAAGAAGTTTCATGAAGATCAGTTCATAAATACTGTACAGCCTAGCCCGAGCCGTATTGACATGTGCACTTACTGGGTATACATGTAAGTAGCAGTGAATAAATTAATGTTCATCTAATTTGCATAATTTCACAACGAGAAAAAAACCTGTATTATATGTGATGTACTCCATGTTACTAAACATTCATACAAAAAATTTATTCAAATCAGACCTTTCATACAGAAGTTCTGTACGAAAACGCTGATTGCACTAATTTCTGTACAAAATGGCTGCTGGAGGCCATCTTGAATTTTGGACCGCACCCAAAAACACTCGTTCTCATCCCACGTGATAACAAAGGTACTCAAGAAGTTTCGTAAAGATTGGTTCATAAATACAGCCTCTAGCCCAAGCCGTATTGAATTGCTGTTCCCGAACAGACGGACAATGGGCCATGACATAACCTTAAATTTGACTTTCTCAAAGTTGAGCTAAAAATGGAGAGTATCCAGAGTATCACAAAACAAAAACCTATTTGTAAAGGACTCCTCCTTTCAAGGACAATGGGGCAGTGTTGGCATTCACCACCATACTGCCTTGAGGCTGCATTTTGAATTCCTGTGTTTGTTGTTCTAATGAAATATTATTTTATTATTATCAGTTACATGTATGGTACAAATATGGTACCGATAGCACACTTTCAGGAACCGCTGATGTCTGATGTCGACTGTGTGTCAGTGCGTGAGGTGCACACATACTTTTGGGGTTCTATACATCACATCCTTCATTTTGCTATATAATTTGTGTAAATTTATTTGGAATTTATAGAATTTCAGACTTGTAAATTTCATAGTATTGTTTTTGCCTTAGTTATGGTGCTTTATAAGTAATGGGCAATTTAGTTTGAAAAAAGGGGTTCATGAATATTCAGTCACAGGAAGATTCAGCCCTCATAATTTTTCTGAGAATATTCGGTCCCCAATTTCATTCATGCCCCCACCCCTCTCTCCTGTTAACCCATATAATGAACATCCCAAAAGACATTTTAATATCTAGATATTTATGCTTGTTCGCAACTTATTATGGACACAAATGGACACAGAGTCAAGGTAATTGTGTTTTACTGTCTTGAATTTCAAATTTTTTTTTTTTTTTTGGGGGGGAGAGGGGGTAGGGGGAGGGGGTAGGGGGGAGGTGCACCCGACCCCTCCACTGATGAGAGGGTCACACACCCTCTTGTCCTCGCCCCTATCTCACTGCTATGTGGCTCAGGTGATTCTGTGCATCATATTCTTTATTACCCGGCCCCACTCCCACTAGATATAATACTCTTGCCCCTACATGTAACTTAGATTTCCTGGCTAAGCACCAGTATATAGTGGTAAACCAACATCAAATTGTGCGCTTATGTCCAGTCGCTAACATACTGGAATAGTATAATGTGCTTTGTCATAAACTTGATCAAGTATTGATGACAAACAGCAATTTTCATTACCAGTACCTGGTGCCAGTAATAAAATAAGATTTGCAAATATCACCCTGCGTTTTTTCAGCTATTAACTAAGATAAAATTGTGCGCTTCATGAAAATTATTTCGTTACTACCTGTTAAAAATTACTGTTTCTTGTTTTGCTCTTTTCTGGCGGGCATACTAAACACCAAGGCAAACCGAGGGATACCAAGGTGAATGAAAACTGGAGAGTCTAAACGGGTATGAGGTGGTGTGTTCTTTTTATTATTTATTTATTGGTGTTTAAGGTCACATTTATCTGCACAATAGCTTATTGTGACCATGGCAGTTTTATGGATGGAGGAAACTAGAGTACCCCAGGAGAACCACTGAGCAATGGCAAGCAACTGTGAGCTCCCCAACATACTACACAAGCTGGGTTAGCCTTGTTCGAAGACAGGTGCACCAAGAACATGCAGTATGCCTTAGTACACAGCATACCTTGCCCCCACATGGGTAGTGGGGGGGGGGGGGGTGAAGTGTCTTGCCGAAGGACACAAAGCTGTTGCCGCAGGTGGATTCGAACCGAGGATCTCTCGGCTTCCAGTCTGCACCTCTACCTACTGAGCTAATGCACCCCTGATGGTGTATTCTGATTACGTGAATAGATTTAAGCAGTATAAGTATGTGATTGGTTTTAATGCCATATTTGAGAATTATGGGCACTGAAGTAATAAGAGTGCACTGAAAAATCTTCCCTTTGGTATTTAGTAGGTACTAGTAGCTTGGTAATGGTAAAGTGACTTCACCTCAGTAAGCAACAGTGTGAAAGCCGGCAGCCATCTTTAATTTCGGGCCGCACCCAAAAACACTTGTTCTCATCCCAAGGTGATAACAAAGGTACCCAAGAAGTTTCATGAAGATCGGTTCATAAATACAGCCTCCAGCCTTAGCGTATTGACATGTGTACTTACAGTGTATAAGAAGCACTGAATAAATCAAAGGTCATCTAATTTGCATAATTTCTGCAAGAGAAAAAAACCTGTATTATACAGTAATTTTTGTGATGTATTCCATGTTACTAAACATTCATACAAAAATTTATTCAAATCAGAACTTTCATACAGAAATTCTGTACAAAAAACTGATTGCACTAATTTTGGTACAAAATGGCTGCTAGTGGCCATCTTGAATTTCGAGCTGCATCCAAAAACACTCGCTCTCATCCCACGGTGATAACAAAGGTACCCAAGACGTTTCGTAAAGATTGGTTCATAAATACGGGCTCTAGCCTGAGCCGTATAGAAGTTGTGTACAAAAAACTGATTGTATCTAATTTTGGTACAAAATGGCCTCTGGCAGCCATCTTGAATTTTGGATCGCACCCCAAAACACTCATTCTCGTCCCTAGGTGATAACAAAGTATTTTATGTGATGTATTCCATGTTACTAAACAATCATACACAAATTTATTCAAATCAGAACTTTCATACAGAAGTTCTGTACAAAAAACTGATTGCAGTAATTTCATTTTCAGTACAAAATAGCTGCAAGCGGCCATCTAGAATTTTGGACTCCCCCCCAAAACACTCATTCTAACCCTATGGTGATAACAAAGGTACCCAAGAAATGTTGTAAAGATCGATTCATAATTACGGCCTCTAGCCCAAGTTGTATAGAAGTTCTGTACAACAAACTGATTGTACCTAATTTCGGTACAAAATGGCCACTGGTAGCCATATTGAATTTTGGACCACACCCAAAAACACTCATTCTCATCCCAAGGTGATAGCAAAGGTACCCAAGAAGTTTCATGAAGATCAGTTCATAAATACAGCCTAGCCCGAGCCGTATTGGCATGTGCACTTACTGGGTATACATGTAAGTAGCACTGAATAAATTAAAGTTCATCTAATTTGCATAATTTCAGCACGAGAAAAAAACCTGTATTATATGTGATGTACTCCATGTTACTAAACATTCATACAAAAAATTTATTCAAATCAGACCTTTCATACAGAAGTTCTGTACAAAAACGCTGATTGCACTAATTTCTGTACAAAATGGCTGCTGGAGGCCATCTTGAATTTTGGACCGCACCCAACAACACTCGTTCTCATCCCACGTGATAACAAAGGTACTCAAGAAGTTTCGTAAAGATTGGTTCATAAATACAGCCTCTAGCCCAAGTCGTATTGAATTGCTGTTCCCGAACAGACGGACAATGGGCCATGACATAACCTTAAATTTGACTTTCTCAAAGTTGAGCTAAAAATGGAGAGTATCCAGAGTATCACAAAACAAAAACCTATTTGTAAAGGACTCCTCCTTTCAAGGACAATGGGGCAGTGTTGGCATTCACCACCATACTGCCTTGAGGCTGCATTTTGAATTCCTGTGTTTGTTGTTCTAATGAAATATTATTTTATTATTATCAGTTACATGTATGGTACAAATATGGTACCGATAGCACACTTTCAGGAACCGCTGATGTCTGATGTCGACTGTGTGTCAGTGCGTGAGGTGCACACATACTTTTGGGGTTCTATACACCACATCCTTCATTTTGCTATATAATTTGTGTAAATTTATTTGGAATTTATAGAATTTCAGACTTGTAAATTTCATAGTATTGTTTTTGCCTTAGTTATGGTGCTTTATAAGTAATGGGCAATTTAGTTTGAAAAAAGGGGTTCATGAATATTCAGTCACAGGAAGATTCAGCCCTCATAATTTTTCTGAGAATATTCGGTCCCCAATTTCATTCATGCCCCCACCCCTCTCTCCTGTTGACCCATATAATGAACATCCCAAAAGACATTTTAATATCTAGATATTTATGCTTGTTCGCAACTTATTATGGACACAAATGGACACAGAGTCAAGGTAATTGTGTTTTACTGTCTTGAATTTCAAATTTTTTTGGGGGGGGAGGGGGTAGGGGGAGGTGCACCCGACCCCTCCACTGATGAGAGGGTCACACACCCTCTTGTCCTCGCCCCTATCTCACTGCTATGTGGCTCAGGTGATTCTGTGCATCATATTCTTTATTACCCGGCCCCACTCCCACTAGATATAATACTCTTGCCCCTACATGTAACTTAGATTTCCTGGCTAAGCACCAGTATATAGTGGTAAACCAACATCAAATTGTGCGCTTATGTCCAGTCGCTAACATACTGGAATAGTATAATGTGCTTTGTCATAAACTTGATCAAGTATTGATGACAAACAGCAATTTTCATTACCAGTACCTGGTGCCAGTAATAAAATAAGATTTGCAAATATCACCCTGCGTTTTTTCAGCTATTAACTAAGATAAAATTGTGCGCTTCATGAAAATTATTTCGTTACTACCTGTTAAAAATTACTGTTTCTTGTTTTGCTCTTTTCTGGCGGGCATACTAAACACCAAGGCAAACCGAGGGATACCAAGGTGAATGAAAACTGGAGAGTCTAAACGGGTATGAGGTGGTGTGTTCTTTTTATTATTTATTTATTGGTGTTTAAGGTCACATTTATCTGCACAATAGCTTATTGTGACCATGGCAGTTTTATGGATGGAGGAAACTAGAGTACCCCAGGAGAACCACTGAGCAATGGCAAGCAACTGTGAGCTCCCCAACATACTACACAAGCTGGGTTAGCCTTGTTCGAAGACAGGTGCACCAAGAACATGCAGTATGCCTTAGTACACAGCATACCTTGCCCCCACATGGGTAGTGGGGGGGGGGGGGGTGAAGTGTCTTGCCGAAGGACACAAAGCTGTTGCCGCAGGTGGATTCGAACCGAGGATCTCTCGGCTTCCAGTCTGCACCTCTACCTACTGAGCTAATGCACCCCTGATGGTGTATTCTGATTACGTGAATAGATTTAAGCAGTATAAGTATGTGATTGGTTTTAATGCCATATTTGAGAATTATGGGCACTGAAGTAATAAGAGTGCACTGAAAAATCTTCCCTTTGGTATTTAGTAGGTACTAGTAGCTTGGTAATGGTAAAGTGACTTCACCTCAGTAAGCAACAGTGTGAAAGCCGGCAGCCATCTTTAATTTCGGGCCGCACCCAAAAACACTTGTTCTCATCCCAAGGTGATAACAAAGGTACCCAAGAAGTTTCATGAAGATCGGTTCATAAATACAGCCTCCAGCCTTAGCGTATTGACATGTGTACTTGCAGTGTATAAGAAGCACTGAATAAATCAAAGGTCATCTAATTTGCATAATTTCTGCAAGAGAAAAAAACCTGTATTATACAGTAATTTTTGTGATGTATTCCATGTTACTAAACATTCATACAAAAATTTATTCAAATCAGAACTTTCATACAGAAATTCTGTACAAAAAACTGATTGCACTAATTTTGGTACAAAATGGCTGCTAGTGGCCATCTTGAATTTCGAACTGCATCCAAAAACACTCGCTCTCATCCCACGGTGATAACAAAGGTACCCAAGACGTTTCGTAAAGATTGGTTCATAAATACGGGCTCTAGCCTGAGCCGTATAGAAGTTGTGTACAAAAAACTGATTGTATCTAATTTTGGTACAAAATGGCCTCTAGCAGCCATCTTGAATTTTGGATCGCACCCCAAAACACTCATTCTCGTCCCTAGGTGATAACAAAGTATTTTATGTGATGTATTCCATGTTACTAAACAATCATACACAAATTTATTCAAATCAGAACTTTCATACAGAAGTTCTGTACAAAAAACTGATTGCAGTAATTTCATTTTCAGTACAAAATAGCTGCCAGCGGCCATCTAGAATTTTGGACTCCCCCCAAAAACACTCATTCTAACCCCATGGTGATAACAAAGGTACCCAAGAAATTTTGTAAAGATCGATTCATAATTACGGCCTCTAGCCCAAGTTGTATAGAAGTTCTGTACAACAAACTGATTGTACCTAATTTCGGTACAAAATGGCCACTGGTAGCCATATTGAATTTTGGACCACACCCAAAAACACTCATTCTCATCCCAAGGTGATAGCAAAGGTACCCAAGAAGTTTCATGAAGATCAGTTCATAAATACAGCCTAGCCCGAGCCGTATTGGCATGTGCACTTACTGGGTATACATGTAAGTAGCACTGAATAAATTAAAGTTCATCTAATTTGCATAATTTCAGCACGAGAAAAAAACCTTTATTATATGTGATGTACTCCATGTTACTAAACATTCATACAAAAATTTGTTCAAATCAGAACTTTCATACAGAAGTTCTGTACAAAAAACTGATTGCACTAATTTCTGTACAAAATGGCTGCTGGAGGCCATCTTGCACTTTGGACCGCACCCAAAAACACTCGTTCTCGTCCCACGTGATAACAAAGGTACTCAAGAAGTTTCGTAAAGATCGGTTCATAAATACAACCTCTAGCCCGAGTCGTATTGAATTGTTGTTCTCAAACAGACGGAAGCCCGAGTCGTATTGAATTGTTGTTCCCAAACAGACGGACAACGGGCTATGACACAACCTTAAATATGACTTTGTCAAAGCTGAGCTAAAAATGGGGAGTATCCAGTATTTCACAAAACAAAAACCTATTTTGTAAAGGACTCCCCCTTTCAAGGACAATGGGACAGCATTGGCATTCACCACCATGCTGCCTTGAGGCTGCATTTTGAATTCCTGTGTTTGTTGTTCTTATGAAATATTATTTTATTATTATCAATTATGGTACAAATATGGTACCGATAGCACACTTTCAGGATCCGCTGATGTCTGATGGTGACTGTGTGTCAGTGTGTGAGATGTACACATACTATACACCGCATCCTTCATTTTGCTATATAATTTGTGTAAATGTATTTGGAATTTATAGAATTTCAGAGTTGGAAATTTCATAGTATTGTTTTTGCCTTAGTTATGGTGCTTTATAAGTAATGGGCAATTTAGTTTGAAAAAAGGGGTTCATGAAGATTCAGTCACAGGAATATTCAGCCCTCATACTTTTTCTGAGAATATTCGGTCTCAGTCGTGGTCGAATGTCATCACCTCTTGAGGTCAAATCCTCACAGATTTTTTTTTTTTTTAAATATTCTATGCATTTTTTCTATTGTTTTATGTTAAGGATTTATGATTACTAATTATGACAAAATTACAAGTGCGATATGAAACACACCTTAATGAAGCTGGAACAAAAAAAAACCTTCCCAAAACAAGCTTTGAGAGGTTCTCAGCTCGAATCCCAATTGCGGCAACTGAAATAAGGAGTACTGAACATCGATGGTGCACTTGTCTTCAACCAATGCTAACCCTGCTTGCTTGGAATTACAATGTTGAGAAGCTGACAGTTGCTTGTCATTGTTGCTCGGTAGTTCTCTCTGGGTGCTCTGGCTGGGTTCCTCCCTCTGTAAAACTGTTGGGTGGCCCTGGCTGTAAAAATTGTTGTTAAACCCAATAAATAAAGAAATCAAATTTGCTGAATCCAAGACCTTTGAATGATGGTTTTGATTGGGGTGTGTGTGTGTGTGTGAGAGGGGGGGGGGGGGGGGTTATACAGTTGTACCCACTTAATTGGATATATCTTAATTGTATACAGTTGAAACTAGAAGTCCTGTCCCGAATTGTGCGCTTATCTAGGCTTAATTGCGCGCAATTGCCATATCGAATGGCATCCAAAGCATGGCAGGTTCTCCTGATTACTCATAGTAAACACAGGCAATGTTTCTGCCAATGGACCTCCGGGTTACCCGGAGGTCCATTGGCTGAAACATTGCTTGTACACAGGCCATATGTACAGAATATGATAGCCTTACTATGGTCATAACGCGTAGATTAACGCGCAAATCGACGTGCTATTTGTGCGCATTTCATGTTAGGACTTCTAGTTTTAACTGTATCCCTGTTAATAGAATATAATTTCCCAACACAAAACCATTTACCTCCAGTACAAATTTGACTTGGTAATTGAAGATAGGTTATAGAGTAATCTCCTGTTAATTGAATAAAAAATCTTGTAACATGTTGAGAAATTGCCCCGACTCTTCCCAGTTTTCCTTTGGGTATAGACCAATTTGGCCTCAGTACATTCAATACAGGCATTTAATCTATTATATCTTGTTTGACAGAGTTCATGGAGCTCTGTCAAACAAAATATAATAGAATAAATGCTAAGTTTATCTCTGGAATACAGGAAAGTGACACAATCCCTGTTAATTGAATACTCCTGCTAATTGAATAATGTTATTGGCAAAGTGGCTCTTCAATTAACAGGGTTCCACTGTACAGCAAAAACAAATATCACAAACTAATAATGAAACTATGTACTTGTGAAATTTTCATGTGGTCATTCTACAAAATATTTTAGCTGGTACTATACAGTTTTGAAGGTTAAAGGGCTCAGTACTTAGAGGTGAAGGCTGTAAGCCAAAGGGTCCTCTATCAAATACCACCTGTGGCAACCACTTTGTTTCCTTGGGCAATACACTTCATTCCCACTGCCCACGTAGTGCCATTGCGTACCAAGGCATACTGCATGTCAATCGTACACTTGTCTTCAACCAATGCTAACCCAGCGTGTGTGCTGTTTGTACGTTAGATGTTTGTAATTGCTCTGTGGTTCTCTCTGGCTTTTCCCACCTGTAAAACTGTCCGACATAAAGTGACCCTGGCTATCGAAGTGTCATTAAACCCCAATAAATAAATCAATAAGAATCATGTGTCCCTATTCTGGAGAACAGTTTGGGGCAAATTGCCAAAGGATGGTTTGGGTTAGATTAGTATCCAGTTTGGGTCAAATTGTTGGAGGACAGTTTGGATGCAATTCTCACAAATTCCAGTCACTTTGACCCCAAGTCATTTTGGCCCCAGTCATTACATCCTCAGGTCAATTCAGCCCCAATATACCAGGTCATTTTGGCCTCTTTAAATATTTTCAAATATTGTTTGAATTTTAACATTTTTCTATTTAATTTTTTTTCAACATATATATCTCTCAATTAGATATTCAGGTATACATGATATATGTCTAGTAGATTTTCTTTCATGATGAATAAATAAAAGAAAAGTTTCAGCATGTCGAAGATGCACATAGACTATGTGGGATTTGAAATCACTTGTGACCTGAATAATTTTATTTGCTTATGAATCTATGAGAGCCGGAAGCGAGGGTAAGTAATGTGATTTGGTTTGAGTGTACGCCTTGGAAGTGGGGCACTGGGATCAGACCCCCATGGACATCGAACTGGAGGGGACTAGGAATTGCACATAGCTACAAGGATTCTGCTCTGTGTTTTAGAAAATGTGGACATATTTATGGTAGTATCAAAGTCGCAGTTTGGTGGTTGTTTCAGAAAAAAAAGAAGAAAAAGAAACCCTGTGAACCTCAAACTGGAAGGTGACTAGGAATTGTGCATAACAATATGAATAAATGACTGCATATTCCGGTACTTTGCAAAATTTCAAAGTAAAATAATTTCTCTTCAATGTATGTAAAATTGAACACATGGATAATTTTTAATGTCATGTATAACTGTTCTGTACACTGTGTAAATACAAATAACTGAACATTACTTAATAAAGTTAATTACCCATTATTTCTAAACATGAACTATGCACTGATCTTTATAGATCTCTACACTTAAAATGGTGCCGAAATGACCAAGGGACCAAAGTGACTAGGACAGAGATGACTTTGAGGTCGAATTGACCAGAGGACGAAATGACTTGGAGCCGAAGTGATTGGATATCATTCTAACAAATGAGAGACGTTAATTAGGCCCTATTACAGAACACATTGAATGTGAATTTACTGCAGAGATAATTGCTCGACGATATATTATATTAATATTTTTTCAATAAATATCGAACAACCTATTAATATTTTTTTTAAGAATTATTTTCAGGAGTTAAAACGAATATCGTAGTGTATCTAAAATATCCTAACAGATGTGTACTGCTTTTCTTTTGGATGATTCTTCCCTGGGCCTAGTTCTCCCCAGGCTGAAGATTCCCCCAGTTCCCGAAAAAAGATGACATGCCATTTTCAATGGCGGTAAATATCCAAAAAGGTTATTATTTTCCATTTTTTAGTTTTTGAAACTACGAAGCACTGTTAAGAAATACAGGTGCACCAAAAAGTAACACATTATTACTTTGTTTTGGTTTCTAACGGGACTGAAAGCAACCTATGAGTATCACTTTTTCGAATTACACCCATTTCGTCTGCTAACCAAATCGTCCGCTGCAGTTTTACCCAAGTCGTCCTCTACAATTATACCCAACACGTCCGAAACTCGTTCGCTGGGGGAAAGTATTCAAGTATTGCATTTTGAATCATTTTTTATTTATATATTAATTTTATTGTATAATTTATTGTATATTACCTATTGTAATATATCTTAATGTACCTCCATTGTAATATATCTTAATGTACCTCCTTGCATTAAATTTCATATATGTGTATGAAATTCTGAAAACAGAAATGTCAGAACAAAATAAACTATCCAGCCATCTAATAAATTTTAATTACTGTTTATTCAATGGATTACCAATAAAAATTATATTATTACAGTAAAAGTTCTTAAAGTATATGTACGTTATATTAAGTTCCACAACATAATCTTATAATTTTGCAATTTTTCATTGAAGAGCTCCACCGGCACCTTACAGTGAATAATTGCAAAATTATTAGCATAAGTATTATAAGAATTAATTATATTAAGAAATGCAACAAAATTTGTTATATTAAGTTCTGCAACATAATCTTATAATTTTGCAAGTATTCATCGAGGCGCACCGTCGCTTTACAATGAATAATAGCAAAATTATTAGCAAATGTATTATAAGAATTAATTATATTAAGAAACGCATCAAAATTTATGGTTTATTAAATTCTGCAACATAATCTTATAATTTTGCAATTATTCTTGGAAGAGCATCACCGACGCTTTACAAAGAATAATCACAAAATTATTAGCAAATGGATTATAGGAATTAATAATATTAAGAAACGCATCAAAACGTGTTATAATTATATTAAGAAATGCATCAAAACTTGTTATATTAAGTTCCATAACATAATCTTATATTTTTGCAATTATTCCAGGGGGAAGGGGGTCCTGGGGGGGGGGGGGGGGACCAAAAATTTGCAAGATGTGATGTGGGGGTGGGTGAGTCTCTTGAGTGCACTAAAAATGTGCATTTCCAACTTGTGCAATTTTTTAAAAACATATCAATATATTAGCCAATATATGACATCATTTGTGTTTCAAACCTTAAAGATGATGTTGTACATCACACTCTTAACATAAATACAACATCAGGAGGCTTTATATGTGAGAATATTGGACTTAATCTGGGGAAATGTCACACGTTAGTAGGGGGTGGGTGTCTTGTTCGAAATGTAGAAAATGTGCAGACAAGCGGACGACTCGGCTTGCGGACGAAACGTCCGTATACCCTTTTTTCAAGCAAACTTTTCCTTACTTTTACAACACCTTAACATTCGGATAATTCAACAACTGAGTTTCTGTTCATCTTGATATTTCACGAGATACGTGTCAATGCATATCTGTATACAATCGCACCAATATAACAACAATTATCAGTTATATTATCGGTTATATGTACGTTTTTTCGTTTGAGGTTATCACTGGCAGACAAGCTGCAAGCAACGAAATCAGGACTGAGAGATCGACCTGAAATGACGAGATCATCAGCTGAGCATATTGACAAGCCTCCAGAAGGACAGAACTCGAGTAATAATAGTAACACTTTGGCCGGCCGCTGATTTGTCGCGGTTCTCGGTTGAGAAGGCCTGGTTAACCCTGAAGTGTAGATATGTAGGCCAATGTATCACGCAAAGCTTTGAGGCGAAACAAAAAACATTTGATTCCCAGAGGGGGACAGGCCAATTGCAATTGCACGGGCAATTCGACACCGGAAGTTACGTGTTTTTTTCACTGAAATTTACTGTCCACTTCAAAAATCACATTGACGGCTATAGAGAATTCTGTTCTGGAACACATTTATCTGACTGGGTATGTGGAACCCTTTGCGGGCCTACTGCCCGCTTGGGTTCCTATAAAAGTTGAACATTATGTGTGTTTCAATAAACATTGTTTTACATGCTGCTCCCCGTTGGTTCAGTAACGAATCGCCCGCATGCGCGCATGTTCGGGCCATTATTTGTCAACTTCAGCAGACAGAGCCCGGTGCGGTGGGGTACGAGTCAAATCGCCAATGGGTCAACTCGCCACCGTGGGGCCTGACGGAGCTTCGATATTCGATTCGAAATCCTTCAGCGTATTCGATTCGATTCGAAATCCTCGGTATTATTCCGACGACAATCGAATATCGGCAATCTGTCCTTTGTCATAGAATCACCTGTTGTTTCCGATCTCGGCAAGTCGGCATATTTCGTCGTGCTGTCATAATTTCACGGGAATTTAGTATTTGCCTTGTTACAATTTATGGGAGGGTGGCTGTGCACTCTCCCATAAATTATAACAAGGCAAAGACACATCAACAAATTTTACGGACCAAAAGTAACTTAGCACTCTACCAGTTAAAGGTATTAACTTGCTTAATATATGTTGTTTTGAAACTTGAAGAAAAAACATAATTCTACAGTTAAAACTAGAAGTCCTGTCACGAATTGTGCACTTATCCAGGCTTAATTGCGCGTAGGAATTGCCATATCGAATAGCATCCAAAGCACGACAGGTTCCTCCTGGTTACTTATAGCAAACACGGGCAATGTTTCAGCCAATGGGCCTCCGGGTTACCCGGAGGTCCATTGTCTGAAACATTGCTTGTGCACAGGCCATATGTACCGAATTTGACAGCCTTACTATGGTCATATTGCGTAGATTAACGCGCACATCGACGTGCTATTTGGACGTATTTCAGGACAGGACTTTTAGTTTTAACTGTACATCAGTTTTATGTTTTGGAGACGACAAACAGTACCGAAGCGAATCGATTCGAAATCCATACCCCTATTCGAGTCGATATTCGATTCGAGCAAGAAAACGGTATTCGTCGGGCCCTACGCCACCGATACTTTTTCCGGATCAAGTCGCCACATATTAATAGCGACATGACCCAATAATTTTGGCGTAATGACTCACTTTCCAAATGTTTGTTAAAGAAGTTTTTCCTTTTTTATTAAAATGTTTTTTTTTTTTTTTTTTTTTGCTGAAATAAATGTTATTTGAAGTTACCTTTTACCCCAGGGCGGCACGGCCACCCAAGAAAATGACTTTTTTATAATGAAACATGTAGGGGCCATGGGGGGGGGGGGGGGGGGGGGGGCAGGGCAGTCATTTTCAGGGAGTGATTTCTTCGTTCGCCGACCACTCGCCTTAAAAAAAGTAAGCAGGGCGAAAACTAGCCTTCATGGCCTTGGGAAACAATTACACAGTAGGTGGAGAGTGTATTATCACTAAATCACCCGCAGAGTGGAGATTCCACCCAATCAGTAATTGCAAATTTGTTGCAAAGCATAACCAACACAAGCAAAGTTTCACCCAATGGACCTCCGGGTTAAACCCGGAGGTCCATTGGCTGAAACATTGCTTGTGTTTTTTTGTCGATATGTACACCATTTGAAAGTTATAACTTGGGTGACAACTCCTCTCCGCTGGTGATTTAGTTACAACCCACTCTCCACGTACTGTAGGATCGAAGCGGGCCAATCTTAAGTACCACATATTTTTATACCTTCGCTATGTTAGTGCTCTCTGTAGGATAGCCACACAGCTCCTGCCACACTGCGGGTCTCGTCAAGGCCCAGGTCAGGAAGTGTGTGTGGGGTGGGGGGGTATGCAGTCTCACAAAGACTACTTTGTTAGCAGCACCAAATAATATGAACAAGGTTCACTGGGTAGAGTTCTTTAATAATAGAACTTCATTCAGCACTCTTAGTTCTTGTGAACTTAGGAAGAGCAAATCGCTCCCTTGGGCCGTGAGAGGGAAGCAAATTTTATCCCCCCTGTATTTTTGAGAATGCCAGGCCAGCCATTTTATTTGTATAGTAATGCAATGACATTTCAGTCCAGAACCGAATAGTAATTCGTTTTACTAGATAGCTTTAACTGGTAGAGTGCTAAGTTATTTTTGGTCATCAAAGTTTGTTCATGTGTCTTTGCCTTGTTACAATTTATGCACTCTCCCATGAATTGTAACAATGCAAACCCATATAGACTAGGTAATTTCAATTCCAAGATAATATGAAGCAAATCCACAGAATATGAGACCTTTAGGCTGTCGTGTCTGCTCTACACATTAAAGCCCCGATAGTGGCTTCTAGCACTCTACCAGTTAAGTACTGTCAAGTAAAATACGTTTTGAAAACCAAAAATAGCCACTGCATGTATAATTCCCATTTTTTATTTTTATTATACAGTTATCACAACGGATAGAACAAAGAAGAAGGTACTGAAGACCCCCCCCCCCCCCCCCCCCCCCCACACACACACACACAAATCCAGCACAGTCACAGGCAAAGGGGGTGAAAACAAAGTACCAAAAGGGTACAGACAGTCCGCGGGGAAATTGTCAAGAACACGGAAATCCCTGTAAGACAAGCAGCCAGGGAGCATGAGGTAATAGAAAATAGAGTCCGTAAAAGACAAGAAGCCAGGGAGCATGAGGTAACAGAATACAGAGACCCTATAAAACAAGCAGCCAGGGAGCATGATGTCACAGAAAATAGAGTCCCTATAAAACAAGCAGCCAGGGAGCATGAGGTAATAGGAAATAGAGTACCTATAAAACAAGCAGCCAGGGAGGATGACGTAATAGAAAATAGAGTCCCTATAAAACAAGCAGACAGGGAGGGTGAGGTAATAGAAAATAGAGTCCCTATAAAACAAGCAGCCTGGGAGCGTGAGGTAATAGCAAATAGAGTCCCTATAAAAACAAGCAGCCAGAGAGCATGACGTAATAGAAAATAGAGTCCCTATAAAACAAGCAGCCATGGAACGTGAGGTAATAGAAAATAGAGTCCGTATAAGACAACCAGCCAGGGAGCATAAGGTAAAAGAAAATAGAGTCCCTATAAAACAAGAAGCCAGGGAGCATGAGGTAATAGAAAATAGAGTCCCTATAAAACAAGCAGCCAGGGTGCATGAGGTAATAGAAAATAGGGCCCCTATAAAACAAGCAGCCAGGGAGCATGAGTGAACAGAAAATAGAGTCCCTATAAAACAACAGCCAGGGAGTATGAGGTAATAGAAAAAAGATTTTCTATAAAACAAGTACCCAGGGAGCATGAGGTAATAGAAAATAGAGTCCCTAGAAAACAAGCAGCCAGGGAGCATGAGGGAACAGAAAATAGAGTCTATATGAAACAAGCAGCCAGGGAGTATCAGGTAATAGGAAATAGAGTCGCTATAAAACAAGCAGCCAGGGTGCATGAGGTAATAGAAAATAGGGCCCCTATAAAACAAGCAGCCAGGGAGCACGAGGTAATAGAAAATAGACTCCATATAAAACAAGCAGCCAGGGAGCATGAGGTAATAGAAAATAGAGTCCCTATAAAACAAGCAGCCAGGGAGTATGAGGTAATAGAAAATAGAGTCCCTATAAAACAAGCAGCCAGGGAGCATGAGGTAATAGAAAATAGAGTCCCTATAAAACAAGCAGCCAGGGAGCATGTGGTAATAGAAAATAGAGTCCATATAAAACAAGCAGCCAGGGAGCATGAGGTAATAGAAAATAGAGTCACTATAAGACAAGCTGCCAGGGAGCATGAGGTAATAGAAAATAGAGTCACTATAAAACAAGCAGCCAGGGCGCATGAGGTAATAGAAAATAGGGTCCCTATAAAACAAGCAACCAGGGAGCATGAGGTAATAGAAAATAGAGTCTCTATAAGACAAGCAGCCTGGGAGCAGCCAGGGAGCAGCCAGGGAGCAGGAGGTAATAGAAAATAAAGTCCCTATAAAAGAAGCAGCCGGGATCATGAGGTAATACATAATAGGGTCCCTATAAAACAAGCAGCCAGGGGGCATGAGGTGATAGAAAATAGAGTCCCTATAAGACAAGCAGCCCGGGAGCAGCCAGGGAGCACGAGGTAATAGAAAATAGAGTCTTATAAACAAGCAGCCAGGGAGCATGACGTAATAGAAAATAGAGTCCCTATAAAACAAGCAGCCAGGGAGGGTGGGGTAATAGAAAATAGAGTCCCAATAAAACAAGCAGCTAGGGAGCATGAGGTAATAGAAAATAGAGTCCCTATAAAACAAGCAACCAGGGAGCATGAGGTAATAGAAAATAGAGGCTCGGTAAAACAAGTAGCCAGGGAGCATGAGGTAATAGAAAATAGAGTCCCTATAAGACAAGCAGCCAGGGAGCATGAGGTAATAGAAAATAGAGTCCCTATAAGACAAGCGGCCAGGAAGCATGAGGTAATAGAAAATAGAGTCCCTATAAGACAAGCAGCCAGGGGGCATGAGGTGATAGAAAATAGAGTCCCTAGAACAAAAGCAGCCAGAGAGCAGCCAGGAAGCATGAGGTAATAGAAAATACAGTCCGTATAAAACAAGCAGCCAGGGAGCATGACGTAATAGAAAATAGAGTCCCTATAAAACAAGCAGCCAGGGAGGGTGAGGTAATAGAAAATAGAGTCCCTATAAAACAGGCAGCCAGGGAGCGTGAGGTAATAGAAAATAGAGTCCCTATAAAACAAGCAACCAGGAAACATGAGGTAATAGAAAATAGAGTCTCTATAAGACAAGCAGCCTGGGAGCAGCCAGGGAGCAGCCAGGGAGCATGAGGTAATAGAAAATAAAGTCCCTATAAAAGAAGCAGCCAGGGAGCATGAGGTAATAGATAATAGGGTCCCTATAAAACAAGAAGCCAGGGGGCATGAGGTGATAGAAAATAGAGTCTTATAAAACAAGCAGCCAGGGAGCATGACGTAATAGAAAATAGAGTCCCTATAAAACAAGCAGCCAGGGAGGGTGGGGTAATAGAAAATAGAGTCCCTATAAAACAAGCAGCTAGGGAGCATGAGGTAATAGAAAATAGAGTCCCTATAAAACAAGCAACCAGGGAGCATGAGGTAATAGAAAATAGAGTCTCTGTAAAACAAGTAGCCAGGGAGCATGAGGTAATAGAAAATGGAGTCCCTATAAGTCAAGCAGCCAGGGACCATGAGGTAATAGAAAATAGAGTCCCTATAAGACAAGCAGCCAGGGAGCAGGCAGGGAGCATGAGGTAATAGAAAATAGAGTCCCTATAAGACAAGCAGCCAGGGGGCATGAGGTGATAGAAAATAGAGTCCCTAGAAGAAAAGTAGCCAGAGAGCAGCCAGGGAGCATGAGGTAATAGAAAATAGAGTCCGTATAAACCAAGCAGCCAGGGAGCATGACGTAATAGAAAATAGAGTCCCTATAAAACAAGCATCCGGGAGCATGAGGTAATAGGAAATAGAGTTCCTATAAGACAAGCAGACAGGGAGAAATACAGTCCGTATAAGACAAGCAGCCAAGGAGAAATACAGTCCCTATAAGACAAGCAGCCAGTGAGCAGCCAGGGAGCATGAGGTAATAGAAAATAGAGTCCCTATAAAACAAGCAGCCAGGGAGCATGAGGTAATAGAAAATAGAGTCCCTATAAGACAAGCAGCCAGGGAGCATGAGGTAATAGAAAATAGAGTCCCTATAAGACAAGCAGCCAGGGAGCAGAGGTAATCGAAAATAGAGTCCATATAAAACAAAAGCCAGGGGGCATGAGGTAATAGAAAATAGGGTCCCTATAAAACAAGCAGCCAGGGAGCATGATGTCACAGAAAATAGAGTCCCTATAAAGCAAGCAGCCAGGGAGCATGAGGTAATAGAAAATAGAGTCCCTATAAAACAAGCAGCCAGGGAGCATGAGGTAATAGAAAATAGAGTCCCTATAAAGCAAGCAGCCAGGGAGCAGAGGTAATCGAAAATAGAGTCCCTATAAAACAAAAGCCAGGGAGCATGAGGTAATGGAAAGTAGAGTCCTTATAAAACAAGCCGCCAGCGAGCATGAGGTAATAGAAAATAGAGTCCCTATAAAGCAAGCAGCCAGGGAGCATGAGGTAATAGAGAATAGAGTCCCTATAAGACAAGCAGCCAGGGAGCATGATGTCACAGAAAATAGAGTCCCTATAAAGCAAGCAGCCAGGGAGCATGAGGTAATAGAAAAAAGAGTCCCTATAAGACAAGCAGCCAGGAGGATGAGGTAATAGAAAATAGAGTGCCTATAAGACAGGCAGCCAGGGAGCATGAGGTAATAGAAAATAGAGTCTCTATAAAACAAGCAGCCAGGGAGCATGAGGTAATAGAAAATAGAGTTCCTATAAAATAAGCAGCCAGGGAGGATGATGTCACAGAAAATAGAGTCCCTATAAAGCAAGCAGCCAGGAAGCATGAAGTTTATAGAAAATAGAGTCCTTATAAGACAAGCAGCCAGGGAGAAATATAGTCCCTATAAGACAAGCAGCCAGGGAGCAGCCAGGATGCAGCCAGGGAGCATGAGGTAATAGAAAATAGAGTCCCTATAAGACAAGCAGCCAGGCAGCATGAAGTAATAGAAAATAGAGTCTCTATAAGACAAGCAGCCAGGGAGCATGAGTTAACAGAAAGTGGAGTTCCTATAAAACAAGCAGCCAGGGAGCATGATGTAATAGAAATTAGAGTCCCTATAAGACAAGCAGCCAGGGAGCATGAGGTAACAGAAAGTAGAGTTCCTATAAAACAAGCAGCCAGGGAGCATGAGGTAATAGAAAATAGAGTCCCTATAAGACAAGCAGCCAGGGAGCATGAGGTAATAGAAAATAGGGTCTCTATAAAACAAGCAACCAGAGAGTATGAGGTGATAGAAAATAGAGTCCCTATAAGACAAGCAGCCAGGGAGCACGAGGTAATAGAAAATACAGTCACTATAAGACAAGCAGCCAGGGAGCATGAGGTAATAGAAAATGGAGTCCCAATAAAACAAGCAGCCAGGGAGCATGAGGAAATAGAAAATAGAGTCTCTGTAAGACAAGCAGCCAGGGAGCATGAGTTAATAGAAAATAGAGTCCCTATAAAACAAGCATCCGGGAGCATGAGGTAATAGGAAATAGAGTTCCTATAAGACAAGCAGACAGGGAGAAATACAGTCCGTATAAGACAAGCAGCCAAGGAGAAATACAGTCCCTATAAGACAAGCAGCCAGTGAGCAGCCAGGGAGCATGAGGTAATAGAAAATAGAGTTCCTATAAAACAAGCAGCCAGGGAGCATGAGGTAATAGAAAATAGAGTCCCTATAAGACAAGCAGCCAGGGAGCATGAGGTAATAGAAAATAGAGTCCCTATAAGACAAGCAGCCAGGGAGCAGAGGTAATCGAAAATAGAGTCCATATAAAACAAAAGCCAGGGAGCATCAGGTAATAGAAAATTGAGTCACTATAAAGCAAGCAGCCAGGGCGCATGAGGTAAATGAAAATAGAGTCCCTATAAAACAGGCAGCCAGGGAGCATGATGTAATAGAAAATAGAGTCCCTAAAAAACAAGCAGCCAGGGAGCATGAGGTAATAGAAAATAGAGTCGCTATAAGACAAGCAGCCAGGGAGCAGCCAGGGTGCAACCAGGGAGCATGAGGTAATAGAAAATAGAGTCCTCATAAAACAAGCAGCCAGGGAGCATGATGCCACAGAAAATAGAGTCCCTATAAAGCAAGCAGCCAGGGAGCATGAGGTAATAGAAATAGAGTCCCTATAAGACAAGCAGCCAGGAGCATGAGGTAATAAAAAATAGAGTGCCTATAAGACAAGCAGCCAGGGAGCATGAGGGAACATAAATAGAGTCCCTATAAAACAAGCAGCCAGGGTGTATGAGGTAATAGAAAATAGAGTCTCTGTAAAACAAGCAGCCAGGGAGCATGAGGTAATAGAAAATAGAGTCCCTAGAAAACAAGCAGCCAGGGAACATGAGGGAACAGAAAATAGAGTCCATATAAAACAAGCAGCCAGGGAGTATGAGGTAATAGAAAATAGAATCCCTATAAAACAAGCAGCCAGGGAGCATGAGGTAATAGAAAATAGAGTCACTATAAAACGAGCAGCCAGGGCGCATGAGGCAATAGAAAATACAGTCCCTATAAAACAAGCAACCAGGGAGCATGAGGTAATAGAAAATAGAGTCCCAATAAAACAAGCAGCCAGGGAGCATGAGGTAATAGAACATAAAGTCTCTATAAAATAAGCAGCCAGGGTGCATGAGGTAACAGAAATCAGTCCCTATAAGCCAAGCTGCCCGTGAGCAGCCAGGGAGCATGAGGTAATAGAAAATAGAGTTTCTATAACACAAGCAGCCAGGGAGCATGAGGTAATAGAAAATAGGGTCCCTATAAGGCAAGCAGCCAGGGAGCAGCCAGGGAGCATGAGGTAATAGAAAATAGAGTCTCTATAAAACAAGCAGCAAGGGAGCATGAGATAATAGAAAATAGGGTCCATATAAAACAAGCAGCCAGGGAGCATGAGGTAATAGAAAATAGAGTCCCTATAAAACAAGCAGCCAGGGAGCATGAAGTAATAGAAAATAGGGTCCCTATAAGACAAGCAGCCAGGGAGCATGAGGTAATAGAAAATGAAATCCCAATAAAACAAGCAGCCAGGGAGCATGAGGAAATAGAAAATAGAGTCTCTGTAAGACAAGCAGCCAGGGAGCATGAGTTAATAGAAAATAGAGTCCCTATAAAACAAGCATCCGGGAGCATGAGGTAATAGGAAATAGAGTTCCTATAAGACAAGCAGACAGGGAGAAATACAGTCCGTATAAGACAAGCAGCCAAGGAGAAATACAGTCCCTATAAGACAAGCAGCCATTGAGCAGCCAGGGAGCATGAGGTAATAGAAAATAGAGTTCCTATAAAACAAGCAGCCAGGGAGCATGAGGTAATAGAAAATAGAGTCCCTATAAAACAAACAGCCAGGGAGCATGAGGTAATAGAAAATAGAGTCCCTATAAGACAAGCAGCCAGGGAGCAGAGGTAATCGAAAATAGAGTCCATATAAAACAAAAGCCAGGGAGCATCAGGTAATAGAAAATTGAGTCACTATAAAGCAAGCAGCCAGGGCGCATGAGGTAAATGAAAATAGAGTCCCTATAAAACAGGCAGCCAGGGAGCATGATGTAATAGAAAATAGAGTCCCTAAAAAACAAGCAGCCAGGGAGCATGAGGTAATAGAAAATAGAGTCGCTATAAGACAAGCAGCCAGGGAGCAGCCAGGGTGCAACCAGGGAGCATGAGGTAATAGAAAATAGAGTCCTCATAAAACAAGCAGCCAGGGAGCATGATGCCACAGAAAATAGAGTCCCTATAAAGCAAGCAGCCAGGGAGCATGAGGTAATAGAAATAGAGTCCCTATAAGACAAGCAGCCAGGAGCATGAGGTAATAAAAAATAGAGTGCCTATAAGACAAGCAGCCAGGGAGCATGAGGGAACATAAATAGAGTCCCCATAAAACAAGCAGCCAGGGTGTATGAGGTAATAGAAAATAGAGTCTCTGTAAAACAAGCAGCCAGGGAGCATGAGGTAATAGAAAATAGAGTCCCTAGAAAACAAGCAGCCAGGGAACATGAGGGAACAGAAAATAGAGTCCATATAAAACAAGCAGCCAGGGAGTATGAGGTAATAGAAAATAGAATCCCTATAAAACAAGCAGCCAGGGAGCATGAGGTAATAGAAAATAGAGTCACTATAAAACGAGCAGCCAGGGCGCATGAGGTAATAGAAAATACAGTCCCTATAAAACAAGCAACCAGGGAGCATGAGGTAATAGAAAATAGAGTCCCAATAAAACAAGCAGCCAGGGAGCATGAGGTAATAGAACATAAAGTCTCTATAAAATATGCAGCCAGGGTGCATGAGGTAACAGAAATCAGTCCCTATAAGCCAAGCAGTCCGTGAGCAGCCAGGGAGCATGAGGTAATAGAAAATAGAGTTTCTATAACACAAGCAGCCAGGGAGCATGAGGTAATAGAAAATAGGGTCCCTATAAGGCAAGCAGCCAGGGAGCAGCCAGGGAGCATGAGGTAATAGAAAATAGAGTCTCTATAAAACAAGCAGCAAGGGAGCATGAGATAATAGAAAATAGGGTCCATATAAAACAAGCAGCCAGGGAGCATGAGGTAATAGAAAATAGAGTCCCTATAAAACAAGCAGCCAGGGAGCATGAAGTAATAGAAAAAAGGGTCCCTATAAGGCAAGCAGCCAGGGAGCAGCCAGGGAGCATGAGGTAATAGAAAATAGAGTCTCTATAAAACAAGCAGCCAGGGAGCATGAGATAATAGAAAATAGGGTCCATATAAAACAAGCAGCCAGGGAGCATGAGGTAATAGAAAATAGAGTCCCTATAAAACAAGCAGCCAGGGACCATGAGGTAATAGAAAATAGGGTCCCAATAAGGCAAGCAGCCAGGGTGCAGCCAGGGAGCAGCCAGGGAGCATGAGTTAATAGAAAATAGAGTCCCTATAAAACAAGCAGCCAGGGAGTATGAGGTAATATAAAATAGAGTCCCTATAAGACAAGCAGCCAGGGAGCATGAGGTAATAGATAATAGGGTCCCTGTAAAACAAGCAGCCAGGGACATGAGGCGATAGAAAAGAGTCCCTGTAAGAGAAGCAGCCAGTGAGCAGCCAGGGAGCATGAGGTAATAGAAAATAGTGTCCCTATAAAACAAGCAGCCAGGGAGCATGAGGTAATAGAAAATAGAGTCCCTATAAAATAAGCAGCCAGGGAGCAGCCAGGGAGCATGAGGTAATAGAAAATAGAGTCCCTATAAAACAGGCAGCCAGGGAGGATGAGGTAATAGAAAATAGATTCGGTATAAGACAAGCATCCAGGGAGCATGAGGTAACAGAAAATAGAGACCCTATAAAACAAACAGCCAGGGAGCATGAGGTAATAGAAAATAGAGTCCCTATAAGACAAGTGGCCAGGGAACATGAGCTAACAGAAAGTAGAGTCCCTATAAAACAAGCAGCCAGGGAGCATGAGGTAATAGAAAATAGAGTCCCTATAAAACAAGCAGCCAGGGAGCATGAGGTAATAGAAAATAGGGCCCCTATAAAACAAGCAGGGAGGGAGCATGAAGTAATAGAAAATAGAGTCCCTATAAAACAAGCAGCTAGGGAGCATGAGGTAATAGAAAATATAGTCCCTATAAAACAAACAGCCAGGGAGCATGAGGTAATAGAAAATAGAGTCCCTATAAGACAAGTGGCCAGGGAACATGAGCTAACAGAAAGTAGAGTCCCTATAAAACAAGCAGCCAGGGAGCATGAGGTAATAGAAAATAGAGTCCCTATAAAACAAGCAGCCAGGGAGCATGAGGTAATAGAAAATAGGGCCCCTATAAAACAAGCAGGGAGGGAGCATGAAGTAATAGAAAATAGAGTCCCTATAAAACAAGCAGCTAGGGAGCATGAGGTAATAGAAAATAGAGTCCCTATAAAACAAGCAGCCAGGGAGCATGAGGTAATCGAAAATAGAGTCCATATAAAACAAAAGCCAGGAAGCATCAGGTAATAGAAAATTGAGTCACTATAAAGCAAGCAGCCAGGGCGCATGAGGTAAATGAAAATAGAGTCCCTATAAAACAGGCAGCCAGGGAGCATGATGTAATAGAAAATAGAGTCCCTAAAAAACAAGCAGCCAGGGAGCATGAGGTAATAGAAAATAGAGTCGCTATAAGACAAGCAGCCAGGGAGCAGCCAGGGTGCAACCAGGGAGCATGAGGTAATAGAAAATAGAGTCCTCATAAAACAAGCAGCCAGGGAGCATGATGCCACAGAAAATAGAGTCCCTATAAAGCAAGCAGCCAGGGAGCATGAGGTAATAGAAATAGAGTCCCTATAAGACAAGCAGCCAGGAGCATGAGGTAATAAAAAATAGAGTGCCTATAAGACAAGCAGCCAGGGAGCATGAGGGAACATAAATAGAGTCCCTATAAAACAAGCAGCCAGGGTGTATGAGGTAATAGAAAATAGAGTCTCTGTAAAACAAGCAGCCAGGGAGCATGAGGTAATAGAAAATAGAGTCCCTAGAAAACAAGCAGCCAGGGAACATGAGGGAACAGAAAATAGAGTCCATATAAAACAAGCAGCCAGGGAGTATGAGGTAATAGAAAATAGAATCCCTATAAAACAAGCAGCCAGGGAGCATGAGGTAATAGAAAATAGAGTCACTATAAAACGAGCAGCCAGGGCGCATGAGGTAATAGAAAATACAGTCCCTATAAAACAAGCAACCAGGGAGCATGAGGTAATAGAAAATAGAGTCCCAATAAAACAAGCAGCCAGGGAGCATGAGGTAATAGAACATAAAGTCTCTATAAAATAAGCAGCCAGGGTGCATGAGGTAACAGAAATCAGTCCCTATAAGCCAAGCTGCCCGTGAGCAGCCAGGGAGCATGAGGTAATAGAAAATAGAGTTTCTATAACACAAGCAGCCAGGGAGCATGAGGTAATAGAAAATAGGGTCCCTATAAGGCAAGCAGCCAGGGAGCAGCCAGGGAGCATGAGGTAATAGAAAATAGAGTCTCTATAAAACAAGCAGCAAGGGAGCATGAGATAATAGAAAATAGGGTCCATATAAAACAAGCAGCCAGGGAGCATGAGGTAATAGAAAATAGAGTCCCTATAAAACAAGCAGCCAGGGAGCATGAAGTAATAGAAAATAGGGTCCCTATAAGACAAGCAGCCAGGGAGCATGAGGTAATAGAAAATGAAATCCCAATAAAACAAGCAGCCAGGGAGCATGAGGAAATAGAAAATAGAGTCTCTGTAAGACAAGCAGCCAGGGAGCATGAGTTAATAGAAAATAGAGTCCCTATAAAACAAGCATCCGGGAGCATGAGGTAATAGGAAATAGAGTTCCTATAAGACAAGCAGACAGGGAGAAATACAGTCCGTATAAGACAAGCAGCCAAGGAGAAATACAGTCCCTATAAGACAAGCAGCCATTGAGCAGCCAGGGAGCATGAGGTAATAGAAAATAGAGTTCCTATAAAACAAGCAGCCAGGGAGCATGAGGTAATAGAAAATAGAGTCCCTATAAAACAAACAGCCAGGGAGCATGAGGTAATAGAAAATAGAGTCCCTATAAGACAAGCAGCCAGGGAGCAGAGGTAATCGAAAATAGAGTCCATATAAAACAAAAGCCAGGGAGCATCAGGTAATAGAAAATTGAGTCACTATAAAGCAAGCAGCCAGGGCGCATGAGGTAAATGAAAATAGAGTCCCTATAAAACAGGCAGCCAGGGAGCATGATGTAATAGAAAATAGAGTCCCTAAAAAACAAGCAGCCAGGGAGCATGAGGTAATAGAAAATAGAGTCGCTATAAGACAAGCAGCCAGGGAGCAGCCAGGGTGCAACCAGGGAGCATGAGGTAATAGAAAATAGAGTCCTCATAAAACAAGCAGCCAGGGAGCATGATGCCACAGAAAATAGAGTCCCTATAAAGCAAGCAGCCAGGGAGCATGAGGTAATAGAAATAGAGTCCCTATAAGACAAGCAGCCAGGAGCATGAGGTAATAAAAAATAGAGTGCCTATAAGACAAGCAGCCAGGGAGCATGAGGGAACATAAATAGAGTCCCCATAAAACAAGCAGCCAGGGTGTATGAGGTAATAGAAAATAGAGTCTCTGTAAAACAAGCAGCCAGGGAGCATGAGGTAATAGAAAATAGAGTCCCTAGAAAACAAGCAGCCAGGGAACATGAGGGAACAGAAAATAGAGTCCATATAAAACAAGCAGCCAGGGAGTATGAGGTAATAGAAAATAGAATCCCTATAAAACAAGCAGCCAGGGAGCATGAGGTAATAGAAAATAGAGTCACTATAAAACGAGCAGCCAGGGCGCATGAGGTAATAGAAAATACAGTCCCTATAAAACAAGCAACCAGGGAGCATGAGGTAATAGAAAATAGAGTCCCAATAAAACAAGCAGCCAGGGAGCATGAGGTAATAGAACATAAAGTCTCTATAAAATATGCAGCCAGGGTGCATGAGGTAACAGAAATCAGTCCCTATAAGCCAAGCAGTCCGTGAGCAGCCAGGGAGCATGAGGTAATAGAAAATAGAGTTTCTATAACACAAGCAGCCAGGGAGCATGAGGTAATAGAAAATAGGGTCCCTATAAGGCAAGCAGCCAGGGAGCAGCCAGGGAGCATGAGGTAATAGAAAATAGAGTCTCTATAAAACAAGCAGCAAGGGAGCATGAGATAATAGAAAATAGGGTCCATATAAAACAAGCAGCCAGGGAGCATGAGGTAATAGAAAATAGAGTCCCTATAAAACAAGCAGCCAGGGAGCATGAAGTAATAGAAAAAAGGGTCCCTATAAGGCAAGCAGCCAGGGAGCAGCCAGGGAGCATGAGGTAATAGAAAATAGAGTCTCTATAAAACAAGCAGCCAGGGAGCATGAGATAATAGAAAATAGGGTCCATATAAAACAAGCAGCCAGGGAGCATGAGGTAATAGAAAATAGAGTCCCTATAAAACAAGCAGCCAGGGACCATGAGGTAATAGAAAATAGGGTCCCAATAAGGCAAGCAGCCAGGGTGCAGCCAGGGAGCAGCCAGGGAGCATGAGTTAATAGAAAATAGAGTCCCTATAAAACAAGCAGCCAGGGAGTATGAGGTAATATAAAATAGAGTCCCTATAAGACAAGCAGCCAGGGAGCATGAGGTAATAGATAATAGGGTCCCTGTAAAACAAGCAGCCAGGGACATGAGGCGATAGAAAATAGAGTCCCTGTAAGAGAAGCAGCCAGTGAGCAGCCAGGGAGCATGAGGTAATAGAAAATAGTGTCCCTATAAAACAAGCAGCCAGGGAGCATGAGGTAATAGAAAATAGAGTCCCTATAAAATAAGCAGCCAGGGAGCAGCCAGGGAGCATGAGGTAATAGAAAATAGAGTCCCTATAAAACAGGCAGCCAGGGAGGATGAGGTAATAGAAAATAGATTCGGTATAAGACAAGCATCCAGGGAGCATGAGGTAACAGAAAATAGAGACCCTATAAAACAAACAGCCAGGGAGCATGAGGTAATAGAAAATAGAGTCCCTATAAGACAAGTGGCCAGGGAACATGAGCTAACAGAAAGTAGAGTCCCTATAAAACAAGCAGCCAGGGAGCATGAGGTAATAGAAAATAGAGTCCCTATAAAACAAGCAGCCAGGGAGCATGAGGTAATAGAAAATAGGGCCCCTATAAAACAAGCAGGGAGGGAGCATGAAGTAATAGAAAATAGAGTCCCTATAAAACAAGCAGCTAGGGAGCATGAGGTAATAGAAAATATAGTCCCTATAAAACAAGCAGCCAGGGAGCATGAGGTAATAGAATACAGAGTCCCTATAAAACAAGCTGCCGGGAGCATGAGGTAATAGAAAACAGAGTCCCTATAAGACAAGCAGACAGGGAGAAATATAGTCCGTATAAGACAAGCGGCCAGGGAGAAATATAGTCCCTATAAGACAAGCAGCCAGTGAGCAGCTAGGGAGTATGAGGTAATTGAAAATAGAGTCCCTATAAAACAAGCAGCCAGGGAGCATGAGGTAATTGAAAATAGAGTTCCTATAAGACAAGCAGCCAGGGAGCATGAGGTAATCGAAAGTAGGGTCCCTATAAAACAAGCAACCAGGGAGCATGAGGTGATAGAAAATAGAGTCCCTATAAGACAAGCAGCCAGGGAGCAGAAGTAATCGAAAATAGAGTCCCTATAAAACAAGCAGCCAGGGAGCATGAGGTAATAGAAAATAGAGTTTCTATAAGACAAGCAGCCAGGGAGCATGAGGTAATAGAAAATAGAGTCCCTATAAAACAAGCAGCCAGGGTGCATGATGTCACAGAAAATAGAGTCCCTATAAAGCAAGCAGCCAGGGAGCATGAGGTAATAGAAAATAGAGTCCCTATAAGACAAGCAGCCAGGGGCATGAGGTAATAGAAAATAGAGTGCCCATAAGACAAGCAGCCAGGGAGCATGAGGTAATAGAAAACAGAGTCCCTATAAAACAAGCAGTCAGGGAGCATGAGGTAATAGAAAATAGAGTCCCTATAAAACAAGCAGCCAGGGAGGATGATGTCACAGAAAATAGAATCCCTCTAAAGCAAGCAGCCAGGGAGCATGAAGTAACAGAAAATAGAGTCCCAATAAGACAAGCAGCCAGGGAGAAATATAGTCCCTATAAGACATGCAACCAGGGAGCAGCCAGGATGCAGCCAGGGAGCATGAGCTAATAGAAAATAGAGTCCCTATTAAACAAGCATCCAGGGAGCATGAGGTAACAGAAAGTAGAGTTCCTATAAAACAAGCAGTCAGGGAGCATGATGTAATAGAAAATAGAGTCCCTATAAGACAAGCAGCCAGGCAGCATGAGGTAATAGAAAATAGAGTCTCTATAAGACAAGCAGCCAGGGAGCATGAGGTAACAGAAAGTGGAGTTCCTATAAAACAAGCAACCGGGAAGCATGATGTAATAGAAAATAGAGTCCCTATAAGACAAGCAGCCAGGGAGCATGAGGTAATAGAAAATAGAGTCCCTATAAGACAAGCAGCCAGGGAGCATGAGGTAGTAGAAAATACAGTCCATATAAAACAAGCAGCCAGGGAGCATGAGGTAATAGAAAATGGAGTCCCTATAAAACAAGCAGCCAGGGAGCACGAGCATGAGGTAATAGAAAATAGAGTCCATATAAAACAAGCAACCAGGGATCATGAGGTAATAGAAAATAGAGTCCCTATAAAAGAAGCAGCCAGGGAGCATGAGGTAATAGAAAATAGAGTCCCTATAAGACAAGCAGCCAGGGAAATGAGGCAATAGAAAATAGAGTCTGTATAAGACAAGCAGCCAGGGAGCATGAGGTAATGGAAAATAGAGTCCCTATAAGACAAGCAGCCAGGCAGCATGAGGTAGTAGAAAATAGAGTCCCTATAAAACAAGCAGCCAGGGAGCAAAATTTATCCTATGGATATCTTCATAGACGTGGGCTTGCGGGAGTTGATGTAGAAAGCAGAAAAGGACCACAGCCTTTTCTGAGCCAAACCGAAGAAACTGCATTTCCGCAATACCTGAACGATATAGCTCAACGAAGGATGGGTCTAACAACAGGTAAATTTCTCGACCTTGTACAAAATTATCTGGGAAAAGAAAAACGCTCAAATCCATTCAGGGATCACAAACCTGGATGCACGTGCATGTTCGGGTCAATAATTCTATTTTGTGTTTATGTTCCAGCTCTCGACTTTTAATTCGTGCTCTCTTACTCTTTCATCGCATTCTTTATTTCTTTCCTCTCGCTCTGTATTTTCTCATTCATTGGTAAACATTGGTTTACGCGTTCATGGCGAGAACCCCGGCATTGGAAAAAAGAAAGGAAGTGCCATTGGAGGCATCTAGAACCAAAGTGATGCCGGTGGTTGTGGACACATGGTTTGAGGAGTTTTACTCCTTCATGTCCAAGAACCATTTGCTAGACAAGCCACACCGCATTTGGAATGCTGATGAGTCGGGTTTCGTTATGGGCAGCAAACCCACCATGGTGATTGGTCCAAGCCCGAAAATTGCTGTATTTGATGGTTTTCCATGTTTACATCGCCAGTTCTAACACCGTCCAATATCACTCCACGCGCTGATTGGATATTGAACGGTCAAGCATAAATGCACTATGAGAAAATTGTAAGGTGGGAGTTTTCTCCCCTGTTGCCGATGACACACATCCTCATTCCTAAATATAAATACATGCTCTTGCTGCATTCAGAATTTCTGGTAATCTAAATGTTATACTTTTTCAAGGCATGTCAAGGTTCCCTCATGCTCCAACCGGTACCGGTACTGAAGCTTTTATCCCGCCCAGTACCGGTACAAAATTATTTTATCGGGAAATTCCTAATTGAACGACGGTAAACAGGCTAATAATCGTGTATGGCACACTTGCATGACATACTTTTAACTTATTTGTGAATTAACATATCAAAACACTCTACAGGCGCATGTTTTGTTAGCACCACGATAAGGCCGGCCATTTTGACTTTTCAAACGTCGAGTTTTAGACTATGAAAGCGCCGCCATCGGCTACTTCAAAGAAAATATTCTGTGGTGACATCAAAGTAATCATAAAGCACAATTATCGTGCTTTATCATTACTTTGATGTCACCGCAGAATAATTGGCACAGTGCCATGTTTGTCGTGCAATCTTCGGGAGTAGGGCGGTTTAAATCCGAATTCCTCCCATCTGATTGCGATATGTCATCCAATTGTTGATTTGTCCCGTCCCGGTACCGGTTATGTTGGTACAGGCGGTACTTTGACATGCCCGACTGTTTCCCAAAATTCTAAATGAAACCTTTATGCACATCTAGATACCCTACCGGAACATATCAACAACATTTCAACATTTCGAATTAAATCCCCTAGGAGCTTTCGCCATAAACAGATTCTCTAACGACAAAAGTGGCGCTACGGGCACCACATTAAAAATCCAAAACCTTCATGCACATCTATAGACCCCACTGGAACAAATAAATACTCTTTCAACGTTTCGAATTAAAACCCCCAGGAGCATTTCGCCGGAACCGATTCTTTAACGACAAAAGTGGTGCTGCGGGGCAGAGCAAAAAATCCGAAACATTTATGCATATCTAGAGACCAAAACCTTCATGCACATCTATAGACCCCACTGGAACATATAAATAATCTTTCAACGTTTCGAATTAAAACCCCTAGGAGCATTTCGCCGGAACCGATTCTTTAACGACAAAAGTGGTGCTGCGGGGCAGAGCAGAAAATCCGAAACATTTATGCATATCTAGAGACCTTACTGGAACATATGAACACACTTTCAACGTTTCTAATGAAAACCCCAAGGAGGCTTCCACCGGAAACCGATTCTCTAACGACATAAGTGGTGCTACGGGCGCCACATGGGGCCAAATCAAATATCCGAAACCTTCACATCCTACCAGAACACACTTTCAACGTTTCGAATTAAACCCCTAGAAGCCTTCCACTGGAAACTGATTTTCTAACAATAAAAACGGTTCCATCTGAACCACTTGGCGCCAAATCAAAATTCCGAAACCTTTATGGACATCTACAGATGCTGCCTGAACACCTTAGCTTAGTTTAAAGGTTTCGAATTATTAAAGATCATAGGAGCCTTTCAATGGAAACCAATTTTCTAACAGTAACATTAAAAGTGGCTTCACTGGAACCACTTGGGGCCAAATCAAAATTCCGAAACCTTTAAGCCCCAAGACAGATCTGAACACCTAACCCAGAGGTCCATTGGCAGAAATATTGCATGTGTTTGCTATGAGTAACCATGAGAACCTGCCGTGTTTTGGGTGCCATTCGATATGGCAATTGCGCGCAATTCCTACGCGCAATTAAGCCCAGATAAGCGCACAGTTAGTGACAGGACTCCTAGTTTTAACTGTAGGAGCCTTTCAATGGAAACCAATTTTCTAACAATAACAATAAAAGTGGATCCACTGGAACCACTTGAGGCCAAATCAAAATTTCGAAACCTTTATGCACATCTACTACAGATGCTACCTGAACATCTCAGTATACAGTACGTGGAGAGTGTATTATCACTAAATCACCCGCAGAGTGGAGATTCCACCCAAGCATTAATTGCAAATTTGTTGCAAAGCATAACCAGCACAAGCAAAGTTTCCGCCAATGGACCTCCGGATTAAACCCGGAGGTCCATTGTCTGAAACATTGCTTGTGTTTTTTGTCGATATGTACAAAAATTGAAAGTTATAGCTTGGGTGATATCTCCACTCCGCGGCTGATTTAGTTATAATCCACTCGCCACGTACTGTAGATTAAATGTTTCGAATTACATACTCTTGGTGATATGAAGTTCGGACGAACAGGCGAGACTGACGGGGCGCGACTGACGGGACGGACTCAACGGACGGATATCACGACAATATCCCCGCTTTTTATCCCCGCATTTTCAAAAAGGCGGGGATATAGTCATGATCTCCGTCCGTACGTCCGTCCGTCCATCCTTACGTCCGTCCGTCCGTCCGTACATCACACCCTGAAAGGCTCCTAGGGTATTCAATTCTAAACGTTTAAACCATGCTAAGGTATTCAGGTAACATCTCTAGATGTGCATGAAGGTTTCGGAATTTTGATTTGGCCCCAGGTGGTTTCAGTGGAACCACTTTTATCATTGGAAAATCAGTTTTCATCCAAAGACTCCTAGGGTATTTAATTCGAAACGTTTAATCTAAGCTGAGGTGTTCAGGTAACATCACTAGATGTACATGAAAGTTTCGGAATTTTGATTTCGCCCCAGGTGGTTCCAGTGAAACCACTTTTATCGTTAGAAAATTAGTTTTCATCGAAAGGCTCCTAGGGTATTTAATTAGAAACATTTAAACTAGGCTAATGTGTTCAGGTAACATCCCTAGCTGTGCATGAAGGTTTCGGAATTTTGACTTGGCCCCAAGTGGCTCCGGTGGAACCACTTTTATCGTTGGAAAATTAGTTTTCATCGAAAGGCTCCTAGGGTATTTATTTCGAAACATTCAAACTATGCTAATGTGTTCAGGTAACATCTCTAGATGTACATGAAGGTTTCGGAATTTTGATTTGGCCCCAGGTGGTTCCAGTGGAACCACTTTTATCATTAGAAAATCAGTTTTCATCGAAAGGCTCCTAGGGTATTTAATTCGAAACGTTAAAACTATGCTAAGGTGTTGCTAAGGAAATGCGGGGATACACCACTGTGTGCTTTGCACACAAATAACTCTATCTAGTTTCCTTTGTTGGAAGTGGAATTCACCGAGGACCATTTTTAGTCGAGTTGTGACGAAGTCAAACTCGACTTATAGTTTGGTGAATGGCGGGCGGGCGGGCGGGCGGGCGGGCGGGTGGGCGGGCGGGTAGGCGGGCGGGCGGGCGGGTGGGCGGGCGGGCGGGCGGGCGGGCGGGCGGGCGGGCGGTCTTCCGGGCAGTGGGCGGGCGGGCGGGCGGGCGGGCGGGCGGGCGTAAACAATTGGTTTCCGGATGATAACTTGATAGTGGTTCAACTCACATTCATTAAACTTCATACGTAGGTTGGTCTTGGGGAGAGGAAGAACCCTATTGATTTTGGACATGCTACGTCGAAGGTCAAGGTCACAGTAACCTTGAACATAGTAAATCTTAAACAATTGGTTTCCGGATGATAACTTGATAATGGTTCAACTCACATTCATGAAACTTCATAGGTAGATTGGCCTTGGTGAGGGGAAGAACCCTATTGATTTTGGACTCGCTACGTCAAAGGTCAAGGTCAACATGACCTTGAACATAGTAAATCGCAACAATTCCTTTCCGGATGATAACTTGATAGTAGTTCAACCTACATTCATGAAACTTCATAGGTGGGTTGGCCTTGGTGCGAGGAAGAACTCTATTGATCTTGGACTCACCAGATCAAAGGTCAAGGTCACAGTGACCTTTAACATAGTATATCGCAACAATTGGTTTCCGGATGATAACTTGATAGTGGTTCAACCTAGAGTCATGAAACTTCATAGGTGTGTTGGCCTTGGTGCGAGGAAGAACCCTATTGATCTTGGACTCACCAGGTCAAAGGTCAAGGTCACAGTGACCTTGAACATAGTATATCGCAACAATTGGTTTCCGGATGATAACTTGATAGTGGTTCAACCTAGAGTCATGAAACTTTACAGGCGTGTTGGCCTTGGTGCGAGGAAGAACACTATTGATGTTGGACTCACCAGGTCATAGGTCAAGGTCACAGTGACCTTGAACATAGTATATCGCAACAATTGGTTTCCGGATGAGAACTTGATAGTGGTTCAACCTAGAGTCATGAAACTTCATAGGTGTGTTGGCCTTGGTGCGAGGAACTGTTGTCGCAACTCGACATTGGATCGGTGATCCTGAGCGGCATTTTTTGTAAGTAATAAGGGTATTCAAAAAACCAAGCATTAACCCCTTTTGGAGTGGTTAATAGCGATACCAATCAAAAGTTTAAAAAATTCATGTTTTCCCTGTTTTTCTTTACAAACATCTTATAGGTTTTCAAGAGAAAATGGCAATTGATAGATCTTGGTGTCAAAGTACCAGTTGCATGGATACAATATTCCGGTAAGCATTTGTTAACTCTCCATGGGCTGCTAAATGTGAAAATTTTGAAAAAATAGTCTGTTTTGGACACCAACAAAATCAAATGGGAATGCCACAGAGAAACGTAACTTCTTTTACCGGATGCAAAACTGATAGGGACATTTTTTTGTAAGAAGTAAGGGTATTCAAAAATCGAGGTCTTAGCCCATTTTCGACGGGTTAAGGAGATATACCCCTTAAAAGCTTAAAATTCCAATTTTCTGTGGATTTCCCCTAACAATCTAGTAAGTTTTCAAGAAAAATTGACCATTCGCAGGGCTTGGAGTGACATAACACGCTGCATGGACAAAATATTCCGGTAAGCATTTGTTAACCCTCCAGGGGCTGCCAAGCATAGACATTTTGAGAAAATGGGCTGTTCTTGTACACCCATAACGCACAATGTGTACCGGCGAGATAAACATAACCTCCTTCATTGGAAGTGGAATTCACCGAGGATCATTTTTGTAAGTAATGAAGATATTCACAAAACCAAGCATTATCCCGTTTAGGGCTGGTTACAGAGCGATACCCCTCAAAAAGGTTAAAAATTCATGTTATCCGAGGATTTCTCTAAAAACATCTCGTAGATTTTAAAAAAAAATGGCCATTCTCAGATCTTAGTGTGATATTACAAGTTGCATGTACAAAATATTCCAGTAAGCATTTGTTAACCCTATGCAGGTTCTCAAACATCAAATTTGTGATAAAATGGGCTGTGTTTGCGTATCCACAGCACCCAATGTTAAGAGGAGAGGTCAACATAAGTGGAAGTAGAATTCACTGAGAATTATTTTTGTAAGCAATAAGGGTATTCAAAAAACAACCCTTAACCTGTTATGAGCTGTATAAACAATGATAAACAATGATACTCATCAAAAGCTTAAAATTCATGTTCTCCCTGAATTTCTCTAAAAACATCTTGTAGATTTTTAAGAAAAATGGCCATTCGCAGTTCTTGGTGTGACATTACAAGTTGCATGGAAAAATATTCCTGTTAGCACTTGTTAACCCTCTACAAACTGCCAGACATCAATATTTTGGATACATTTGAGATAAAAGGGACCATTTTCAGATAGCCAAAGCACTCAGTGGGTATGTGTCAAACAAACAAAACTCCTTTTGTCGGTCATTAACTTGTCGGACAACGATACTGATATTAACCCTCTCCACCATTAATGATGGTTTTTACCTAAACATTTTTTCATCAAACTGAGTCATTTGAGACTACTATACCCACCTTTTGTATTACATCAATAAAGGAACTTCAGTTAGACAATTAAAAACAATTCATCAGACACTCTGGGGTCATGAAAAATCATTGAATCTCATTTGGAAAAGCCATGATTCTCCAGAATCATAAAGTTTAGTTTTTTTGTTTTGTTTTTTTTTTGGGGGGGGGTGGGGATGGTGGAGAGGTGGGGTGGGGTGGGGGTTCCACACATTTGGCCGTACGTACAGAAGCGGAATTTTCGATTTAACCCTTATTTCACCAGAATTGGCAAAAAATTGTAAAAATTAGGTTTTATAGGCACTTTCTCGAAACACGTCTTGCAGATTTTTTTAAACATTCATCATTGTTTGACCTATCTATGACACGACCATTCATATACAAGAGATATTAGACAATGCATATGTTAACCCCCATGGGCTGTCAAACATCGAAATTTTGATGAAATGGGCTGTTTTCGGGCCCCCACAGCACCCAAACGATACACAAGAGATAAAGATAACTTCATTTATTGGAAGTGGGATTCACCGTGGACCATTGTTGAGAGTGATAAGGGTATTCAAAAAACCAAGCGTTAACCCGTTTTGGACTGGTTAAACTGCAATATCCCAAAAGCTCAAAAATTCATGTTTTCTGTGGGTTTCGTTAAACGAGTCTTGTAGAATCTCAAGAAAAACTTGCCACGCGCAGGTCTTTGTATGACAACACATGTTGTATGGACAAAATACTCCGATGAGCATTTGTTACCCCCCCCCCCCCCACGGGCTGCTAAAAGTAAAAATTGAGATAAAATGGGCTGTTTTTGGACACTAACAGTACCCAATGGGTACGCCACAAAGAAAAGTGCCTTCTTTTATCGAGCGCAAAATTTGTACGGAAACATTTTTGTAAGTAGTAAGGGTATTCAAAAGTGGATTAACCCATTTTGGACAAGCTGAAGAGAGATACCCCTTAAAAGCTTAAAATTCCCATTTTCTGTGGATTTCTCTAAAAACATCTTGCAGGTTTTCAAGAAAAATTTTCTATTCGCAGGTCTTTGTATGACATTAAAAGTTGCATGGACAAAATATTCCGGTGAGCGTTTATTAACCCTCTACAGGCTGCCAAGCAACGTAATTTTGTTGAAATGGGCTGTTTTCGGACACGCACAGCACCCAATGTATACCCGAGAGATAAACATAATCTCCTTTGTTGAAAGTGGAATTCACCGAGGATCATTTTTGTAAGTAATGAAGGTATTCACAAAACCAAGCATTAACTCGGTTAGGGCTGGCAGAGCGATACCCCTCAAAAGGTTAAAAATTCATATTATCCGAGGATTTCTCTAAAAACATATCGTAGATTTTCAAGAAAAATGGGCCATTCTCAGATCTTAGTGTGACGTTACAAGCTGCATGTACAAAATATTCCAGTAAGCATTTATTAACCCTATGCAGGTTCTCAAACATCAAAATTTTGATAAAATGGGCTGTGTTTGTGTACCCACAGCACCCAAAGTTAAGAGAAGAAATCAACATAAGTGGAAGTAGAATTCACTGAGAATTATTTTTGTAAGTTATAAGGGTATTCAAAAACAACCATTAACCCGTTTTGAGCTGGATAAACAACGATAAACAATGATACCCATCAAAAGCTTAAAATCCAAATTCTCCCTGGATTTCTCTAAAAACATCTTGTAGATTTTTAAGAAAAATGGCCATTCGCAGTTCTTGGTGTGACATTACAAGTTGCATGGAAAAATATTCCTGTTAACACTCGTTAACCCTCTACAAACTGCCAGACATCAATATTTGGGATACATGAGATAAAAGGGATCATTTTCAAATAGCCACAGCACTCAGTGGGTATGTGTCAAACAAACGTAACTCCTTTTGTCGGCCATTAACCTGTCGGACGACGATATTGATATTAGCCCTCTCCACCATTAATGATGTTGTTTACCTAAACACTTTTTTATCATACTGAGTCATTTGAGACTACGATACCCATCTTTCTCATGACATCAAAATGGGCACTTCAGTGAGACAGTTAACCCTTTACCCAACTCAGACGATATCAAAATTTATTATTTTAAATATCATTTTTTTAAATTTTCCAACGAGGGGTCACATGATATGGTTTTGTTGAAATTTTTTGAAAAATAATATTTTTTCAACTGCTGAATTTGCATATTACGCGAGCGGGTGCGGGCGATTCGTTAGGTAAAGGGTTAAAAACAATTCATCAGACACTCTGGGGTCATGAAAAATCATCATAGAATCTCATCTGGAAAAGCCATGATTCTCCAGAATCATAAAGTCTAATTATTTCTGTTTTCTTCGACAAACGTTCGACTGCTAATATTTCTGGAACGTGACACCATGTTTTGTGTTTACAGAAGAACGTGCGATGAGTGAACAGTCCTGAACACATTAAATATGCTAATACGCCGATCACGTGGGTCATGTGAGATAGATGTCCATGAAAAAATTGAATTTCAATCTTACCTGCAGAAGAGAGACACGGATGAAGAAGAATTATGCAGAAGAACCCGCATAGTGCTGCACATCGTGTAGTCATGTTGTCAGTGGCAAATAAAGTAGATTTCGGAATTAGTACGCTTAACCTGGATATTGTGGATGTGATAAGTTTGAATATCAACAGTCATCCTGTCCGCCAACATTTCATTTTGTGGTAGTCAGTGTTCATTTATCAGTGTTTTAGTTCATTTCTGCATCTATCGCTATATCACGGTCGCAGCATGGGTTTGAAATCAAGTTTAGCTGCCAATCATTCAAGCATTTGTTGCACACTTTAGAGATTTTCCACTCCAGGTGTGGTTATCGAGTCTTATAGTACGGTCGCCGTGGACTCGCCACTTTCCCCGTGATGGGCAAGTATTCCCACGGACGCAGTAATGTTAGATTACAAACACTAATTATCGGAATAATCGTCAAAATGTAATTAAAGGTTTGCTGCTGCTGATTTTTATCACCTGGTAAACGCAGACGTGGGTATCACTGCCCACGCGTGGAATACGACCACTCCACGAAGACTGTACTGTATATTACCAGTAAAGAAGTGGAGCGTGGTGGCTCAGTAGTAACGGCATTGGACTTCAAATCAAAAGGCCCACGGTCCGATCTCCACCATGGGTAACTCAGGGACCGATCAGGACTATTTAAAATACGCTCTAGCCTCGGAGCCTATTTTTTCAATTCATGCGCCAGATTTCAATTTACGGAGTCACACTGCTGTTTGTAACACACACTGCAGGTATGTAATAGCTTTCATCATTTTCATTTAGCACACTATAGCAAACATCGATCTTCACTGTGGTTTCTGATCAAGTCTTGGCTGCCTATTTAGGCAGCCAAGACTTGATCAGAAACCACAGTGAAGATTAATGCTTGGTAATTAAGACTTGAAGTATTAACTTAAGCACTCTACAACAATGATAAATGATAATCATATATATAATTTTTGTAAGAGTGTCTCTCTCGATTATCCATCGAAAGAATATCAAAATATGATCTGAGAAGTTACGCGCCAACTGAGAAGCCCATTTCTGAGATTTAAGAGCCAGGTCCTGATGTTTCAGAACCAAAAAACGCACTGGCGCATGCCCAGGTCGGTCCCTGGTAACTGTGTGGTCCATGATGACGCTGTGTACAGTGGCGAATTGCACGTCAGTGGTGCACTTGCCTTCAACCAATGCTACCCTGGTTTGTGTGGAGTTAGTAGTTTGAACAGTCTAACAGTTACTCGCCACTGCTGGGTGGTTCCCTCGGGGTACTCCAGATTCCGCCACTCGTAAAACTGCCCGACACGAGGTGAGCCTGGCTATCGCAAGTGTCGTTAAACCCCAATAAAAGAACCAACAAAAAACAACAATAAAGACACATTTGTTTGCCAACGTACCCAAGAACAGTTAATACCAGAAGTCCTGTCATGAATTGCGCACAAATAGCACGTCTATGTGCGCGTTAATTTTCGCGTTGTAACTATAGTAAGGCAATCAAATTCTGTACATATGGCCTGTGCACATGCAATGTTTCAGCCAGTGGACCTCCGGGTAAACCGGAGGTCCACTGGCAGAAAGATTGCCTGTGTTTGCTATGAGTAACCAGGAGAACCTGCCCTGCTTTGGATGCCATTCTATATGCCAATTACGCGCAATCCCTACGCGTAATTAAACCTAGATAAGCGCACAGTTCGTGACAGGACTTCTGGTTTTAACTGTACTTATTCACTTCTCGGGGTTCCCATTGGGGGCACCCATTTAATTTGAGAGATTTATCCCACGAATGCAATCGAATATCAGAATCGAAACACATGCACCCAGTCTCATCTTACATGTAACATTCCTGATCTACTTGTCATGTCATCAAAATAGGTCTAGCTTTATTTACTCCATTGCCACTAAAAACACAGTTGTGAAGTTGTAATATTATCAGCTGAAATCATGCATGAACAACTTTTTTCGTAATTCACATCGACTTAAGTCTGGGACACACTTGCGTATATTTTCGCATGATCGCGGCGAATTTTGAAATCGCCGCGAAATTCGCGTAGTGTGCCCACTTCTGAGACTGCGAAATTCGCCGCGTATTTTTCCGCTGCGGAAATCGTGCCTATCAAACATGTTTGATATTTTCGCCGCGATTTCTGTCGCCAAGTACAAATTCGCACAGTGTGCCCACTACACGGGTGAAATACGCATGACGAAGCAGCCGAGTTATGTGACCGTTCAATATGTCAGCCACCATGTCGGAAGCATGGACACGCGAAAAAGAGGACGAATTGGTCGTTCTCTGGTCTGAAAGGCCGTGTCTGTTTAACAACACGTTGCCGATTTTTCGTGATCGAGTCGATATTTCCGATATGTCTCCGGGTCCTCTGCCGACAGATCTTTTACAAGGTTCACGTACAGAGACTGCTTGCTCCGGCGGAGAAGCCAGGGTTTCGTTCAGTATCGCCGATTTCGCCATCGCAATCGACGACGTTCTCGTCTTTTCAACAAAATGTACAACAAACCAGCGGCAGCAACCTTCAGTTTCCTGGAGGCTGCCATTTTGTATAATCACATGACTAATATCGCGAGGGCGTCACTATACGGAATCGCGTAGTGTGTCCACTAGCTTTTTGTACGAAAATAATCGGCGCGTATTTCGCTGCGGATTTAATCGCTGCGAATTTCGCAAGCGTGTCCCAGGCTTTACGAAATGGTTATCTCCCCTGATTGCTAAGAATTTGCTCGCAAAAATTAACACCAATTGAATGGGGAATTTTTATATTTGTCAAAATTATATAAAACCGATGAAAGTTATATTATATATCTGTGCGCATCAATCCCTTAAGAACAATATATATGCTCTTAATTGGTGATATTATCGAACGATTTCATTCGACCAATTTTTTTCCCACGTTGATTTCAAATACTACTGTTATTTACTGTATAATTACATCTAAAATGATAGAAAATTGTATTTTCGTCAATATATATATTTTTTTGCTGCATATTAGCAATGTTGTACGCATACCGGCATATAATATAGATATTGTCCTATTTAACCATATAAAAATATACAAGCTGACATTTGCCCATTTTTTCCCTTTGATGTTAAAACCAAGAAGTACTAAAAACAGTTAAAACCGCAGTGCACAATATCAGATACAGTACGTGGAGAGTGTATTATCACTAAATCACCCGCAGAGTGGAGATTCCACCCAAGCAATAATTGCAAATTTGTTGCAAAGCATAACCGGTACAAGCAAAGTTTCAGCCAATGGACCTCCGGGTTAAACCCGGAGGTCCATTGGCTGAAACATTGCTTGTGTTTTTTGTCGATATGTACAAAATTTGAAAGTTATAGCTTGAGTGATAACTCGACTCCGCGGGTGATTTAGTTACAATCCACTCCCCACGTACTATAGGTTTCCGCGTGAGTATAAATGAAAAAGGTGCGATAACCCCTAGGCGTCTTAATTTCTGGTCAACCAGTAAAAAAAAAAATCCTCGTATAACTAAAAATTCATGTTTTGGTTTCCAAAACAGAGGTTATGACTCCTCATGAACTGGATAAACTGTATGGAACAGCATCAGCAAATTCACACCTTTCAGAGGTTTAGTGTTAATTGGATTACAGATGGACGCTTGTATTTACAAGGGGAGATAACTTTCCCAAGAATCAATATCTATAACGACGTTTATTTATTTATTTATTTATTTATTTATTTATTTATTTATTTATTTATTTATTTATTTATTTATTGGTGTTTACGGTCATATACTTATGCACAATGGCATATCATGACCGTGACAGTTTTACGGTGTCGTTCTGTGTATTTCTGATACATACCCAGAGTGCTGTTCTTGGATTTCACATTGGGCGTATCCACTGCAGTTGTAGGGAGGTTAAGTAGTTTAATCCGTGGTTTGCTGGGTAGAGTTTTCACTGATCCTCACAATCAATGTGATCAACATTGTCCCGTCTACTCGATGATAGCCAGGTTTGCAATTACGTCATAAATATTTACTCAACCCATGCTTTAGTTAATTTAATATTTTAATTATTTCATGTAAAAAATATTTTTCAAAAAGTTCAATAACACCATATCATGTGCCCCCTCATTGGAACGAGCTATCACATGATATGGTTTTGTTGAAATTTTTAGAAAGATAATGTTTTTTTCAACTGTCAATTTAAAATTACATGGGAGGATGCCGCGGCATTGTTAGGTACAGTGTTAATCAAGTTGTTACAGTTACGAATTGTAAGATTAAATTATCCTCACCATGCATTAGAGTCTCGCTCTTGTTTCTACAGTTAAAACTAGAAGTCCTGTCACGAACTATGTGCTTATCTAGGCTTAATTGCGCGTGGGAATTGCGCGCAATTGCCATATCGAATGGCATCCAAAGCACGGCAGGTTCTCCTGGTTACTCATAGCAAACACAGGCAAGGTTTCGACCAATGGGCCTCCGGGTTACCCGGAGGTCCATTGGCTGAAACATTGCTTGTGCACAGACCATATGTACAGAATTCGATGGCCTTACCATGGTCATAACGCGTAGATTAACGCGCAGATGGACGTGCTATTTGTGCGCATTTCATGACAGGACTTCTAGTTTTAACTGTAAGGCTCGTTTTAGACTCCTCGAGATATGACATTAGAAACAAGAGCGGCGACTCTGATACAACATATTGTACATAAATATACTATTTATTTATTTGTTTATTTATTTATTGGTGTTTAAGGTCACACATTTCGACACAGTGGCTAATCATGACCTTGACAGTTTTACGGGTGGAGGAAGCCGGCGCACCCGGAGAGAACCACCGGGCAACGGTGAGCAACTGTCAGCTCCCCAACATACTAACTCCACACAAGCAGGGTTAGCATTGGTTGAAGACATGCGCACCATCGACGTGCAGTACGCCTTAGTACACAACGTCGCCGTGCCCTGGCGTGGGCAATGGGGGTGAAGTGTCTTACACGTTTTCCCCATTTCTTGTGTGTTAAAATATACATATAATTTTGTCCAAAAAAATCATAATTTTCCAGTGATGAAAATGGTCAGCTACGGTTTGGGTGTTTTTATTGCAACTAAAACATGTTTTAATATAACAATAACATGGGTTTGGAGAGCGTTACGATTTATTAACGGCCCAGAGGGTTGTTATTCAGTCCTCAATGGCCGTTATTAAACCAAGACGTTCGACAAACTCATGTTATTAGTATTATTACCCTGACCGGGAGCGGGTGGCGGGCTGTTAATGAATTTTGTTTTCATTAACGCCCGCTGTCCACTGCCCGCTTCCAGTTGCATGACGGCGAGCATTTTTTTAGGTTTATGGCCCCGCCAAACTCCGTTAATATACTACAGTTAAAACTAGAAGTCCTATCATGAAATGCGCACAAATAACACGTCCATCTGCTCGTTAATCTATGCGTTAGGACCATAGTAAGGCTATCAAATTCTGTACATATGGCCTGTGCACAAGCAAAGTTTCAGCCAGTGGACCTTCGAGTAACCCGGAGGTCCATTGGCAGAAACATTGCCTGTTTTTGCTATGAGTATCCGGGCGAACCTGTCGTGCTTTGGATGCCATTCGATATGGCAACTGCGCGCAATTCCTTCGCGCAGTTAAGCCTAGATAAGCTCACCGTTCATGACAGGACTTCTAGTTTTAATCCTTTACCTAACGTAACGGCCAAAACCGGCCAGCGCTATTCTCAAAAATCGCCAATTAATTTTCATTATTTTTTTTCATTTTTTGTCTCAAAACATAGGTTATGACCCCTCGTTGGAACGAGCTCGTCGAGCTCGTTCCAACGAGGGGTCATAACCTATGTTTTTGAGACAAAAAATGAAAAAAAATTAGTTATTCAAGAATTATTTTTGCAAGTGTCGTCTGCTTTTCAGCTTAGGTAAAGGGTTAACTATAGAGAACGCCCGATAATGTGGTAATAATTATAATTGAAACATCGTAACGCAGACAATAAAAGTGTATCTACTCTAAAATAGTAGGCATCCTCAACCAGTGTATTCATTTTGTTTTTGGAGTGTGTTGCCTTTTGTACTTTCGTCGAGGGATGGGCTCGATGGCCATTTTGTGAAATAAAACTAACGAAAAAGATCTAATCAAAGCTGAATGGACGGATTCAACAGTGGCGACCTAAAGTGTTGACAGAACAATGACAGTTCGAACGCGTATAATGCTCTGTATTTATTGCACGCCTAGTTTACTAAAAATTATTAATTTTGGCGGAGGGATAATATTGAACCTGAAGCCTTCGGCTTCTTGTTTAATATTATCCCTCCACCGAAATCGATCGAGTTCGGTAAAAAAATGACAGTTCGAACGCGTATGCTGTTCTGTATTATTGAACGCCTGCAGTTTACTAAACAAATATTAAAAACAGAAACTATTGCCAAAAATATCCCAAATGTAAAAAAGAAATAGTTAAACAGTTCGCGTACGTGCTCCGAATTGTTCAAAGACAATACAAAACAACTTATTGTTTGCTTTGGTTTTTGAAGAAAAAGCGTGTATTTTATGGAAATAAAAGCATAGGCGTGCAATAAATGACAGGTATCGCAGTAGTACCCTGGGCCACACTAAAGTCAGACAAGCCGGCCCCGAATAGTGAAAAAAGAATTGTCTTCAGATGTATGATCTGTATTTGATTATCATGGGTGAGAAGCACAAGGGTGAGCGGTTTGTTAAACCACTTATATAAATTATTAGGTAAAAATACAGTGCTGGAAGCAACATGACCTCACAACGGTGTCTTCCCATTAGACCAATTCCCTTTAGGCCAATTCCCAAAAGACCAATTACCCTTAGACCAACTACATACTGTTATTGATTAAGGGTTGATTAAGGATAATTAAGAAAACATTTATTTACTGATAAGCACTTTATTTGATAAAACAAATATTTATATGCATAACATACAAAACATTTATGTTTATAACATTTCAGCATAGTTCAGTGCATATAACATTTTATAAGAAATGAGGTACCCAGAGGGTGAATTTGGTGATGCTACCCTGCACAGCAGGGAAGCATCACTAAATTTACCTTCTGTGAACCTCAACCTGAATCAAATGTCCCAAACATAAACAGAAAGAGGTACCCAGAGGATAAACTGGCCCACTCTATGGGATAGCATCAGCAAATTCACCCGGTGGGGACCTCATTCTGCAAATGACAGACTGTTTATTTTCAGGCTTGAATATCAATAACATTAAATACATTTATAAATATTTATAAATATTTCAAATTATTGATATAGAATTATTTTAAAAGTAGAACACATCAGTTGGTCTAAGGGGAATTGGTCTTTGGGGAACTGGCTTCGTGGGAATTGATCTAAAGGGAATTGGTCTGGTGGGAATGAACCTTCAGAACTCATTGTACCACTATTGCGATATCAGTGCCAGCTGGTCGTTAGATCACTCTCGTGCGCAAACGAGGGAGGTTGGAATGCTTTCCCGCCTTCTCTGGTTTTACTACGCCAGTCGTCTCAACGGTTTCCGTCTGTATAAGCGAGATCGCACTTTAGTTGTAGCTATTTACTTTGGACGACATTCTTTTAAGATGGAAACAACATGTCGTTTTACTCATATGTGTATGCCATAGGCGCTATTTTTCGTAGATACGCCGCTGATGGATTGAGGAGCGGGTGTTCAGCGGTCGGTGGAAATATTGACATTGTATATGCGTGTTGAGAAGTTAATGGAAAATATTTAAACATTTTGGTGGATGGGTTAATAAAATAAAAAAGCAACGCACATTTCTGTTCTGTGTTTGCAATTTGTTTAGATCTACTTGTCTCCCACCAGTCATAGTGTACAAGACTTGATCAGTGTCTATTCAATGTATGTAATCACTAGGACCCTGCGCATCTCAAATTTAAGATCGTATCCAGGGACGTGGCTAGAGGTTTCCGATTGTGCGGAGAGGGGGGGGGGGGGTAGGATAGTGAATGTCCAAATAGGGGGAAAGTCCGGGAGGGGGTTCTCCCTCCCGGTCCCTCCCCCCCCCCCCTAGTTGGAAATTCACTACCGAGAAAAAATTTGAAAATGGAGCCATGAAAGGGGTCATAAAATTGATTCTAGTAACTGAAATGCCAACCCATTTATGATAGACTTATCAGGTTGCTATTATTTGGTATTATTCTGGGAATTGAATATGTGCTAAACAAATGCTCAAGCTGAGAACTTTCAGCAATTCACACTGTCCTGACATTAAATCAGATCTTATGCAGGAATGATAAATTTTCTATGTTTCATCATTTTGTAACTGTGAATGATTTTACATGATGTGATTTTCTTGAAATGCATTGCGCGATTTTTTTTATTACGATAAGTAAACGTACTATAGAAATCTTCTACCAATTGATATTGATACCATACATACTTATGAAGCTCGATATTGCGTACACTATAGTTTTAAAGGTTAACAGTTGTAATTGTTTGCCGATTTGAAGCCGAGTTGCAATTGTGGGAAGTAAAGAAGACATCAGCATCGCCAAAGAAGCTCTAAGATTAAGATAAATGGGATTTCCAACAACTCATGACTTGCCCTCCGAATTTCCAACTATAGGAAATTCTGGCCAGGAATGGGGGGGGGGGGAGGTTGACAACCCCCCCCCCACTCCCACCCCCACACATTCCCTATCGCCACGTCCCTAGTCGTATCGTATTCAGAATCGAATCAGACTCAGGATTTTGACTCGAATCAAATCTCATCCTTCAAGTTGTAGGCATTGCACTTTTTACAACCAGAAATAAGTGTTCGCCTCCGCTCAAGTTTTGTATTCGAAGGCGACTCTTCTCGAGTCTAAGGCCCTGCGAATATTCGGTATTCGAAATGATATTCGATTCGACGCCAGTATTCGATTCGAAAATCGGTGCCGAATATTCATCGAATATATCCGATTTCCTTGCAATCTTTCTCTCTGTCGAAATGCACCGGATATCGACGGGAGGAAAGTGTGTTTTTAAAATAGTCACACGTCAGCTTAAAACGGATTCCATCTCACACAACTCCACATTCAGTGCCGACGTCGGATTTAGGCGCTGCTCGTACTTCCTATTTCATGTGCCGGTGACGGATTTATCCGTCGCCGGCACATGGAATATGGAACGCGGGCCAACATGGTTATGTTCCGGACTAAAACACGATGTTTCTTTCTGGTAGCGCTATCGGTAACCATTCTATTAAATTCGATTCGATATTCGATTCGATTTGCGAATAGTGAGCAGTATTCGATTCGGCTTCGAGTTCTATATTATCCCTCCTCCAAAATTTATTAACCCTTTACCTAACATGGAAAGCAGACGACACTTGCAAAAAAAATTCTTGAATAACTAATTTTTTTTATTTTTTTGTCTCAAAAACATAGGTTATGACCCCTCGTTGGAACGAGCTCGACGAGCTCGTTCCAACGAGGGGTCATAACCTATGTTTTTGAGACAAAAAATGAAAAAAATAATGAAACTTAATTGGCGATATTTGAGAATAGCGCTGGCCGGTTTTGGCCGTTACGTTGGGTAAAGGGTTAATATTTTTTAGTAAATTGTAGGCGTGCAGTAAATACAGCATACGCGTTCGAACTGTCATTTTTTTTACAACACGCGATCGATTTTGGCGGAGGTGATAATATTGAATTCGAAGCCTACGGCTTCTAGTTCAATATCATCCCTCCGCCCAAATCGATCTCGTGAGGTAAAAAATGGCAGTTCGAACGCGAATGCCGTTCTGTCTATATAGTACGTGGAGAGTGTATTATCACTAAGTCACCCGCAGAGTGGAGATTCCACCCGAGCAATAATTGCAAATTTGTTGCAAAGCATAACCAGCACCAGCAAAGTTTCCGCCAATGGACCTCCGGGTTAAACCCGGAGGTCCATTGGATGAAACATTGCTTGTGTTTTTTTGTCGATATGTACAAAATTTGAAATTTATAGCTTGGGTGATAACTCCACTCTGCGGGTGATTTAGTTGCAATCCACTCTCCACGTACTGTATATACTACTCACATTCTGGAAAGGATCAATCCTCCCCTTTCTACATATTTATACATAAAAGGTAAACGTGTACATGATTATGTTTGTTTGTTTGTTCCTTGGGGTTTAACAACAACCTTGGTCATGTCATGGCGATGAATTTTATGAGAGGAGGAAGTCCCAAACAAGAGAACCACTGTAAATGAATGTCGGACTCTCCAATTTACCATCCCAGCACAAACAGGGTTAGCAATGGTTAACTGGTTGTGTGCTAGAAGCCACTATCAGGGCTTTCCAAAAATGAGGGTACCAGAGCAAAAGCCAGCATTTTCCTTGTTCATGTTTCACATTCAATCAAATGCAAATATTTTGTTTATATAAAATTGTCTTATTACAATTTATTGGAGAGTGCCTGTGGGCATTCTCCCATAATTTGTTATAAAACAAATATTGAATGACAAATTTGTACAACAAAAATAATCTAGCCCTCAACCAGTTGAAGGCGCGTATATCGTTGACATGCTGTTCGTCTATTTATTTATTTATTGGTGTTTAAGGTCACATACTTATGCACAGTGGCTAATTGTGGTCGTGACAGTTTTACGGGTGGAGGTAGCCGGAGTACCCGGAGAAAACCACCGAGCATCGACAAGCAACTGTCAGCTCCTCAACATTCTAACTCTGTTCAAGCTCCGCTCAAGCAGGGTTACAGCGGTTAAAGACATGTGCACCATCGACGTGCAGTACGCCTAAAAACACGGCGTCATCGTGCCCCCATGTAGGCAACCGGGATAAAGTGCCTTGCCCAAGGACACAACGCGGTGTTCGTCTATGGTCAGCATGTTTTACGCCCACGGTACACTGTCCTTCAACCAATGTTAACCCTCCTTGCATTAGGATAGTAATTTGGAGAGTCCAACAGTTATTCATCCTTGTTCAGTGGTTCTCTCCGGTTATTCTGGCTTCCTCTACTTGTAAATTGTCTGACATGATATAGCACAGGGCATTGAAAGTGCTGTTAAACCCTCATACACAAACAAACGGGGAAATTTACACATGTACCCTTTATGAACAAATATGTCGAAGGCTATAGTGGTGATCCTTAGCAAATTTTGATAAGTGTATATACTTACGGATAGGTTAATCTGTTGGAGTTTGTCTTTATTATGTCTTAACATTTCATAACAGACATCACCCATTGATAAACTAGGGCTCGGAGAAACTTTGAAATCGATCCGATTCGAAACCGTCCCCATGATTTACCTAATATGAAAAGCAGACGACACTTGCAAAACAATTTGTGAATAACTAATATTTTTCATTTTTTGTCTCAAAAACATAGGTTATGACCCCTCGTTGGAACGTGCTCGTTCCAACGAGGGGTCATAACCTATGTTTTTGAGACAAAAAAATGAAAAATTATGGAAAATTAATTGGTGATTTTTGAGAACAGCGCTGGTCGGTTTTGGCCGTTACGTTGGGTAAAGGGTCTCACGGATAAGAAAATTTTCGAATCATCGAGGTGTTATAAAATCCTACCAAATGTCTCTTCTTAAAACCCTTCTTCTGTCATCAGGTCTCCTGAACAGGATAATCCCCCCCCCCCCCGCCCCGTCCTGATCAGGACACCCCCCCCCCCCTCCCACCACCACCACCACCTGAACAGGTTGACCTGATCTTAGAAGAAGATTTAAAGTTGGTTCCATATCCGAATCGGTTGATATTCTCCATCCTGGAAAACAGAAGAGTCGCCTTTGAATACAATAGTTGGAAGCAAACTGACAATATTTACGTCGGTAAAAAAAGATGGAAAAAATATCTACAACTTGATGAGTGGTGAGGTTCCGCTCCACCATGTACAACTACTTCTATCCTCCTGGATGCGCATGCGCGAAAAACTAATTCATTTTCTGTTTCCAATTTACTATAGCTGTCAATGGGTGAAAAAACGTAAAAATTCATTTCTTACCAAAAATTGTTTTTCCATCAAATGTGCGTTCATATAGTCAAATAGTTAAAGATATACTGTTTAAAATAATATTAAATTCTTATTGGTAGACAAAGTTCTTCATATTTCCATTTTTGTTTAAAGTTTCTAGTTTTATCTGTGTGTATTTCCTTATAAATTAATGAAAAAAGGCTCACTGGAGTAGCTTTAAACTATAATAGAGGTGTTTAGCTTGCAATGGCCATAAAACTAAACACCTCGATTTCAATGTGATTTTAACGATTTAGAATTAATAACATTTTGGGAGGTAAAGTTTTTAACAATTTGATGGATATGAAGTTGACAGCAAATTGGAAAACCCGTTGGTATTGATGTGTGTTTTTTGACAATTACGCAGTGTCGGGTTCCAATGAGGGCTTAGAAGCTATGTTTTTGATGCAAAAAATTAATATTTTAATTGTTACGATTTTTTTTACCAACTGTGGTCTATTGCTAAGGTGAGGTGAAGAGTTTTAATAACAGATGATCTTGTCTCGTCGCGGACAAAATAATCTCGACTCTTTGCGAAAGTAACCACATTCATGACCTAAATAACCATAATCTAACTTACCTGACATAAGACAGCCCCCCCCCCCCCACCTCACCCCCCCCCCCCCCCCACACACACACACATATACATATACCTTAAGATTTCTATATTTCTCGGCGGGCGTTTTTTTTTTAAATATTTACTTACTTGTTATGTATTTCATGTTAACTTCCTTCACTCTGATGTCAAAATATCCAGATTTCAAGTAGCCATTTTTCCCATAATGCAACTGGGAATTTAACCAATTCAATCTTGTTTGACAGAGCTCAATGAGCTCTGTCAAACAAGATTGAATTGGTTAAATTTCTAGTTGCATTATGGGAAATATTCGCACCCTGAACTTTAGATGTTTTGACATCAGTGTGTAGGAGGTTAAAGGGTATAAATTTTACCAATTAAAATATTTCACACCAATAATTGTAGTCATTATTTTTTTTATTTTTTAGTTTAGGCGTAATCTCGAACACACAAGTATTCAGAATACGATGTTCAGGTTACAATAAGTCGCCAGCTGACGGTATCCACATACACACCAAAAACTAAAGTGTTTCAAGGTGTTAAACCCATTCTAACTCTTAGGGTTTGTTTTTACCACTCAAAGTGCAATGCTTTAAGCACTTGGACATTACAATCGTCAGACATCTGAAACTTGAATGGATGGCACTTCCCATGTGTCTAGCATTGGTGGTTCTTCCAGACTCGTCCATAATTTGATTTGCGCTTGGTGGGTACATAATTATGATCCGCGTGATCTGCGTTGTTTCCTTTTAAGTGTCGCGATATTACACTTGTCAAGTGATATTATTGTAACACCTGTCAAGTTCTGGGATATCTACACTTGAACAAAGTGCTAGTTCAGGACGACTGGAAATTAATTACTTCATCGCTGTCCCACAGTGAGGTATGAGCCGTAAGTTTAGAGCTCATACGATGTTGTCTCAAATCATTATTAAGCAAAGGAGATATGAACAGTTAGCATATCGAGCCAGTTTTGGATCTATACAGAACAAAAACTGGTTCGATATGCCAACTGTTCATATCTCCTTTGTTTCGGAATGTTGGGCGACTATGTTGAATAAGCTCCAAGTTTACTGCTGAACCAAATTCAGTTCATGTAATATTCTGTTAAAATTGAACGCTAATCTTGGTAAATTTATTTGATTTGAAATAAATACTGTTTAACCCTTTACCCAACGTAACGGCCAAAACCGGCCAGCGCTATTCTCAAAAATCGCCTATTAATTTTAATTATTTTTTCATTTTTTGTCTCGAAAACATAGGTTATGACCCCTCATTGGAACGAGCTCGTCGAGCTCGTTCCAATGAGGGGTCATAACCTATGTTTTTGAGACAAAAAAAATGAAAAAAAAATAGTTATTCAAGAATTTTTTTTGCAAGTGTCGTCTGCTTTTCATGTTAGGTAAAGGGTTAAACAGAACTGGTTCTATCTCAGGGACAAGATTAGAACCAGTTTGGGTTCTAAAGAGAACCTATATGTTTTGCAGTGTACAGTACATGTGCGGAACGGAAATCGTTAACTGACTATTTTTAAATAGAAGCGAAATTTTACTGGAATTTTCTACAAATCGTACAACGCAATTAAAATTTGAATCACTAGCGATAGCTAACCCTTTACCTAACGTAACGGCCAAAACCGGCCAGCGCTATTCTCAAAAATCACCAATTAATTTTCATTATTTTTTTCATTTTTTGTCTCAAAAACATAGGTTATGACCCCTCGTTGGAACGAGCTCATCGAGCTCGTTCCAACGAGGGGTCATAACCTATGTTTTTGAGACAAAAAATGAAAAAAAATTAGTTATTCAAGAATTATTTTTGCAAGTGTCGTTGCTTTTCATGTTAGGTAAAGGGCTAAAATGATAACACGGGTTCCCCACGCAAATTTGATTGGCGATAAAATGTGTTCTTTTTATTGATAGTTCGTCGCCCGAGTTCCAATGTGTTCTGTGTGCCTACTGGCAGCCTACTGGCCTACTGGCAGCCTACTGACAGCCTACTGACAGCCTACTGGCAGCCTACTGACAGCCCACTGGCCTACTGGCAGCCTACTGACAGCCTACTGGCAGCCTACTGGCGTGCCTACTGGCAGCCTACTGGCACACAGAACACATTGGAACTCGGGGGACGGGTTGTTAAATGAAGTGCCGAGTGGACGGAATGGATTCACGCGCCGAAGGCGCGCAGGGCGGTTTTGGGGAACAAGCCCCTTTCGACCCTCAGTGACTGTATATGGTTACACGCTAAAAACTAAAGTGTTAAAAACTGCACTTGAAGTGCTGTATTGAACACTTACTAAGTGCTGAACTAACACTTCGTTCAAGTGTAGACATCCCAGAACTTGACAGGTGTTACAATAATACCACTTGACAAGTGTAATGTCGCGACACTTAAAAGGAAACAACGCAGATGTCGCGGATCAGGCTCGAACTCTCGAGCCTGATCCGCGTCATCTGCGTTGTGTCCTTTTAATTATGTGCCCACCAAGCGCAAATCAAATTATGGACGATTCTGGAAGAACCACCAATGCTAGACACATGGAAAGTGCCATCCATTCAAGTTGCAGATGTCTGACGATTGTAATGTCTAAGTGCTTAAAGCATTGCACTTTGAGTGTTAAAATCAAACCCTAAGAGTTAGAATGGGTTTAACACCTTGAAAGTGTCAGTTTTAACACTTTAGTCTTTAGTGTGTAGTTTTCACATGTCTAGGCGCGTTGAAGGGGGAAAGGTTCAGGTGTCTCCGGTTGCGGCGTGATGGCTTCGTTGACATATCTCGGTTGAACCCTCGGGTGAGGACCAGTGTGGGAGGTTGGGTCCTCTCACAAAGGTACTACCTCTCCCCGAGGGTGCAGTGGTTCTAGGTTTTCAGGCAAGTATAGTCTGCCACTTCAGGGATGATTTTGAGTGATGGCCATCACTGGCAAGTATAATCTGCCTCATGCTGTCTCTGTTTGGTTGGACGTCGTTGAAAGAAAACAACAACGACCCCTTTCGGGGACCAGTGCCGAGTGTCCTTTTAATAATTGCTTATATAGACGTGAAGGCGTGTAACAAACACAGAATAACACACGCGTGTGAATGGATTAATCGATATGGCACCTGTGCCAGTGCGGAAGGATAAAACGAGAGGCCGCATGATGCCATATCGATTAACCCATTCACACGCAAGTGTCGTTCTGTGTATTTACCCCTGTTCAATAGTGCGAAACTGTTGGGCAGAACCTAAGATTCGATTCGATTCAAAATCCCTGACTGATTCGATTCGATTTGAACTCAAATCTGAGTAGATCCGTAGAACCCTATGATAGGAACTGGAATAGTTCTATATAGGGTCCATGCGCAACTGTTTTGAATGCAATGCATGAAAAAATCAATGGCGATTTTTATCTATTGTTCCTAGGGCGATTATTTATTTGATAGGACATGGGTTAAAGGTTTACAAGCGAACAAATAAACAAATCAGCATCTCGATAAAATGAGATATCAAACAGATTATATGGGAAATGATAAACCATAGAGGGACATTGGACATAGAGAATTAGGTAACATAACGATGAGGTCCATCATGAGTGAATATAATATATACTTAATTATATTGCTTAATTTAGTGATATTTCCAACAGGTTTGTTTCTTGCTTATTTCTTTGTTTATTTTTTTTTATATAATTTCGACATTCGATTATCACGTGAAAATGGTGCGATAATACTTTTTTTCAAGAGAAAGGGGTTATTTTTAAACACAAATGGTACATAGCTCCACAGTGCCTGAAAAGTGGCACTCAGAATTAAGTGTTTTGCCCAAGGACACAACACAGTTACCACTGGTAAGGATCGCAGCGTCAAGGGTCGACCTTTCGGTTTAAAGTTCGATTTTTCAGCCACTGAACTACCGCGCTCCCAGTTATATTACTTTAAGCTGTTGCGTGAATTCTATTCATAAATTTCAAATTATTTAATTCAATATGGCCGCTGACTTAACAGCCATATCCAGCCTCTTTATTCACAAAAAATCAACATTCACATTTCATAATATTTTATCAATTTTTTCCTTCAAAAAGCTATGATTTCGAAGCAAAAATCGATGTTACAGTTACAACTAAAAGTCCTGTCCTGAAATGCGCACATATAGCACGTTGATCTGCGCGTTAACCTACGCGTTAACCTACGCGTTATGACCATAGTAAGGCTATCAAATTGTGTACATGCGGCCCGTGCACAAGCAATGTTTCAGCCAATGGACCTCCGGGTAACCCGGAGGTCCATTGGCAGAAATATTGCCTGTGTTTGCTATGAGTAACCAGGAGAACCTGCCGTGCTTTGGATGCCATTCGATTTGGCTATTGTGCGCAATTCCTACGCGCAATTAAGCCTAGATAAGCGTAAATTTCGTGACAGAACTTCCAGTTTTAACTGTAAATATTAACTCAGCCAAAGAATAAAATGCAAGAAACGGTTTCTTTTCGTGCCTGACAAAGGAATAATGCGTAATGTTTCGAGTTCTTTTAATGAAAGAAGTGTGTTTACCTTTCAACAATGTTTCAATTCTTCGAGGTTTCAAATGCTTTCTTTCCAAATGAAAATAGTTAATCCTTTACCTAATATGAAAAGCAGACGACACTTGCAAACAAAATTACTGAATAAGTCATTTTTTTCATTTTTTGAGACAGAAAATGAAAATTAATTGACGATGTTTGTGAATAGCGCTGGCTGGTTTTGGCAGTTACGTTTAAAGTCACGCTTCAAGTAATTTGGTCTGAGTTTGTTTAAGTATTCTGTCCAATTGCCCTTAATCGTGCTATTCCGGAACCATTTTAACAGCTATTTTTTACAGGTTTTTTTCCTGGATGGTGAAAAACCATATTAAAAAAATGACTACACCCCACTCCACCCAACAAATAAATTGACCGTTCGTTTTTCTTTTTCTTTCGGAATCCCCGAAATTGCTGAAGAATCATTGAATTGAACACTTGTGTCACGCATAATTCCATTCAATTTTCGAATTACCACCAATCTTACAGGAAAACTTCTTACGAACCTCTTCAAATTGTAACATTGGACCTATCTGAGAATGTTGTTTTATTGCAGCTGACGGTGTTTCCAGATGCCCAGTAACCACAAACGCCGCAAATCATGTACTCGTTTTTCGGAATCAGTGCTATCAATTTATCTTTGATGAGAAAAACTGGGATGATGCAAAGTATGATTGTGCGACACAGGGAGGTAACCTTGTGCAAGTGAGAAACAAAGAAACCCAAGATTTTATTATGGGGGCATTGAATAGATTTGGTTTCAACAACCATGGCCTTTGGCTTGGTGCGACTGACGAACAATCAGAGGGACACTGGAAATGGCTTACTGGTGAGTGACAAAGTATAAAGTTTACTCTTTACCTAGCTCATATAAATAAATAAATAAATAAATAAATAAATAAATAAATAAATAAATAAATAATGTGGAATATTCTCGAACAGAATTAAAATGGTTTCGAAAGTGCATCTCCTTGAACTCTTTTTCTACCACCAGGTCTCCTGTGCAGGACACCCCCCCCCCCCTCCTGTGCAGGAGACCTCCTCCCCTCCCCTCCTGTTCAGGAGACCCCCTCCCTGTCCTGTGCAGGAGACCTCCCCTCCTGTGCAGGACCCCTCCTCTCCTGTGCAGGACACCCTCCCCTCCCGTGTAGGACACCCCTCACCTCCTGTGCAGCACACCCCCTCCCTCCTCCTGTGCAGGACACCCCCCCCTCTTGTGCTGGATACCCCCTCTCCCTCGTTTTGCAGGAGACTCGCCTCCCACCTCCTGTGGAGGACACCCTCCTCTCCTCCTGTGCAGGAGATCCCCTTCCTGGGGATCTCCTGCACAGGTGGGGAGGAGGGTGTCCTCCACAAATAAATAAATATGGCCATGCAAATTAATGTCCCTCCCGCTAAGCTTCGAGATTCGATTGATTCGAAATCGGTTGCCTGATTCGTTTCCTTTCGAATTTTTACACGGGAATTTTGCTTGGTATTAGTCACTGTCGTCGCCTCACAAAAAGTATAGTTCAGATGGAGTTTGTACCTAAATAATGCTGAGATTAAAGACAGAGTGTAATTTCATCTATATTAACATAAATAGCATCTGACCATGACACCAATTCCAGTCTCAACGGTCTCGACCACTGTTGGAAGCAAAGTTAAAGTTTCCAAACAATGTTGACGATGAGCTGTTGATTGTTGATTGTGCTTAGAGCTAGTACCTCTCGCACCTGTTCCTGGGTAATATTCCAACTACACCACCAAGGAAGGCATGACTTGATGATGTAGCTGGAATATTTTATCAGTCGGGACTAGAGCCATCACAGTCGGAACAATCAGGTTTACAGCCGCACCCCCCCCCCCCCTCAATCCACTTATTGGTCATATTCAAGACGCCCAGAATTCGATTCGAGATTCGATTCGATTTCGAATAATAGACCAATTCGATTCGAATCAAAAATATGTGATTTACAGGGCCCTAATGCGTATCTCAATTTTCTGGAGGAAATTGAATCAGACAGACGAGTTCGAATCGAATCAAATCTGAAATCGAATCTCAATGCAGCTGAAGTTATAGATATTGCACGATCTTAAAATCGTGTCACTCTTCTCAAGTATTGTAGGCAACAGCGACTCGTCTGTTTGATTTCCAATCAAAAATGTGGGGGAAGTTGGCGCCGTGTGCTAAGGCGTACTGCATGTCGATAGTGGACTTGTCTTCAACCAATGCTAACCCTGCTTGTGTAGAGTCAGTACGTTGGGGAGTCTGACAGTTACTCGTCGTTGCTTGGTGGTTTTCTCTGGGTACTCTGGCTTCCTCCACACGTAAAACTGTCCGACACGATGTGACCCTGGCTGTCGAAATTGTCGTTAAATTCAAATAAATGCAGGAGATCCCCTCCCCTCCACCTCCTGTGCAGGAGACCCCCTCCCTCTCATGTTCTTGAGACCTCCCCTCCTGTGCAGGACACCCCCTCCTGTGCAGGACACCCCCTCCTGTGCAGGACACCCCTCCCCTCCGCTCCTGTGTAGGAGCCCCCTCCCCCTCTTCTGCAGGACACACTCCCTCCTGCTGTGCAGGACACCACTCTTGTGCTGGACAACCCGTCCCCCGTGTGCAGGAGACCCGGATCCCACCTCCTGTGGAGGACACCCTCCTCCACCTCCTGTGCAAGAGATCCCCTTCTAGTGCAGGACACCCCACCCCCTCCTGTGCAGGACACCCCACCCCCTCCTGTGCAGGACACTCCTCCCCTTTCTGCGCTGGACCCCCCCCCCCCCTGCTGTGCAAGACACACCCCTCTCCATCCTCAGCTGGACACCCCCTCCCCCTTCTATGCAGGACACCCCCTCCCCTCCTGTACAGGACAGCCCTCTCCCCCTCCTGTGCAGGAGACCTGGTGGTAGAAGAAGAGTTCAAGAGGACACACGTGGTCGGATTTTGGAAACGTGTTGATAATTTGAAAATGTTCGAATCAGCGCGACTCGACTTGAATCGAATTATCGAGTCGAATTCGAATCGAATGGAATTTCGAAGCTTCGCTTGGGGCTTATAAATATATAAATATAGTTCAAAACTGAAAATCCCCAATAGAGCTTTACGAAGGTTAAAAAGAATGTACACTCCCCATTGCTTAACTGTCCCTTCTGGAAAATGACCATTTAATTGCTCACCATTCCCTGAGGGTGGAAATATGATACTGATATTTAATCTACCATCAACCATAAAAGTAACACATAAAGTAACTTATTATATACTTCATAAATAACCACATTACTATTGGCTGGATCTTATACACGTGACTGGTACTCAAAAATCCATGTACACCGGTTTTCCAGTGAATATCAACTTTCTAAATATAGCTTTTGGAAATCCCCTTTCTAGTTCTATTTCACTCCACGTAAGGCTAAAAAAAAATAACGTTTTGATTCTCAGGCCCTCCCTCGTTGGATTTGAACCTCCTCATTAGACATTTTTATTATGTCATGTTTTGTAAAGTATTTGTGAAAACTTGGAATGGTCATTTTTTTCACATTTCTCGACATATAATTATTTAGCTGTGTTAGTAGTAAATTGTTTTTTCTTGTTGCAGTTTATGAGAGAGTGCCCAGGGGCACCCACCCATAAACTGTAACAAAGAAAATTCTGATATACTGGATCATGATTTAATTATTTATTTATTTGCTGGTGTTTAAGGTCAAATATTTCTGCACAATGGCTAATAATGGCCGCAACACTGATATAAACTCAAGTTTAACCAATCATTTAGTGCCATGTTTCCCATTTTAAAGGACTCATATCCCAAGCATTGGTTACTGGGGCCTATTCTAATGGATCATGATGCTTGACAGATCTATACCATAAAAAAGAACAATAAAATACAAATCCTTTTAACTGTTGTTACAGCAGTTAGTTATAAAGGTATACTATAATTACACTAAAATACAACCTTTTTCTCTTTTTGAAGTGGAAAGACAGCAAAGAGTACACTCAACCCTTTTACACAAAAAAAAATTTAAAAAAATAAAAATAAAATCCTCCCTCTCTCACTGATTTGAAAAAAAAATTGCCTGAGCATCAATTCATTTTTTTTATTTGGCCTAATGTCGTCTATAACATTTTTATTTTTGTGTTATTCTACAGAAGATAACTATTTTATTGTTAAATAAATGTATTTCTGGTTGATATAATTGAATTTTTAATTGACAAATAGAAGATTGTTTTTTTAGGATAGTGTATGTAATAAAACAGTTCTGGACTTTTGTGGTGGTAAATATGTTGTGATATAAACCCAAAAAACTTATATTGACCTCGGCTAACACCTCAGTCACTATAAGTTTTTTAGGTTCATTTCACATCACATTCACATCATATTATGAGGTCGTTATTGAGCAATGTCGTTAGTATGTATGAACTTGCGAGGGACCGGCAACACTAAACCAACAGATAATTTTAAGAGACACAAATCAAACTTCTAAGCAAAATTTTAGGCCTAAAAATGTTGAAAATGTGTTTCTCAGGCCCACCCGTATGCTCCTTTTGGCTACCGCATACTCTCTTTTTTTACAACCAATGGAAACTTGAAAAAATAAAAATGAAATGCTTGATGTCTGATATTTTACCTGAGTAAATAAAATTGATAAATTTGTCTCTTGAGTGCAACAAGGCTTTGCAATGCTTTAGCATTGCATAGCCTTTTTGCACTCACGGGACGAAATACACCACCACCCATGCTACTCTGTATATTATGAGGCCTAAAACATAAACCAAACCAAGAACATGAACTTTTGATGACAAAGAAATAATTACAAAAATGAAAACAAAAATCCGCCCACGGTCCACCCACATGCAGTTTTACAAAAAATGGCCTGACAAACAGAAGATTACTTTGTGGGACCCAAAGCATGGGGGGGGGGGGGGGGGCACCAAAAACTTGCAATACGTGACGTGGGGTGGGTGGGTCTCTTGAGTGCACCAAAAATGTGCATTTCCAACTTGTGCAATTTTTTGAATTTTTTCAAAATATATCAATATATCAGCTAATATATACCATCATTTGTGTTTCAAACTTTAAAGATGATGTTGTACATCACACTCTTAACATAAATACAACATCAGGAGGCTTTATATGTGAGAATATTGGGCTTAATCTGGGAAAATGTCACACGTTAGTAGGGGGTGGGTGTCTTGTTCGAAATGTAGAAAATGTGCAGACAATATTGTGGGAAAATTCTCTCTGATGCACTAAATTCAACCCAAGTTAATTATTTATTAATAGAATTTGTATGGATAGAAGAGGAAAGTAGCAAACACCTGAGAGTACTGACAGATTAATTCAAATGAAAATTTGTTCTCGTATATGTACACCTGCTCTGGCCAAGCCTGATGATGGACAGCTTGTTATTTGTAGATTGGGGCCCACAGCAGCCCACAGAGGTTTAAATTGGTGGTACCAGTTTAAGAACATTATGAAAACCCCGTAAAGACAGCTGTGCCTACTGAGTTTATAAGTTTATTTTGGATTTTAATGGGAGAGGGGGGTGGGGGGCGGTAGTAGAAAATTTGCACGTAGTGGTGGGTGGGTGTAAAAAGGAGCCGAATAAAAAATAGGACGTCACGTCTTGCAAATTTTTAGTGCCCCCCCACCCCCCCCCCCCCCCCCCCCCCCGCCCAAAGTAACAAAATATATACATCGTTATTGAGTAATGTCGTTAGTATGTAATAATTACTGGATATCGTGAAGATTACAAAAATAGTGTTTTCTCACTCTTCCCCATAATATTTACGTGAACGTGCGAGGGACCGTCAACACTACCGGTTAATGGTGCTTCTTAAACGAACCTAAAAGAACGCATATAAAATAATGGGACAAGTGTCAAATAAAGTTGATATATCGATAGACTGTGGTATAGATATAATATATTTCAAGTTTTAAGTGGATCTGTTCCCTCAAAGTGATTTTCTTAACATTTTTATTTCAATTGTTTGGCTTAGAGTTTGGTAAGATTATTGTGTTCGGCGTTTAGTAGCTTTCACACCTCTCAGTGATATTTTGCAAAAGATTAAGATGAAGACAATCGAATTAACAAGTCGCTTCATAGTGAAAGTGGAACGGTAGAGAGGGTTAATACCTTTCGGGAGGTGGGAGATCTACGTTTTCGCTAGTGACCCAGTCTACACACTGAAGCCGTCGTCTGGACAGCGGTTCAAACGTAAATTTCACCCCGTTATCGCTCTATCTATTTGGGACTGTTCGATAACTTGAACGGGTCAGTGACCTGAATACCAAAAGGTATTGAATACTAAAAGGTGATCGAGGAGGACTCGTTGAAAATTTATTTACATAACTAAATCACCCGCGGAGTGGAGTTATCACCCAAACTATAACTTTCAAATTTTGTACATATCGACAAAAAAACACAAGCAGTGTTTCAGCCAATGGACCTCCGGGTTTAACCCGGAACTCCATTGGCTGAAACTTTGCTGGTGCTGGTTATACTTGCAACGAATTTGCAATTATTCCTCGGGTGGAATCCCCACTCTGCGGGTGATTTGGTGATAATACACTCTCCACGTACTGTATATGGTACAATTTACTTACAAATCTATCATCAGTCCGAGAATATATAAAGTTTACAAACAATTACACTTCGCACTCCGTAGGACACGCCGTCTGTTACAGCTAGTTGTTAGCTGTGTACTCCTTATCACACAGACAGCTCTGACTTCCATCTCCGTAGTCGGTCTCTCCACGAGGGTTTAGTTGTATTACCTATTGACTAAAGTGAATTTTTTGATTTGGTTGGTTGATAGATACGTGGTCTGAGACCATATTCATTGAAACCCACGATACGTCCGTCCAGCCACTGACAAATTTCCCATACCCAGTGGAAGCCTCGTTCCGAAATCTACAAATTGTCCATACATAATAATTTTTTATACTAGTCATATCGGCATATTTTCACAAAAACTCTTTTGCACAAAAATTCCACAGAAACCCGTATGGCTCAACAATGGAAGATAAAAGATCTCATGCTGTGTGTGTTCACACATGAAATAGATTGTACTTCTAAAACGGAAATAGATAAATTCGTTACCCCGTGTCTGATCACGTGGTACGGGTTTTTACCTACCCGAAGCCAGCCGTATCCCATGAGGCCGAAGGGATACGGCTGGCTTCGGGTAGGTAAAAACCCGTACCACGTGATCAGACACGGGGTAACTAATAGTATTCACGATAGAGTTTATGTACTTTCTTCACCGACACAATTCCCATGGGGTTAAGTCCACAGGTACCTGGATTTACATTGCCTAAAGTTCTGCTGTCGTACGCCCCCATTCGATGTCTTCATACACTCATCTCACTGTCACTGTCACTGCGGTTTCCTCTTACACAATTTATTTACAATCTCGCTGACCTTGCCCTCCCAGGGTTAACCCTTTACCTAACGTAACGGCCAAAACCGGCCAGCGCTATTCTCAAAAATCGCCAAATAATTTTCAGTATTTTTTAAATTTTTTGTCTCAAAAACATAGGTTATGACCCCTCGTTGGAACGAGCTCGTCGAGCTCGTTCCAACGAGTGTTCATAACCTATGTTTTTGAGACAAAAAATGAAAAAATTAGTAATTCAAGAATTATTTTTGCAAGTGTCGTCTGCTTTTCTTGTTAGGTAAAGGGTTAACTTGGCCTCTAAATACGAAGCAATTACTAATTGAAAATTCACACACAAAGTTCCCATAATCTATTGTGAACATCCGCCAGCTCTCTCCAGACAAATAGTTCTGACACTTCTCAGACAAATACATCTCTCTCACGAGCTCTATTAGCTCTAAGCTATTGGGCAATTTTAAATAATTAAACTTTTTTTCGGTGCAAGCGTTTTCAGATAAAACGATTGGCTCACACGATTCTGTTTTTTCTTTTCATAACTCAATGAACCAAAAAAACCACAATTAGGTCCGTTCCCAGCCACGCTCCTAAAATACCAGTCTTCGGAGTTGCAACATGGTGTTAAATCAATAGAAGTTAGAACACTGGCACGTTCTAAATGTGAAAAATAAAAATAAATTTGTTTTACTAATTTATCACAATGAAATTATTTATAAAATATTTAAATGACTGTGGTGGGTCAATTTTTCTTTTTCTTCACAACTGTATTTATTTGACATTTCAATTTTTACGCACACTGGGTGATCGTCTGCGTTCATCGTTTTACCCAAATCGATTGTAAACAATGGTTGGTCACGACGAATACGGCAATTTTGACATTGCTAATTTGAATGAAATTTTTGGAAATCAAAATGATTTTATATTTGAGGAAGAATATTTGGCTTTATATCTAACTGCACTTTTACAAACTGTGTTTTTCAGTTCTCGGGAAACGGTCAAAACCAAAATATATATGCAATGTAATATTGATGGCCTACTTCCACCTACCACGGAACGTAACTTTTACGTGAAGTGAACAGTTGAATGAAATTTGAGGGAGGCGTGGCTTATGACGTTTTCTTTGTATACGTAATTCATTGGTCAATAAAAAATTTAATGACATAAGTGCATTTGACTTGGCAAGTGTGTCAATTGCTACCTGCATTTCAATAATATGCGCCCTCTTTTATGCCAGAAAAATAATATGTCTACCAGTTTTAGTTTTTAAGTCTTTGTTCGCTGAAGTAGAGGACGACTAACACTATTTATTTATTTGGGTCGCGAACGTTTAATTATAAGGAATGATCGTTTCTTTTTGTCTACGCCCATTTACACAGTTTGGACTTTGTTTTTTGGGGTTCATAACTCAAGAAATAGACAACAAGAAACGACCATTCCTTGAATAACGCTCATGAACCTTACGGGTTCATGGATACATGTATCCATTGGCACGACTTTGTGCATCTTCACATATCTCTGGGTAAAATTTCGCGCGGTCTGGGAGTTCGTTGGAGCACGAGAGACCCCCTATCCCGGGTCTATTCCATAAATACATACAGTGTGGAAGCAATCAATTTCAGCAATAATTTCCCCTTTGAAATTCGCCCCTCCGGCCAATAAAAATAGGTTGATAATAGGTTGATAACGAAGTTTACTTTTATTGAGATTACTTCGATATAATCTCGACATATCTGATGACTTTCTTATGCGTGTGCTATTTGGGTAATATATGTAGTGTCTTGAGAAGCTTCGAGATTCGATTCGATTTCGAATCTTAAGTTGATGTTCGATTCGAAATCAGCTGCCCGATTCGTTTCTTTACGAATCGTTACACGGGAGTGTACTTTGGTATTTAGACATTGTCGTCGTCTCACAAAAATAGTTCAGATGGAATTTGTAAGTAAATGATACTGAAAATAAAACCAGAGTGGAATTTCATCTATATTAACATAAATAATAGTGTTCAACCGATGATCGGATCCGGCCACCACAATCGGCCTATTGAGGGCAATCGGACGACAACGGCAACGGGTCCTGGAACATCGGTTCAACCGATTGTTGCCAAGCATTTTGTGATGATTCATAAACCGCTTTTTATTAGCTTCTGCAATTGTTCAATTGTTCATGTAAAATGATGTAAATGATACCATTCAATAAGGTTTAACCCCCCCCCCCCCCCCCCCACAGTGTGTATTCTTAATCTCCCCAGACGCCCCTTTACGGGATATACAAGTTAAACGGCATGTAAAGCTTACAATTGAGCGTACCTGCGGCAATCGCCAGTTCATACCGGAAAACTGAAGGTTGTACTCCATGACTCGGGTCGAGGTAAAAAGTATCAGTTGCGCGCTCTTGAGTGGTAAACGTGGCTCTGAGCCCAAGTGTACGCCACGGTAACTTTACTGGACCTGTGTCAATGGAGTTTAACACTGTGAAATATGTTCAATTTAATGTAGTTCTTTCGAGTCTCGACTTAAGTAGTAGTGAACGGACTGTAAACACTGTAAAATATGTTCAATTTAATGTTGTTCTTTGCGAGCCTCGACATGTCTCGCAGTGCACGGTATTACAATCGGAATCGGCATCGGAATCGGCCGATTGTGAGCTCAAATAACCAGTAATCGGTCAGCAGCCATTTTTGGTAATCGGTTGAACACGAAAAATAACATAATAAGAGCTGTAAGTCTCCTATCCGTTCCTGGGTAATATTCCACCTACACCATCAAGGCATGCCTTCCAAGAAGGCATGCCTTGATGTTATAGCTGGAATATTTTATCAGTTGAGACTTCAGCCGTCACAATCAGGTTTACAGCCCTTCGCCTTATCGGTCATCTTCAAGACGCCAAGAATTCGAGTCGAGATTCGATTCGATTTCCAATAATAGACCCGATTCGATTCGAGGCTCGAATCGAATCTAAAATGTGTGATTCGCAGGCTCTAAATATATGCGCTTTGTATTCGAACTGATAATTGAATGTCCAGTGATGGACGTAACTGCAGTATATCTAATTACCGAGAAATATGAAGATTTGAGTTTTCCTTTGATTTGAACGACACAGCACCAAACAGGTCGGTTTTCAGTGACGGCGCCATTGGGGGGGGGGAGGGGCGGGAGGGGGGAGGGGTACTTACCCCGCCACTTTTTTCGCCAAGTAAAAAAATATTATCATTTTAATTTTTGTATTGAACGTTGCGGTGTAATGGTGTGTATGCTTAATTCCATATTCCCAAGTGCACTAAATCAAAGAAGTTTTTTAATTATGTTTGTGTGCCAGCAGCACTATGTTACAGAATATATTGATACATTTTGTAGCATTTGATAACATACATCGTACTGCAGGGAGGTGGCACGGGGGCTGTCTTCCTACCATTCCAGTTTGACTGAGATAAAATCGTCAAACAATCTCGACGACAGGCAGCGCCTACATAAGTAAGTATCCAATATGGCATGGTGGGTAATTAAGACAATTGTTTCAGGCTGTTCGCCATTCAATACTCAATACTCACAGTTGAACCATCATAAATCAAGTATGTGAACGGGTGTGATTGTTCCCAGAGTACGTATAGGGCTGACCCTTACTAGCCCACAACAGGGAAGATCCCCAGGCCACGAAAGGGCAGTCCATATACAGTCCCAGGAGAACAGAGCGCCCGCTAAACCTTCGTCCCACGGACCACTTGGCTCGGCCAAATTGCCAATTGGACGACAGCTCCGCGGCATCTCTTGTGCCTGTCTAATAAACTATAAAATATCCCCAAATGAAAATCTACCCCACTGGGATCAGCCATTACCCTACCCTGTACGCACTACATCTTACTTTGCAATTCTATGTCTTGCAGTACATTACATCTAGTAAAAAATGGTGTTTCTGGTTGATAGTGTACCCTAAACATACCCCCTCGTCCACGTGAAGCATGATCCCACAAATGTCACAAGAAACATTATCATCCACATGTAATATCTGGGTATAGAACAAGAAAAATTGTCACTTCTTTTATCAATAAATTTTGACATGGCAAGGGGGAGAATGTCAGCGGCACTAATCGGCGGCAAATCGTTGGCGTGCGTGCAACAGACATGTCATTCAAAGCTGTTGGAATGCAGCTTGGCTATAGCCATTCTGTCATTAGCAGACTTGTCCGAAAACATCAACAATCCAACGATGTTAAGGTCCGACCAAGCCATGGACAACCCCAAAAGACCTTCCCTCGGGAAGATCGGAGTCTGGCGCGCCTCGTTAGGCGTGCACCCATTGCTTCAAGTGGAGTTTTGAAACGCCTTTGGTTCCCCAACAGGCGTTTGTTCAACAGAACTGTCCGAAACCGTCTCAAAGCACTGGGTATGAGGTCCAGAAGGGTCATCAAGCGTCCAGCTCTGACTGGTCAGCATCACATGCGACGTTTGGAGTGGTGTATGGCACGACATCATTGGAATCTCAGGACGTGGAAGAGAATCCATTGGTCAGACGAGAGTAGGTTCATGCTTCACGTCACAGATGATCGGATGAGATTGTGGAGGTATAGAAATACTGTTTACATGCAGACCTACTGTTCCTTATGGTGGAGGATCATTAATAATCTGGGATGCCTCTCTCATGATTGTAACCTTGATATGGTGACTGTACCCCCGGATCTCAATGGTCATCAGTACATCCGGGACATTCTCAACTCTGTTGTCGTGCCTCATTTTGACAATCGTCCGTTGGCTACTCGCTCTGTATTCATGGACGACAATGAAAGGCCACATCGTTCCCATGCTGTGAGAGCATTCCTTCAGAACAACGCTATTACAACACTACCTTGGCCAACAATGAGTCCCGATTTGAATCCCTTAGAACACACCTGGGACTTTCTTGGACGTCGTGTGCAAGCAAGGGATCCGCCTGGACAGAGATTTGGCCGATTTGGAAGCTGCATTGCATGAGGAGTGGCAAAAGTTGTCTCTGGACCGTATCAGAAGGCTCACTGGTAGCATTAGGAGCAGGGTTCGGGCTTTCATCCGGACACGTGGTGGATACACTCGCTACTAACGTCAGACACTGCTGTTGTGTTCAGGAGATCACAAGTTACATTTTTTGTCAGTAAATACTGGCATTGTTTCATCGTGGACAGTTCCAGCACCATACTCGTCGAGAGAACATTTTTTCATCAAAAACATTAGTGACAGATATGTGTAATTAGCGCCATTAAAATACTGCATATTTTCACCATTGTGTTGTCTTTCACTTTTCAATACACATTTCTTTCCGGAAACAATAACTTTTGGCCATCTGCAGGATAGCATGAAAGTAATGACAGTTTTTATTAACACCACTGCGAAAAGAACAGGGGGTGCTTAATTAAGTTCCAGGTATATAGTTTAAAACTATAAACACGCACCCATCTCTACAATCTTTAAAATAAGGAACAAAGAAAAAGATACAACACAAAATCGTGATTTCATACATTTGTGTAAAAGGGCTCGAAGAATTCCACTGAGCTTTGATGAAAAGTTTCATCTTTATCTGTTTAGACAGAACTAACATATAGAGAATACGTAAGGTTTTCGTCTGAATGTCTGAATTATCTCCTCGGTGCCTGGAAAGAAATAAGGAAAGCTGTTCGTAAAAAATCGTATTTCTTTCCAGTTACGAATAAGATCATGTGATTCAAGTGTTCAAACGAAAATCGTAGGTATTCTTTTTTATTATTATATGCCTCTGGAGTTAATGATATGTTTGCTGTTTTTGTGGCAATTGTGTTTTTTACGGAGAATTTCGCCCAAATGATGTTTAAAAGAAGAACCGATTGAATGTAATCGCTTCGTGTTCAATCAGCTGATCGACGACAAACCAATGTGAAGGCCAAGTTGAGTGTTTCTGCGGAACAACATAGCTCCTTTTCTTTCTCCTTAAAACGGGAGCACACATGACTATATACGTAGTTACCCTTAGAACCCTAGCGGCCTTTTGCCGGCTAGGAACATGCCGACGTCATAATTCCATTAAATAGGATGGATCCTAAGCGCATGTGTGTGGTTGACCAATCAATATTTTCAACGTGCAGCCCCAAGGCTGCACGTTGAAAATATTAATTGGTCTACCCTAAATAATGACCATGGACTCTTCCGGTTGCTGTCATTGAACTGATATGGAAGATACCATCAGTGTTCAAAGGGTTAATACAACTAACAACGCCAATAAAGCAAGGGAAAAATAAAAATATATGAACATTTTATTAGTTTTCTTTTGTACTAATTCCATTCATTTATTATATTTCGTATCGATATTGTTTATACAGTAGGGTGATACGCCTGTAGCAATCAACCAAGAGAGAAATACGATTTTTAAATACAGTTTTGGTGTACATCGTGACTGTCAAAGAAATACAGATCGCATTTTCCATTTCAGCATTTTTTTTTGCGGTTAGCATATAATAAAGAATTTTATCACACACCTATTAATGTAAAACACAGGATTTGCACTGTTCTGCCTGTACGATAAAAAAAAGGTTGTATCGCACATGTGGTGATACAAAACATATTCGATTTCGTTTCCAATGTAAACAGAGAAGGAACCCGTCTAAATAAATCAAGTCCTCGTTGGTCAAATGCACCGGAGTCGAGATCGCTCGGAAATTCCAAGTTCCTCATTTAGATTTGTTGATATTTAAACAATCAGAGTCAAAAATCTACAAAATAAAAATAACATTCTGACTGCTTGTTTCTTGACAAATACTTTCCCCAACTGGTCAAAAAATGATGGAGTGTGCTAAACTTATTAGCTATTTAAAAAGTTTGTGCTGTATTATTCCCTGCAGTTTAGTCAATATTTGAATTCGATCAGCGTGACCTTGACACTGATCGGCGTCAACTGGTTTCGACCAATTGAATGCCGTAAAAACTTGAAAAGCAAATTTAGGTTGGTGCCCCACCACCTAACAGCGGTGTCTCGTAACAATGAAAGACACGCAGCAATTATCCAGTTGAAAAGTGCTTTCAGTTCAATTTTCGTGTAGATTGGTTGTTACATGGGAGGTGTGTGATGAATACTTCGGCTCTCGTGATATCTACAGTTAAAACTAGAAGTCCTGTCACGAATAGTGCGCTTATCTGGGCTTAATTGCGCGTTGGAATTGAGCGCAATTGTCATATCGAATGACATCCAAAGCACGACAGGTTCTCCTGGTTACTCATAGCAAACACATGCAATGTTTCTGCCAATGGACCTCCGGGATACCCGGAGGTCCATTGGCTGAAACATTCCTTGTGCACAGGCCATATGTACAGAATTTGATAGCTTTACTATGGCCACAACGCGTACATTAACGCGCAGACCAGCGTGCTATTTGTGTGCATTTTATGACAGGACTTCTAGTTTTAATTGTATGGGCCAAAGCAATCTCGTGCGATAATTCTTAACCCATTCAATCGCATGTGCGGTTCTGTATATTTATCAGTATATTTTGTAAAATCAACGGCTTTTCAAATGTAATATTGTTGGAAAGCTAAAAAGATGCATCATCCTTGTGTGCGAAGCTAAAAACACTTGTAACGGTTGGTAACAGTACGTCCCATGAGTTCCAATGTGTTCTATATTCCTTCTGGCACATAAAACACACTGCAACTCAGGGGACAAGTAGTTGAACTAATATACAACAAAAGTTTCAACTTTCTCTGTTATAATTTGCTTGTCCATAGCAGAAGTTTATGTTGGTTTTTGTTGACTTCCGTTTATTTCCATGCTCAAAATGAATCAATGTAACTCATTGGTTCATGCCGTAGTGCATTCTGTTGTTGTTTCATTCCTCGAGGTGAAAACGAGGGACCAATCAGATTCCATTATTCAATGTCTTTCCCCGCGAAATTATTCTGCATAAGAGGGGTGTCGCTCATAATTCGTCGTGCACTTTGTTTGGTAAAAATCTTTGATCTGGATGGCCAATCTTAAACCTATACACTAAGTTAGTTATGGGGACACTTGTAACACTTGAAATGGTTAACCAATTTGGGTTTCGTAATGTTTGAACCCGTTCACCTCGGCCTTGACGAGAATCAACGTTTCTGGCACTAATTCTCTCCAGGTCCGAGTTCTGTGGAAACCATCCACAGTTACTAAACATGTGTTGAGTGGAATTTAAACATGCTTGGGACAGAAAGCGTAGCGGACACGTGTGTTTTGACCCATCGTTCATATTCATGTCCATTTCATATCATACTAATTTTTGGCTTCTTTATAAACCACGTATAAACTGTTGTTCCTATTTATGTGTATTCATTCAGACCACAACACATGACTTAAAGTTCAGTCAAAGTTTGATAAACCTAGAAAAATTTGTACAGAAATGTTTTGAACGTTTTCGGTTTCTATGAGCATCCCCAACTACAGTGAAACAATCCGAGCTCGAAGTCATGCTCGTTCCCGAGAAATCCAATATGGCGTCCAAGGTGCTGCCAAAAGGAAGAAAAAATGCATTACTCATTTTAACTCCCTTATTTGACATTAGAGGAAGACAATACAGGCTTAGGTATATATGTATCGTGATCTACAGACGAAACTCCATCATATGGTACCAAATTCCACTGCATAATATCCTAAGTGTCCACCAAAACGAGGCACTGAAATGGAAAAAACACGTTTTCGGCCGAATTCCGCTAAATATTCTATCAGTGTTTTGAATTCCGAGGAGGATAAGCAAAATTATCCACCATTCATACTGAATGGTACCTCGCGAGTATACATGTATAAAAACATTTCTCAGCGGTTGCGTTCACGATCATGTCTGGCAATAAAGAATGGTATAGGGGTGGACCTTCCACGGATCTGGCGATGAAGCAGAAATTAAAACGGCTCAGGGTATCACCAGTAGAGCTGAAACGGTTAACCCTTTACCCAACTTAACGGCCAAAATCGGCCAGCGCTATTCTAAAAAATCGCCAATTAAATTTCATTATATTTTCATCTTTTTGGCTCAAAAACATAGGTTATGACCCCTCTTTGGAACGAGCTGATCGAGCTCGTTCCAATGAGGGGTCATAACCTATGTTTTTGAGACAAAAATGAAAAAAAAATAGTTATTCAAGAATTCTTTTTGCAAGTGTCGTCTGCTTTTCATGGTAGGTAAAGGGTTAAAGCAATTGGTCGTCAACTCGACATACAATACATAGTCACCAGTCGTTTGGTGTGAAAATACATACAAACCGATGAGGTGAAGGAACGTCCACGGTCAGAACGACCCCCCCCCCCCCCCCAACCCACCCACCGTGGCATCACAACGCGAACACTGGGTACATCTTAGGATGGCGCGACGACAGCCATTCATCAGAGGTAGTGGGATTACGGAATATGAAGAAGCTATGTATGTCATCTCCAGACCTGCTTGTTCTGAAATTAATGACGCCATGCAGAATAAATCTGGGTGTTCATATAGCACAAGTGAGCAGCACAAAGCCTGTGGAAAGACAAGAAAATTCAGAAATGAGCATGACACAGTATCTGCTGGGGCGGCGGAGCGATTTTCAAAGTGTGTGTGTGTGGGGGGGGGGGGGGGGGGGGTCTGGATTTGGGCGATGGATGATCGTCGGTATGAAAAATTTAAATTCCAGGGTCCCAACCCCCATTTCCATGCATCTGAGTGGATATTTTGATATTTTTCAGGTGATGCATTAGAAAGATTTCACATTTTGAAAGCCGTTAAAAAACGTCTGTAAAGCGTACCGGTGTGATTCTATTTATCAGAAGAGTAAAGCACTTTGAGAGCCGTTAAAAAACGTCCGTAAAGCATACAAGTGATGTCTATTTATCATTTATCAGACCAAAGATGATAAATAGTCCTCATCGGTATGCTTTACAGCAATTATACTGTCTGTGGATTATCTTGTCTGGGGCTGGATTTGATACTTGTATGTCTGTAAGGTTGCGATCTATTTCAGTTAACCGATTTTTAACAGACTGTATACATTTTAGCGTTTGCTGCCACTTACTGTAAAAAATTATCCGAAATCCATCGAAACTGAACCAGTACGAGAGAAACATAGCTGGCGAAAATATGGGGGAGGCTCTGGACCCGCCCCTTGTTTCACCAGTCATTGGTTCTGTTAATATATATGCATACAAAAAAACATGGGCCGGCAAAAAAATGGCGGGGCTGAAGCCCCCACTCCCCACATCAGCCCCCCCCCCCCATCAGCCCCCCCCCTACTGTTCCGCCGCCCCTGATATGTATTGAGACGTTTGCAGGAGAGAAACCCCGTCGCACGTGTGTCTGGGCTGAGAAATATACAGATGTGCGTCGTTTCCCATCTCAGTAATGTCGTATAAACATCATGATATTGGTGAAAGAGTTGTATCTAAAATTGTTGGCATGGACACCAATGGTTACACTTTTAGGAAGTAGGATTAAGTCATCCAGATGAACGACGTAATTATGTGAATTGAAAATTGGTGATGTGATTGTGGAAATAGATCCACAGCCTCTCTTCCGGAGACTGGCTGCAGTTGCTCTGAGAATAATATCCGTCGACGAGTTGTCGGCAGTGTTTTCTTATGAGTTGAGTACATGCCCGACATCTTTGTTCGAGTCTCCTGACAGACGGAGAGAGGCAATCAACCCAGATGCCCATTTTGCCTGCAACTCTGTTCAATGTGTTTTAGACGGTGGAATGCTGTTGCATTGGCTCCCGTGGACTTGGGGCAAAATCTTCGGACAAATTTGCGAGGCATATGTGGACTTTGTCAAGTCCCACTAACCGGGGCAACTGTGATTTTTTATGGCTACACAAGTGGTGCACCAACTAAGGATAATACACACTCGTCGAGCTCGTTCCAATGAGGGTTCATAACCTATGTTTTTGAGACAAAAAATGAAAAAAATTAGTTATTCAAGAATTTTGTTTGCAAGTGCCGTCTGCTTTTCATGTTAGGTAAATAGTTAACATGACAAGACAAGCACATGTGTTGCTCACAGAAGATGATACTGATCTTCTCGTTCTAATATGCTACCATGACATGTTTACTTGTAAGTCGATACATCTTGCATCGAGAAGGTTTAACTCAAAGAAGAACAAAGATATCCAAAATATACAGGAAACAAAAGACAGTATGCGCACATATTCTTTTTCTCCATACTTTTACTGGTTGTAATACAACATCGCGGGGTTTTGGTGTTGGCAAAGCTGCAGCTAACAAACTATTTAGATCCAGCCCACACTTTAGAGCTGCCGCTGAGGTATTTTGTAAACGTCCCTGTGATGTGAATAAAGATGAAATAATTTCAGCTTGCGAGTCTGCATTCATTTGTCTAGATAAAGATGTAGCGACCGGTAAAGTGGACAGTTTGCGAGGTTCCATCTTCACTGATGAGGCATCGAAATCGGTGTCGGTTGTCGACCCCAAAATACTCCCACCAAATAAAAGTTCTGCTCAGTATCATAGCACGAAAACGTACCTCCAAATATGTGAATGGAGAGGTGAAGATTCGTTGATAGCCACAGACTGGGGATGCTCTATCAAGAAAAAACATCTTTCAACTTGGGCTGCACGATATTCAAAACTGAATACCGGTATCGGTATTCAAAAAAATACCGCGGTATACCGGTATATCGAAAACTGTTCAGATATATGAACACATGTACCACAATCGAGACTCCAGGCTTCACAGTCGAAATGAATTAGCATGCCTTCATGATGCGGTTCGAGAAACCTTTACCTGTCGCAGACGATATCAAAATGTATTATTTTCAAAATTAGTTTATCAGATTTTCTCCAAAGATTTCAACAAAACTATATCATGTCACCCCTCATTGGAACGAGCTCGTTGAGCTCGTTACAATGAGGGATGACATGATATAGTTTTGTTGAAATTTTTTAAATAAAACTTTTCAACTGCTGAATTTGTATATTACGAGGGCACAAGCAGACGATTCCTTTGATAAGGGGATAATATTATTCACTCGGGGCTACAGTTTAAAAACTCAAGACATCTTGAAAATTAAATTGTGGGTAAATAAATAATGACGATAAACCGATATTTTCGAAATTACACCGGTATTCAATCGATATTGGTTTGAATACCGGTATATATCGGTTTATCGATATACCGTGCAGACCTACTTTCAACGATTAATTAATGCTTGATATCATCAAACAACTTGGTCCATTTTTCACAATCGGCAGCCATCTTGGACGCCATCTCAATTGTTTCAAGAACGCGCGCGAGTTCAAGCTCGGATTTTTTCTCTGTTGTTGGGAAGGTTCGTAGATTCGAAAAAAGTTAAGACCAATTCTGAACATTTTTTTTTTCTAGGTTAACCGATTTTAGTCGCATTTTGACTGGAGTATTAATGTTTATTCTACAGTACGTGGAGAGTGTATTATCACTAAATCACCCGCAGAGTGGAGATTCCACCCAAGCAATAATTGCAAATTTGTTGCAAAGCATAACCAGCACAAGCAAAGTATCAGCCAATGGACCTCCGGGTTATACCCGGAGGTCCACTGGCTGAAACATTGCTTGTGTTTTTTTGTCGATATGTACACAATTTGAAAGTTATAGCTTGGGTGACAACTCCACTCCGCGGGCGATTTAGTTACAATCCACTCTCCTCGTACTGTACCTCCAGTTCAGTTATATTTTATCCATGCGCCCATGTTTTGAAAGTTGACCCAGATCCTCACAAATCTGAAGACCAACAGGGAAATTCTGAGCAGTACTCTAGCCCCTGGTGAGTCATTAACCCCACCCCTATTGCACACTCATTACCCTTTTGTTCGTCTCCGTTATTAGTTCGTCGCCTGAAAACAAGGGAATTTCTTCTTAATAAGTGCGTACAGGGGCAATATTAAAGCATAACCGGCACATGATAAAAAACTAGATGATCCTAACGCCTATGCTTCCACAGTAGCGATTAACCTGGCCAATGAGAAAATGAGATTTTCCCACATGATATACTTATGGCGGTTAGACTGTTTCATTTCTTTGTTTTACTTTTAAGGTGATGACGTTATTTGGACAAACTGGCAAAGAGGTGAAGGTAATAGCTGGATGGACGACTGTATGGTGCTACGATTCAGTGACGGTGGGAAGTGGCACGACATATCTTGCGATTTTGGAATCATCTACGAATATTCGTATATATGCCAATATGGTAAATGTTTAATTTAAACATGCGTGTATAATCATTTCTATCGTAAATAATAATTTTGTCACCAAAATCTCCATTTTGAGGCCTAAAAAATTGTTCTCCGATTCTCGTGAACTCCTGCTGAGAGAGTCAATTTTCATTTCTTAACCCTTTACCTAACATGAAAAGCAGACGACACTTGCAAACAAAATTCTTGAATAACTATTTTTTTGTCTCAAAAAAAATGTTATGACCCCTCTTTGAAACGAGCTCGACCAGCTCGTTCCAAAGAGAGGTCATAACCTAGGTTTTTGAGACAAAACATGAAAAAAATTATGAAAATTATTTGGCAATGAAAACGGTTTTTGCCGTTAGGTTGGGTAAAGGGTTAAATAATTTTCAACTCTTAATCATTTGAACCCGAGAGACTGCTTTTCTGGCCGAGGAACATGATACGTCATAATTTCATTGAGGAGGGTGTGGTATGTGAATGTGTGGGGTTGACCAAATAATGTTTTCAACGTACAGCCGCAAGACTGCACGCTAAAATATTAACTGGTCTACCAACAAATAATGAATATGAACTTTTCTATTTGCTGGCATTGAACTGACATGAAAGATACCGCTTGGGTTCAAAGGATTTAATATCTAGTTCCCTTTTGGGTGGTATATGTAAAAGACGTGTTCCAACACACATGTTTTGGTGGTTTTGCTGATGGAAGTTACAAGTCTCAAGGTGAGCTAAAAAGTCACCATATGCCCAGATTCTCCTCACAATTGAACCTTCGGTGTCTTCTGAGTAATTCTAGTGTGCAACTCATGGCTCCAAGACAAATTAAAGATGATAACAATTCAATAGCGAATTTGGTATTCCAAATGTCTAACAGCAATAAACATTCAACAAATGGACTTTGTTAGATATACGAACAATATTACAATAGTTTTGCGAATTCCCAATAATATGAAGCAGAGTAACGTTTGTAAATCTAAACTGTAACTGAACTCTTACTTATGATCAATGATATATATACGATACATTAAATGAATCACATCCCTGCAGGTTTCCTAGATACAGAGATTAAAGTAAGCTTTCACCACGTATTACAGTCCTGTCCTGAAATGCGCACATATAGCACGTTCATCTGCGCGTTAATCTACACATTATGACCATAGTAAGGCTATCAAATTGTGTACATGCTGCCTGTGCACAAGCAATGTTTCAGCCAATGGACCTCCGGGTAACCCGGAGGTCCATTGGCAGAAGCATTGCCTGTGTTTGCTATGAGTAACCAAGAGAACCTGCCGTGCTTTGGATGCCATTCGATTTGGCTATTGCGCGCAATTCCTACTCGCAATTAAGCCTAGATAAGCGCACATTTCGTGACAGAACTTCTAGTTTTAACTGTAAGTAGATGTCTCATCAGCTTACTGAATAGAGTTTAAACAAATAATAGAGGGGTAATTTGACAATAATTACTATGAAAGAAACTTTCTGTTACACGACGAATTAATAAACATTCTAAGTTTGAAACACTTGAAATTACTGTATCGACAGTTTTTGTTCTCAAAATGTTGCGGTGATACTGGAAGCCAGTTGCCGTTACTTTTGCAGTATGTATTGCGGTAATGACTGTTACTGCTGATATTCTAATCATGAGAAAACTAACAGAAAAGTGGTCGTGTACAGTGGAGCAAAGTTTTCTTCACTCTTTTTTCCAGAACGAACCCATTCACATCTGTAATTCCTGTTCTTGTAAAATGGTATCGTCCATGTCGACGGTTACCTTATTTTAGAAGAGTCAATTTTAAAGGTTGACGAATTAATATCATTAACCTGTGGCCATAGGCTCCCCTGCGGACCAACTCCGCACAAGCAGGGTTAGCATTGGTTGTGCTGTACGCCTTAGTACACAGCGCCACCATGCCTCCCACCCCACCCTACGTAGGCATTCGGGATGAAGTGCCTTGCCAAAGGGTGTAGCGCAGTTACCCCTAGCGGGAATCGAACCACGAACCTTTCGGTTCGACGTCCAATACCCCTCATAACCGCAGAGCCACCGTGCTCTCAGACATTGGAATGCATATATGTTTGATTGAATAGGTTTAACCCTTTACCCAACGAATCGCCCGCATCCGCCCGCGTAATATCCAAATTCATCAGTTGAAAAAATATTATTTTTCAAAAAATTTCAACAAAACCATATCATGTGACCCCTCGTTGGAACGAGCTCGTCGAGCTCGTTCCAACGAGGGGTCACATGATATGGTTTTGTTGAAATTTTTTGAAAAATTTTAAAAAATGATATTTATAATAATAAATTTTGGTATCGTCTGCGTTGGGTAAAGGGTTAACCCTTTGTTTACACAGAAGACGACACTTGCAACAAATATCTTAAAATTTCCATTGTTTGCCTCCAAAACAAAACATATGGCCTCTAAATGGAAGGAGCATTCAGAGCTTGTTTCAGTTAATGAGGATCTTGTTTAGCTCGTTACATTGAGAAATTGGTTTTAGAACGATTTTGTGGGAGAGATTAATTAGATGTTGACAATGATAGATTGTGAAAACTTTATACGTAAATTTGGAATAAGTATTTACTGGATAGGCGGAGACCAAGTGAAATCATACAAGGGCAAAATCTGTGAATGTGCAACTGACATTTACAAGAGGGAACCTAGGTAACTTCTGTAATGAAACTAGTGTGTGAAAATGCCAACAAGTGCGTAGAGTAGCAGGATTTTGTGCAAATGAAGTCCGGGTTGCGTTGGGTTTAACCAGTGAGCGAAATGTAGGTGAAAAATGCTCTTGAACTCAATCGTTCAAGTAGTATAGCACGCATGTATCGTGCCCCATTATCTAAAGCTTTGCCGGTGTCGCCAGTGTTACATTCCCATAGGAACCAGAGCCCTATTGCCGGAGCCGATGTGAGACATCCAACTGGATCCGGTTTCGTCACCTGAGTTCCAATGTGTTCTCTCTGCATATAGAGTACATGGAGAGTGGACTGTAACTAAATCACCCGCGGAGTGGAGTTATCACCCAAGCTATAACTTTCAAATTTCGTACATATCGACAAAAAACACAAGCAATATTTCAGCCAATGGACCTCCGGGTTTAACCCGGATGTCCATCGGCTGAAACTTTGCTTGTACTGGTTATGCTTTGCAACAAATTGAAATTATTGCTTGGGTGGAATCTCCACCCTGCGGGTGATTTAGTGATAATACACCCTCCACGTATTGTAGAACACATTGGAACTCAGGGAACGATTTTTAGCTATTGCTAAGGATTCAAATTGTAATTGCGTTGGACCATTTGTAGAAAATTCAAGAAAAATTTCGCTTCTATTTAAAAATAGCCCCTCAACGATTTCCCTCAACGATTTCGGTTCCGCACATCTGTGTGGAACAGATTTTCATTTTTCGCATGGTTTAATGTTGCTGTAGATGGGGATTTCATAGAACAGGCGTGTAATAATGTAGTGTATGGTATGGAACACATACAGTACGTGGAGTGTGGATAGTAACAAAATCATCCGCAGAGTGTAGTTATCACCAAAAGTATTACTTTCAAATTGTGTACACAGACAAAAAAAACACAAGCAATGTTGCAGTCAATGGACCTCCGGGTTTAACCCGGAGGTTCATTGGCTGGAACTTTGCTTGTACTTGTTACGCTTTGCAATAAATTTGCAAGTTTTGCTTGGGTGGAATCTCCACTCCGCGGGTGATTTAGTGATAATACACTCTCCACGTACTGTATAATGCATAGTTATAACTTTGCCGGAGTGTTAAATTCTCATAGGAACAAGAGCACTATTTCCAAGCCGATGTGAGACATCCAACTGGAATCCGGCATTTATTACATGCCTGTTCTATGAAATCCCCATCCACAGCAACTCTAAACCGAAGGAAAAATAAAAATCTGTTCCGCACATATGTGCTGAACGGAAATCGTTGACGGACTTTTTTTTATAAAGAATCAAAATTTTACTGGAATTTTCTACAAATCGTGCACCGCAATTACAATTTCCATCGTTAACGGTGACTAAAAATCGTCCCCTGAGTTCCAATGTGTTCTATGTGCCTACTGGCACATGAACACATTGGAACTCAAGGGACGAAATAGTAACGCGGGTTCCCCTCGCACATTTGTTTGGCTATAAAATGTGTTCTTTTTGTTGATATTTGTCAAATGAATTGCCGAGAGTCCTTCTAATAATTGCTTTTCTGAGGCTTGAATGCGTGTAATAAACACAGAACGACACGAGCATGTGAATGGGTTAATTGATATAGCACGAGTGCCAGCGCGGAAGAATAAAACGAGAGGCCGCATGTGTGTAGTATACGTACTACGTGTACACTGTAGTGCAGTATGGTATACATATAATGCATAGATATGGTTATAGTATGGGTATGTAATGCAAAATTTATGGGGATGGTAGGCTTCTTCTTCAAAGTTTTCCCTGCGAAACGGTTGACGTTGCTAATGACGTTGTGACGCCATGACGCGCGCGCGATATCACAGAAATGTTGACCGCTGTTGATGTCCACTGTACGATCTGACATAACGTTGTTCGGGTCAGAGCTCGTACGGAAGTGCTATGGTAGTATAGTATGGGCGAGCGTTATATGCCCCAGTTACCCCTCCCCCCCCCCCCCCGATACTACTAATGCCCCTAATGCTTTATGTTATCCTATGGCTGGTATGGGCAGTACGTAATACTAGGTTAGGTGGTATTGTGTGGTAGGTGGGGTGATTTATGGTTCCCATGTACGTTCTGTATCCATGCTGGTTCAATGTTAACCCTTCATTTTATTGATCCACTCAAGCTGTTATACTAGCCTACGGTTGGTGTAGGTAGAACGTATTGTCAGGCCGAGCGGTATTGTGGGTGGGGTGGGGAAACGCATGGTTGTCTAGTGCTGTAGTATAGAGAATACAGTCTTTACTCCTATAGGGCTACTCTATTAGCCCTTAGTGTTATTGATCCAATCAAGGTGTTATACTGTCCTACGGTTGGTATAGGTGGTGCGTAATTATAGGTAAGGTGGTATTGTGGGGGTGGTGGTGGAGGTAAAGCATGGCTGTCTAGTGTTGAAGTATAGGGTGTACGGTCTGTACCCTTGTTGGGCCACTGTTTCGCTTTGGTGCTACTAATCCACTGAATGTAATTTACCATCGGGTGTTATTTTCTGTAATATATAATATTAGGTCATGCGGTATTGCGAGGTAGCTCTTGTTAGATTAGAACGGTAGTATAGGATGGACGATCTGTACCCCTGTTGGCTTGTTGCTAGCCCTTAATACTATCAATCCACCTAAGGCGTTATACGGGTGATATGGGTTGTATGTAATGCCAGAACAATCGGTATTGTTGGGTGGGAGTAATGCTAGATTATGGTACAGAAGTATAGGATGTGCGGTCTGTACCCACATTGGTCTTCTGTTAGCTTTCTGTACTATCAATCCGCCTAAGTCGTTATACTGTTATACTGACCTACGGTTGGAGTGGGTAGTGCGGAATGCAAGATCATGTAGTATTATGTTTCGTTGTCGGGTACAGTCGTATAGGATGAACTGTCTGTACCCCGTAGGTGTATTGTTATCCCTTAGTACTGCTATCCATCTAAGGCGCTATGCTGACTACGGTTATGGTGAGTCGTCATTCCTAATTGTAATGTCATTAAACGTTCGATCAAATCAATTCTGGATTCAGCAACTTTTCTTGCGTTGATTCACAGAAAATGAATGTTTATGTTTTTTTAGATCAACTCGTCTGGAATATATCACTTGTTCGGAAAATCGAACGCAGGTTCGCTTATCCGACCAATTGAAAAGCTTGGAATTAGATGTTGGATGTCTTTTTATATCATATAAATAAATAACTATGGGTATATTCTATTTATCATATGACTCGTCCGTTTCGTGCACTTTAAAACATTTGATATTTTGTTTTCATATTAATCAGTGATAAATAAAGTCTTCCGTCAATTCCATTGGTCATTTTCAAAACTAGACAATTTGATTGGCTGAACAAAATACAATTGGGCCACTTTTCCACAATTTGTATAATTAGAGTTGGGAGCTTTCATTGGTCAATTTCAAAAGTGGATAATTTGATTGGCTAAACAAAATACAACTGGGTAACATTTGCATAATTTCAGTAGGGAGAATTTACGTTATCTGTCCTATTTAGGGTGGGTTATATTGTATTAATCTTTTACCTACAAGAAAAACGCCATTAATTGTTTTTATATTTTCACTTTTTGCTTCCAAAACATAGGTTATGATCCCTCATTGGAACGAGCTCGACGAGCTCGTTCCAATGAGGGGTCATAACCTATGTTTTGGAAGCAAAAAATTTTTTTTTTTAGTTATACGAGGATGTTTTTTTTCCAAGTGCCGTCTGCAACTCAAGTTAGGTGATGGGTTAAAAAGTCATACTAAGTGGCTAATTTGTGCGCGTGTGTGTCATGTGATAAACAGAATATGAAATGAGTGTTTTTCTCATATAATATTTATTAAACTCGTCCGAGTTCTCCGTTTGGGCTCGCCAGAGGCTCGCCAAAACGGAAAATTCTTAGACTCGTTTCATAAATATTATATGAGAAAAACACTCATTCCATATCCTCTATATATGTGTTTTGTGTGTACGTTTTTATTACAGATTTAGTAACAGTAACTCCAAAACCGACATCTGCTCCTTCAACTACTCTACGTCCAACTGAACTGAAAGTTGAGTACTTCGAAACACACACTCAAGCCAAGGGGACTCCAGGAAATTCTACAACGAGGACTATAAATTCAAGTCTACCTTCAGAGATAAGCAAAACACAAACTGAAAAAGCATATATTGTGACCAGTCCAATGACTTCTTTGCAAATGATTTCAACGCTTGCTGCACGAATTAGCTATTTTGTGCCACATGTTGAGAATGGAACCACGATAGCCAAAAGCACAAGCACACCGACAACAAAATCGGTATCACGCAAGAGCACCAGTACATCGACTACGAAACCGTTAACATTCGTGAGCAATAGCACGTCGACAACGGTAACACTTTCCAATGTTACAAACAAGGCAAATGCAACCTTTGAACCAAACCATTTTCTGACAGGTACGAGCAAACTGTTTATTCGAAAATAATTAAAGCTTTTTTCTGTTCATGCATTTGCAGGCAAAATGATTGGCGAAAGTATTTCTTTTTTTTTCTTCTTTTCGTAACACAATGAACCAAAAAAAATGCATTTAGCCCCCCCCCCCCCCCCCCCCCCCTAAACTACGCCCCCAATGTCTGTCTTAAAAATTACGTTGCACAGTGTGAATGGAAAAGAACCCCTGCACGCTCATATTGTTTCAACATGAAAAGTAACTAATATTTATCTCATCATATTGAAAACACTTTCAGAATAAAACTTAATAAACAATGAAATCCTTATCATGTTTTTTATTCCATGTTCAATTTGTTGATACGCAATAGGTGATCGTCTGCGTTCATCGTTTTACCCAAATCAAACGTTAACAATAGCCGGTCATAATAATCCACAAACGAAACTCACGCGAACAAAACTTCCCAGTTTCCAAATATCCTGAATGAACTCTTTCTGAGACAAAGTTCAACCAACTTCATGTCATCTGGGTTTATATCGAACTCCATATTTACAAACTGTGTTTTCAGTTTCTCAGGAAATGGTCAAAATCAGAATTAAATTTAACTCTGTGTTGCTTTGAATGATAGCACCCTCTCGTCAAGTGGAAAAGCAGATTGAAGTTTTGTGTGAGTGTGGCCTATGACGTTCCTTCTAACTTAAGCAGTTCATTGGTCAATAAAATGTTTAATGACACAAGAACACGTTTCAGCGAAATGCATCGTTATTTCAAATAAAGTTTTAGAAAACTATGCCTTTTTTATTCAGTTATCACCAGGAAGCATGATGCGACCTGGCTTTTATTTTAACTCCGCAAAGTAGAGAGTCAGAGCATTTTTTAACATGATCACTGGGCGAGAAAATGTCGCCCAGGGATGAATATTTGTCTCCCAGTAACAGTAGTTTTCAAGGTACTGGGCGACAAGGTACAGTACACGACTACACTCAATATTGGTAATATTAAGTTTTGTATTTAGACTGAAATGCATGACTAATTTTGAATCAGTTGAAAACATACCATTTTTGAGAAACCATAATGTAATGGGTGGGTGCCTATTAGAGATCTATGTCGCCCAGTAGAAATTGCTTAATAAATACTCTGTAGAGAGTGTTTAAATTTATTGCCCCTCAAGTTTAATTATAAGGAATGATCGTTTCTGTCTGTCTATTTCTTATATAAATTTCACATTTCTGCTTTCTTGGCGATAAATCAAAGTTCAGGACAACTGTGAAGGCAGCCTTGGATTACGAGTTTTCCTTTGTATTCCTACAGTTAAAACTAGAAGTCCTGTCATAAAATGCGCACAAATAGCATATTGATCTGCGCGTTAATGTACGCGTTGCGGCCATAGTAAAGCTATCAAATTCTGTACATATGTCCTGTGCACAAGCAATGTTTCAGCCATTGGACCTCCGGGTGACCCGGAGGTCCATTGGCTGAAACATTGCATGTGTTTGCTATGAGTAACCAGGAGAACCTGCCGTGCTTTGGATGCCATTCGATATGGCAATTGCGCGCAATTGCAACGCGCAATTAAGCCTAGATAAAGGGCACTATTCGTGACAGGACTTCTAGTTTTAACTGTATGGTAGGGTCCTGCGAATATTAAGAATTCGAAATAAAATTCGATTGGACGGCAATATACTATTAAAATTTGATTGGACAATCGAATGTCGAATATCTATGGAATATCCTTGCAATCTTTCTCTCTGTCGGAACGTGCCGGATATCGGCGGAAGGAAGAGTGTTTTAAAAATAGTCACACATCAGCTTATAGATGGATTCCATCGCACGCAGCTACACATTCAGTGCCGGCGACGGATTAGGATATACAGGGAATAGGGAGAACGAGCCAACATGGTTATGTTTTGGACTAAAACATGATTTTTTCTTCCTGGTAGCGCTACCGGTAACCATTCTAATAAATTCGAATCGATATTCGGTTCGATTCGCGAATAGTATTCGATTCAGTATTCGATTCGATCGCATTCGAATATTGGCAGGACCCTAATGTATGGGCTTTGGTCTTTTCTTTCAGATTATTGAGAAAGAATAGCTTTGATCCGAAGGAAAAAAACTGCCTTTACGATTTTAAGCTTTTACCTAAAGTTACTATGAGAGGTCCCAAACTTTGTTTTTTGAGGCGGAAATTAATTTGTTTAGCTGTTCAAAAATTTCTTTTTCAGGTGTCGTCTGCTATTCGTGTTAAATGAAGAGTTATTTCTCTGTATGCGGAAGAAGCAGGTCCGAAAGACAGATCACCGATAAATATGTTGACAATGATATTCCATATTTTGTTTCCCATTGTAGTCATTGGTCGAATTTCAAACTGTATGGAACCTTCTTCGTGTCAGATCTGTTTCGATTTTACCCTTCTACCCTTAACCCTCTTCCCAATGAATCGCCCGCATCCGCCCGCGTAATATGCAAATTCAGCAGTTGAAAAAATATTATTTTTCCCAAAACTTCAACAAAACCATATCATGTGACCCCTCGTTAGAACGAGCTCATCGAGCTCGTTCCAACGAGGGGTCACATGATATGGTTTTGTTGAAATTTTTTGAAAAATTTGAAAAAAAAATGTTATTTAAAATAATAAATTTTGATATCGTCTGCGTTGGGTAAACCCTTTAACTAGAGCCCTGCGAATATTCCAATGCGATCGAGTCGAATACCGAATCGAATACTGCTCACTATTCGCGAATCGAATATCGAATCGAATTTATTAGAATGGTTACCGATAGCGCTACCGAAAAGAAACATCGTGTTTTAGTCCGGAACATAACCATGTTGGCCCGTACTCCCTATTCCATGTGCCGGCGGCGGATATATCCGTCGCCGGCACATGAAATAGGAAATACGAGCGACGGATAAATCCGTCGCCGGCATTGAATGAGGTGTTGTGTGAGATGGAACCCGTCTTTAAGCTGACGTGTGTCTATTTCAAAAACACGCCTTCCTCTTGTCGACATCCGCTGCATTCCGACAAAAAGAAAAACAGTAAAGATAATCGGAGATATTCGGCACTGATTGTCGAATGGAACATTCTGCCGTCGAATCGAATATCATTTCGAATAACGAATATTCGCAGAGCCCTACCTTTAATCAACAATTCGAATGCCTGATGCCAAAGTTGCCCGTGTCTTTGTGGTGGTGGTGGTGATGTAGGAGGGTGGTGTGTATGTAGAGGAATCGCGAAGATAAGCGATTGGGGGTGGTTTACACTCAATTTGTTCCGACTGTCATGATTTAAGTACCGAATGAACAAACTACATCACTAAGGTGTGCTTTCTTCGCAGGCTTGCCTTGATGATGTTAGAATATTTGTCAATGGGGGTTATAGATAAATAGACAGAACGCGATGTGTGTTTGAATCGGTGGGTGTTGTACATAACGAGTTGGAATGGCGTAGTCATATTTCTCCATTCCAACGAGTTATGTAAGACACCCACCGATTCAAACACACATCGCGTTCTGTGTTTATTACACAACCCATGCATTAAAATTCATTTAAATAAACAAATTTTAATTCCGATGTTCAAACCCAAAGGTGAAGAGTTTGTTTTGACTGAAGCTGTACTGATCAAATGGATCGATAATCAAAACAACCTTTTCGGAACCAGTGTTTGTTGAAATTCGTATCGCTGTTTCTCTTCGGCTGGTGCCCATTCACGCCTAACCATTTGGTGGCTATTACTGTTAGTAAAAATATAAGTACAAATTTGTGCAGATTTGCAAAACAGCTGGGAGATACATTTTTAAAAGAAGTCCGAAGCCTCTCAAGATGTACGAAGATTTACCGAAATAAAGTTGACCAATTTAGATATAATGTGATCCACAAAACGAGACGGCCACGGGACTGGGTTAATGTTCTGGTTGGAAATGATTGGGTTTTTCTTATGATTGTATAACGAAATTTGGAAACTCTTCGAAGCGTAACTAAACGGTGCGGTGAAAAAGTTCCGGCTTGTATATCACCCGTTGAATACAGAATCATTTATATCTTAACGGCGCTTCCGTTGAATACAAGGGTTTAAAGTTTCATGAATGTGCAATAAAAACGCCGGGAACTTGTTTGTGAAGAAATTGTGTTATTTTAATCAATGCAGTTGTGATGCATGAAATTCCCAGCTTACTTAATTAGCATGCATTGGACTCAACATTGGTAATCCTGGCGTCCCAACATCCCCAATCTGCAACACACCCCCATTTGTCCGACCTTGTGCGTGACATAAGAAGCAAATTAGTTCCGTGAGGACAGGAGCGGCGAAAGCTCGATAAAAGTGAAGGGGCACAAATTTACAATGCTACCATGGTTCGTCCAAATGTAAGAAAGGTTACAATCGTATATCGGTAAATGTACCATGACTCGCTATAGTCTCTCGTTTAGATGAATATGCCGCTGTGTGGCCACTGTCCTGTCCGTTTCGTCTACTTCAACCATCTTCCAACCCGAAGGCCAACCTTCGGGTTGGAAGATGGTTGAAGAAAAAGAAACGGGGTGGGGTTCTTTGGCTAAATATTGTTTGGATTTGCAAAAAATGTTACTTGAATGTCTGTATATTGATACGTTTGCATGCGCCCATTTTAGCTAATTGTGTAACTGCGAAACATATCTGTGTAAAAAAAGTGGAGGTGCACATGCCCTTTGGCTCCGCGGACTCTGCGCGAGGAAGTATTTGATTGAAAACAAGAGTCCCCAGGGGGGCTGAAGGCGATCACCTGACATGGTAGCCTAAATATCAACCCAGAGAATTGATTTCAACAAGTTGCATCTGCTCCTCCTAAGAAAAGCTTACACCAAATATCCAAAGATTCCGACCAGTGGATCTAAAAAAAAAAAGATTTTTAAAGAATATTCCTCATATTGAACTAAGTTATAATTTAGGCTCCCACGGTGAGTCCAAATATGGACTTAGGGGCATGGCCTGAATAAACTTGAATCTCACCCCCTGAGGATGCTGCATACCAAATTTCAAAACATTCCGACTGCTGGATCTGAAGAAGATTTTTAAAGAAAATTCCTCATTTTGAACTAAGTTATCATTCGGGCTCCCACAGTGAGCCCAAATATGAACCTAGGGACATGGCTTGAACAAACTTTAATCTCACCCCCCTGAGGATGCTGCATACTAAATATCAAAACATTCCGACCACTGGATCTGAAGAAGATTTTTAAAAAAAATTCCTCATTTTGAACTAAGTTATAATTCGGGCTACCACAGTGAGCCCAAATATGAACCCAGGGACTTGGCTTGAACAAACTTGAATATCTGCCTGCTGGATCTTGAGAAGAAGATTTTCAAAGAAATTTGCTTGAATGCACTAAGTTCGAAATTGGGCTCCTATACTGAGCCCAAATATGAACCCAGGGGGCCGATTTGAACAAACTTGAATCAGATCCACCCTACAATGTTGCATTCCAAATATCAAACGATTATGCCTGCTGGATCTGGAGAAGAAGATTTTTTAATGTTTTTCCCATTGCCTACAGTGTTAAAAAGTGCTGACTCAGCACTTTTTTAAAGTCCTGAAAAAAGTACCTTGTGATCAAACCGATAGGTATTTTTTTAACCATTCTATTCTACTGGATAAAAGTAAGCTTTATACAAAATAAGAATTCTCTGTGCCGTGTAGTTTTGGAGATATGGCAGTTTTAAGGTTTTTCCTATTTTTAGCTCCCGAGGTTCCCACGGTGCAATGAGAAAAATAATTTTTGTATCAATCAACTACTTATGACCCATTATCATCTCATATCAAATTTGGTTCAAATCGACCTCCCGGTTCTGAAATTAGAAATTTTAGGCGTGGCCAAAATTTTTGCCCCTCCCATAACGAAGGCAATAACCCGACGAACTTCTCTTGAACAAACTTGATTCTAAACCTCAAAAGGACTCTGCACACCAAATATCAAGTCTCTGCTACTGCTAGTTCATGAGAAGAAGATTTTTTAATATTTTGGGCATTTTGGCCCCACCCTCGTCCTCAATATGAGCCGCAACTTAAAAAAAAAGTCCCAAACACCACCTTCACGACATACGACGGACGACGGACAAAAAGTGATCAGAATAGCTCGCCCTGACTTTCAGTCAGGTGAGCAAACAAGTGCGAACTGATATCTAATATCACAATGAAATATCCCGACTGGAAAATTATTGGAGGAATGCGGGGGTGCAAGACAATTCTACTCCCCTATATTTATGCTATTTACGTCACAAGGGAAGCATTAACTAAAACAACATCGGTTTTTTAATTTAATTTTTGTCGAGGAAAGTACCTCGTCAGGCCTCTACTGATATAACACTTGGGAAAGTGTTTTGGCGTAGGTTGTTATCGCTATTATTTTTGCATCCGATTTGAAAGCAAATTAAGTTCCTGGTCAGCCCAGAACAACACAAAGATAGCATCTGAGGTTTTGCGTAAATACCGGCGATTTTCTTTTAAACGGAAAATAATTTTTTATTAATCCTTAACCTAAAACGAGTAGCAGACGACAATTGCAAACAAACAAATATTTTAAACACGTGAAATTTTTCATTTTTGATAAAAAGAAATACACGGCTTATGGCCACTAATTGGAACGAATTCAACTAGTTCCTCCCAAGGAGGGATCATAAACTGTGTTTCTGAGAAAATTTGTTTTTTAAATAATAAAATCTGTACAGTTAAAACTAGAAGTCATGTCATGAAATGCGCACAAACAGCACGTCGATCTTTAATCTACGCATTATGACCATAGTAAGGCTATCAAATTCTGTACATATGGTCTATGCACAAGCAACGTTTCAGCCTCTGGATCTCCGGGTAACCCAGAAACATTGCCTGTGTTTGCTATGAATAACAAGGAAAACCTGCCGTGCTTTGGATGCCATTCGATATGGCAATTGCGCGCAATTCCTGCGCGCATTTAAGCCAAGATAAGCGCTCTGTTCATGGCAGGACTTCTAGTTTTAACTGTAGGGCTTCTTGTGAATAGTGCTAGACAGCTGTAGACGGTGTATTATAGGTAAATAATTAATACATAGGACACTGGGATAATTGTTGATGAGTACGGAAAATCACAACAGATACTTCATGATGTGCGCTCGTAAAAAAATCCAATTTGAGAGTTCTCGAAATCGCCCAAACGAATCATTCAAATACAAATTATATGATCGATACCCATAACGCTCAAAAGCGGGTCGAAATTACTTTAACCCTTTACGCAGATGATATCAAAATTTATTTTTTTAAATATCATTTTTTTTTAATTTTTCAAAAAGTTTCAACAAAACAATATCATCTGACCCACATGATATGGTTTTGTTGAAATTTTTTGAAAAATAATATTTTTTCAGCTGGTGAATTTTCATATTACGCGGGCGGATGTGGACGATTCGCTGGATAAAGTGTTGATTCTTTACCCAGTGTAACGCCCAAAACCGGTCAGCGCTATTCACAAAAATTGCCATTTAATTTTCATTACTTTTTCATTTGTTCCCTCAAAAACATAGTTCATGACCCCCTCGTTGAACGAGCTTGCCAAGCTCGTTCTAATGAGAGCTCACACACTATGTTTTTGATGCAAAAAATGAAAAAATAGTTATTCAATATTTTTATTTGCAAGTGTCGTCTGCTTTTCATGTTAGGTAAAGGGTTAAAATACGAACTTATAAAGAAGGAAAACACCACAGAACAATATTTTTGGTACCTCCACAGAGTTTGTTGACAATTCATTTTGGCTCACCACTTCTGTTCTTTGGACATATTTCTCCACTTTGGTATATACAGATTATCATGGTAATGTTCGTTGCCGGCGAGTTGTGATCCCATTTTTGGACACCACCGAGAATCTGCTACAAATCACAGGACATGCTCATTATCATAATTCATTTATCTAACAATTCTGTCACATAAACACATTATATCTTAACCCTTTACCCAACGTAACGACCAAAACCGGCCAATGCTATTCTCAAAAATCGCCAATTAATTTTCATTATTTTTTAATTTTTTGTCTCAAAAACATAGGTTTTGACCCCTCGTTGGAACGAGCTCGTCGAGCTCGTTCCAATGAGTGGTCATAACCTATGTTTTTGAGACAAAAAATGAAAAAAATTAGTTATTCAATAATTCTTTTTGCAAGTGTCGTCTGCTTTCATGTTAGGTAAAGGGTTAAATTATTTTTAAACATTTTTAGGACATAATGTTCGGTTGATCACTGAAACGCACATAGAATGTATCCATGCGCCTGTTATGATAGCCCATAGCGCTACCGGAAACGAGTCGTCTATATGATACGGAATCGGAATGAGTCGTCTTTTTGATACGGAATCGGAGCACATTAAGTGATACGTACCGTTTCTCGTGGTTTTCAGGCCAAAATCTATATGATTGTTAAATAAAAAAAATAGATAGGCCTACTCTGGGAAATTTATAGGGAAGGTTGATTTTCCGTTATGTTATCTGGATTTAGCCTAATATTGTTTCGCGAAAGTATACAGCAGAGCGTATAACAATTTTTATGCAGAATTAAATTGTTTTTTTCAGGTATCACAAAGCCAAATGATCATGGAAGAAAAACGCACTTGATAGGAACTGACAGTATTGATGAGGAAAACACAGGTATGTAATAATAAATAATAATAATATACACATTTATATAGCGCCAAAATTATAGTTCAAAAGATATAGAACCATATTCTAAGGCGCTGTACATGTTACTGAGCTCGTGCAAATATACATACGGAATATATACAGTATCTTACAGTCCAGAACATCACTTACAGGCTTTTTGAAACAGGTATGTTTTGAGATCTTTCTTGAAAAGGTTGAGATTGGACAGTCTTTTCAGGTGTTTTGGTAAATTATTCCACAAGTGAGGGTCAGCAAATGAGAATGACCTACCTCCAAATGTCTTACACCTATGTTTTGGAACATGTAGCAGCATTTTACCATCGGACCTCAGGTTGTATTGACACACATTCTTGGTATTAATGAGTTCTTCTAAGTAGGCTGGTGACATGTTGTTTTGTGTCTTAAAAACTAATAATAAAGTTTTGGAAATTATTCTGTACTTGACTGGCAGCCAGTGCATATCCCTCAGAACAGGAGTGATGTGTTGAGATCGTGATACCCAACATACCACTCGGGCTGATGCATTTAGTACCATCTGCAGGCGAGAGTACTGATATTGTGGAAGGTTGAACAATAAGGCATTACAATAATCCAAATGTGAAGTTACAAAGGCATGAACTAGGTAGGGTTTTTGTTGAGTCTTTAGCGAGGAACTGTCTTATCTGTTTAACTTTGTATGGACCTTGTTACAACCAGTAGTGTATAAATATACCAGTATTGTCGAAATCGACCAGTAATGTCGAAAAAATTAACCAGTAATGTCGAAATCAACCAGTAATGTCGAAAAAATCGACCAGTAATGTAAAAATCCGTAATGTCGAAAAATTAACAAGTAGTATCAAAAAGTGACGACGAAAATGAGGAGCACTAACACTTGCCGACGGGGGAGGGGGTTATAGCCACCCCCCCCCCCCCCCCGATGACACCCCTGGTCGTGTGCTTTAATGACTGACTATTATAATGTCGGTCACTACCCAATATTTGCTACATGTCTATCATCTAGTTCTACCAATTTGCTACCTGTCATTTTACCTACATCCATCAATCAGTCAGTCTGCGTCACCCGCATGTACGTGGGGAGCACTATTAGCTCAATCAAGAAATTGCCTCGCAATTCAATTTGATGAATATCCGGGTTCTATATCTGACGAGGTCAGTTAAGTTGTGTCCTTGGGAATGACACTTTATCCCAGGTGCACGTTTACTTCGTGTGCCAAGCCACATGCCGAAATGACACGTGTGTGGTGCGCGTGCTTTAAACTAAGTGTCGTAAAAGAAATCAATCAATCAATCAACCAACCAATCAATCTTTGTATGTAGGTCTGCCTGTCTTTCCGTCATTCAGTTGTCTATCCACGTCTAGGGGTTATTTTTCACACGCCACATTGCTATCTGTCTGTCTGGATTTCTGTCCGTCTGCCTGGATGCTGCTAACCTGCCTGCCTACACACTTGCCAGCCCACATGTGTGACTGTATGTCTGTCTGTGCGAGCGCTAGAGAGAGAGAGGGAGAGAGAGAGGGGGGAAGAGACAGAGAGAGAGAGTTGGACAAAGACAGAGGGAAAAGGGGATAGGGAGAGAGCGATAGAGAGAGAAAGAAGGGTAGTGATAGAAGGAGAGGTAGAGGCAGGAGCAAAGACAGAGGGATAGATAGATAGATAGATAGATAGATAGATAGATAGATAGATAGATAGATAGATAGATAGATAGATAGATAGATAGATAGATAGATAGATAGATAGATAGATAGATAGATAGATAGATAGATAGATAGATAGATAGATAGAGATGGATGGATGGATGGATAGATGGATAGATAGATAGATAGATAGATAGATAGATAGATAGATAGATAGATAGATAGATAGATAGATAGATAGATAGATAGATAGATAGATAGATAGATAGATAGATGGATGGATGGATGGATGGATGGATGGATGGATGGAGAGAGAGAGAGAGAGAGAGAGAGAGAGAGAGAGAGAGAGAGAGAGAGAGAGAGAGAGAGAGAGAGAGCTGGGCAAAGACAGAGTGAGAGGGGGATAGAGAGAGAGAGAATGATGGAGAGAGAGGGGGAAAGGCAGAGGGACATGGGATAGAAAAGGAGAGATAGATAGAGAGAAAGGGGATAGAGAGAAAGAGAGAGAGAGAGAGAGAGAGAGAGCACAAATAGGATGGGATATGTTGTGCATATGAAAGAGGGAAATAATTGTTAAACATAAAATTCCATATTTACTGGGGTAAATGTGTTTAAACTTGCGCAAAAATGGTTAAAAGTCGATAAATATAGGCAAAAGTACAATTTGAGCAACCCGAAAAATACTGAAATTTTTGCGAAAAATCGTCATTTTGGTGGTCACTTTTTGACACTACTGGTTAATTTTTCGACATTACGGATTTTTACATTACTGGTCGATTTTTTCGACATTACTGGTTGATTTCGACATTACTGGTTAATTTTTTCGACATTACTGGTCGATTTCGACATTACTGGTAAATTTATACACTACTGGTTGTAACAGACCTCTGAAAGCCTTATTGCACATATTTGTAACATGTCTGTCCATAGACATGGTAGAGTCGAAGAAGGCACCAAGATTACGTGTACTGTTACTTGCACTGATGGCGGAATCGCCTCCCTTCACTGAATTGATGTCAACTTTAGCGAGTTGTTGTCGTTATTAAGAATTCAGTCTTATCATCATTTATCATTAATTTGTTTGAAACCATCCATGTGCGAATGTCCGAAATACATGATTCAATAGTTTCTAGAGCTTTAGTTTGATCCTTGATTGATGGTCGAAAAGAGAAATAGACTTATGTGCCATAAGCATAACCATGGACTTCAGGCAGGTGAGATTCAATGATGGTGAACATTTTTGAAATATAGAATAGAAACAGAACAGGACCAATGCAACTCCCCTGTGGGACTCCACATTCAAGATGGAAGTCTTTTGACAGATTTCCGTTTATTGATACACGCTGCTGTCTATTCTTGAGGTATGATGATAGCCAGCTAGCAGCAACACCATTAAGTCCAAAATCAGAATTCATTGTCTCTAGCAGAGTTTTATGACAAACAGTGTCAAAAGCAGCACTAAGGTCTAAAACAACAAGCAATGTTACCCTTCCAGACTCCATATTCTGAACCTTGAGTAATGCCGTTTCAGTCGAGTGAAATTTTCTGAATCCAGATGTGTTGGCCGGTAATGGAGCATGCATATCACTATGTAACATTAGTTGGTCAATTGCGGCTTTTTCATACAGCTTAGAGACAAACGATAAGTTACTCAATGGTCGGAAGTTTTTAAACACACGTTCCGCACCTTGTTTCTTCAGAAGAGGATTAACAATTGCTATTTTCCACGCATCAGGCACATATCCTTCTAGTAGAGACATGTTGATCATTTTTGTGATTACAGGAGCCAAAGAGTCTACACATGATTTGACAATAGATGTTGGCATTGGGTCGAGTTGACACGAGGCATTTGAGGATTCTTTCATTAATTTAGTTACCTCGTGGATTTCTAAAGGTCGAAAAGCTGAAAGCGCTTTTTCTGATGGTCTCTGTTTGATGTCAGTTTTGTCTACATTTATGTTCTTAATTTTTCCTGAATTAATTTTATTTTTTGGATGAAGAATTCGCCAAATCGATCAGCTAGTTTGATGGATCATCGTGTGGTGGAAATGACACACTTTGTTTTTCTGTACACAGATTTTTAGCCTATATATCCACTGTTGATAAGTATCGAATAGAGCTTAAACCATTGTTACTTGATAAGTATCGAATGGAGCTCACACTTTTAAAGGATATTATTAGTTACACGATGTTTCAGCAGGGTGTACGGTAATGTACTAACCTTCTGAGATTCGTATTTCCTGAGGCTGTACATATGGTCTGTGCACAAGCAATGTTTCAGCCAATGGACCTCCGGGTAACCCGGAGGTCCATTGGCAGAAACATTGCATGTGTTTTCTATGAGTAAACCAGGAGAACCTGCCGTGCTTTGGATGCCATTCGATAGGGCAATTGTGCTCAATTCCTGCGCGCAATTAAGCCTAGATAAGCGCACAGTTCGTGACAGGGCTTCTAGTTTTAACTGTAGTCATAATTCTCTATCAGCTATTGTGATCATTACTGAAGCTCATAGCCTTTCCTGAGTTAATAGCCGAAGGAAATACGAATCTCAGAAGGGTAGTACAGTTCCGCACATCCTACTGAAACACCGTGTGACGAATTTATTACCCTGCCCCTTCAGTGTGTCGAGTTTTTTTTATATATAATCCACAAATGGCATTCTAGTGACGAAAACCTTGATAAAAGAATTGAGGAACTGAAAGAAACACGTTTCTTTATCATTCAACAAGAACGCTAAAACTTCGGGAAGGAATAGTTGAAACCTAAAACAAATGTCAATCCGTAAACTTGTTATTAATATCTCTTCGTCGGAATGACAAGCCAAGCGTTTAAGAGACATTTTGATAAGCAAACGAAAGAATTTTATTTGATTTGGAGTTATTTCCCTTTGATTGAACTCAAACATTTGGGAGATTTCAGTTCATGGACATCGGGAAATGACGCGTCGTTATTATTGTGGGGCACAAGTTGATTATTAGCGTTTTATTCGATAGAGTGGTGCATAGTGCATCTTGGAGAATGGGGACACTATATTCAAACTTGTACAAGTGCTTTAATAAGTTTCACGGAAAAGACGGTTCATATAATGAAGTTGCTTGTTTTTCGAATCCGCAACGATCTGTAGTGTAGAAACACCACAACAGAATCAGTCTTCTTGACTGTAAAATCAGACGTTGATGGTATATACACGTTTTATTTCAAGTGTTAGGAATATTCTTATGAAACTATATTGTTCTCATTTTGTTTGTGAGTCTGAATGTTTATTATTACTAACGAACATGTTCGAAGCGATGGATGAAAGGGAAATCGGCGAAGTGTACAATAGAATGTCTGTACACCCCGTCTAGATATCACGTGATATTCTCATACACTTCGCTGAACTTCGTATATCCCGTTGGAGTTAAATGTACCACACTGGATACATTGGTTACTGATCAATCAGGAAGCTTGTATAATTTTAAAAGGGTAATAAATGCATATATCCGTGTGTAAAGGAAACTCTGAAGCCCAATGTTAGAGCAGATAAACTACCAATTCAATCCTACATGCTAGTAACTGTAATGCTGTAAGTTTAACCCTTAAGTCCCCATACAGACACAAACGACCCATTTTATATTGGTCTTAAAAGATGTCCCAGGTGTGTTCTTCCTTGAGAGCTCTACTTGTAGAATGAATGTAGCTTGATAGTGTTTCTACATTATTGTTGGCTGCCTGTGATGACGTCCTCCGACAAACTTCTTATAATAATGTCACAGGTCAATTTGCAATAGTACAATAAGAGAGATAGTCCAGCTCTCATTAGTCTGTGTGAAACACACAGATTATTGTTTTTGTATGGTTTCTTTTTTTCTTTTTTTAATCGTCTTCTTCTTCTTTTCTTCTTCTTCTTCTTCTTCTTGAGTGCATTATTCAGAATTGATGGAAATCACATTTTTGAACGCCCCTAATGCATTCCCAATGTCAACACATGCATTTTTACGTACAAAATGGGTGTGGCTTAACATCTAGCTAATACGAATATTTGCTATCATCTACAAATATGGCAGATCCGGAGTTGTTGGAGCCGATTTTTTTGAAGTGCTTTACGCTGATACTACAGGCTTGGTATGGCCTATAGACATGGGACCTACACCGAATGAATTGAAACTTGCTGGAGATTCAAAATGTGGTCCACCTCAATGTGGTCAACGGAGGTGATTAAGTGCATATTTTTCAGAACCTTTGGGAATTGCATTTTATAACAACTATTGCAATTCTGAAGATTATACATGTATCTCATCATTGAAATAAGAGCAAGTAATGTCAATTTCTTTGATTCCATGATCGAATCCTTTAAATAGTGTGCACATATATGACCTTTCTGGTTTCTTATAAAAAATGTTCTGATTTCTGTATGAATATCTGTAAATACTATTCACGAACATCCATTTCTGAATTGCTTAAAAAATATTTTACCCCCGAAAATAAAGCTTCCGTAAATTCTCTTTCTATATAGTTTTTTCCGGATACTTTAACCCTTTTCGCACAGACTTGAATTTACTGGATTCAGTAAATTCTGTTTCTCCAGTTATATCTGTTTTTGAACTAAATGAGGCAGACCTTCTGAAAATAGTTCTCCAGTTCTCCTTACTTTTAAATGGTGGACAGCCTGAGACCATGACATACCCCACTCATTAGAATTACTACTGGATGAACCCATGCTATGCATAGTTTTTCAAGGGGTGGCATTTCAAGGATGACTATTTTTAAAATCAAATTGCGCGAATAATGGTACAATTCGATTTCGAGTTGCACTAAGGCTGAAACGGTTATGATATTTTCATAACCGGTTAATCATATGGTATAACCACGGTTAACCGGTTGATCGGATATGTAAGGTATTCCAATTATAAAATTGCTATTTTTTTACCAAAACTTCTAAGTAATTTTCCAATGAAACTATACAGACACTGATATCATTAGAACCGGCTCAGTGAGCCGGTTCTAATGATATCTATGTTTGTATCAAATGTATGGTCTTACTAAGGCAGTAAAAAGTAACCATACGCCTTGGGATGGTTATTTGAGGTTACTTTCTGGTTATTTTGGCCGCTCTGTTGGGAAAGGGGTTAAACTTCTATTTGCCATAAAATGCTTTACCATCATGGTTTTTAGAAACATTTGCACTGCATGTATATTTGCATGTGATAAGAACGGTTAACCGGTCAACCGATGGTTAACCGCATAATCAGTTAACTGTTTCAGCCCTAAGTTGCACCCCACCACAAAACGAACCTACAGTAAATACCCCTACTCTTGCGACACAATTGCCTATTTTTTCGCCTTTTCGGTAAATAACATAAAATATTATCACCAAACACGTCGATTTATTGATATCAATTACATACACCTGCCGAGTTTGAATTCGTTTGGCAGCTAGAGGATGGTGAGGTAGGACACGTCACTAAAGACAACAGAATTCACGCCAAATAGAATTCAAAACAAAACAGAATAACTGAAACTAGAGAAACAGAATTTACTGTGACCGAGTCTGTGTGAACATGGTGAAAGCATTAGAACTAAATTATATGGAAAGAAAATTTATGGAGACTTATTTTGGGAGTAAACTATCTTTAAAGAAATCAGAAATAGATTTTCGTAAACAACTTTTAAAGATTTTCATACAGAATTCCGATAAAGTTCTTTCATGAAACCGGAAATAACCGATGTGCGCAGCATTCAACATGTTCTGAAGGTATAAGAAGTGACTATTTTTTTACTTTGCCCACCATTCGAGTGAAGAAATGCATGTTTGTCCCCATATCCTGATAAATTCGGTCTTTTGATTGGTCAGTATGCCTTGGACAAATAGCCATGGCAAAGGATGCACCCAACATCCAGGATATGTGAGAGCGTGCAACATCCAGGGTATAAGCGCACGCGAACTTGAAACATCGGGGAATATGGTTTAAACGAAAGCTTTCCGCTGTTGCTCGCCTCAAAATAAAAATCGAACCAAAAAATCCGAAAATAGTCACAAATATCATCAAATTTCCAACAATTCAATCATAAAAATAAAATAAGAGCAAATAATTCGTCCCCTGAGTACCAGTGTGTTTTGTGTGCCAGTATGCACATATTACACACTGGAACTCAGGGAACGATATGTCAACAAAATACTGTTTACTCGTTTCCTTAACGACCCAGGGGATGTAACTCTATTTGTTGTCTTCTGCGATTATAAAAACAAAATAATTATCACGAAGTTAATACAAGTGATTGTGGAGCTGAGAAATGCGTCCACAAATTTATTTCCACTATGTTTGTATTGTGTTTCAAACGGGACAAAAACGTTATCTCTGCCAACATGTCTGGTATATGGAGATTTAATACCTGGATGTCTCATTTAAACACCTCGTCTGCGGCTCGGTGTTTAAAAAACGACATCCGGGTATTAAATCTCCAATGACTATACATGTAGGGGGAGATAACTTATAATGAATTTCAAAAATGCGAAAGGTATTATAAAATCAAATTTCCAGCAATTCTGAAAACTACACTTAATGCGACCTGTGTGACCTTAGTGTCGTGGACCCCAATTTTTAAGTTCTAGGGTATTTCGACTCATTTGGTTTTGGACCCCAGGTCAACAGGTCAACAGGTCATATTATGCTTGAGGTATGAGTGTGACCAACTTTAAAACGTGGGCCACATCAAAATTTTTGAGTGTCAAAATATAAGTATGAACTTCGACAATGCATTAGGAGGTCGTAGAATGTGATTCCCAGCAATTCTGAAAAAAATGCACTCTATGACCCCGGCTGAACTCAGTGACCTTGCCTTATATTCAAACCTCCAGCGAGTTTCGACACATTTGGTGTTGGTCCTAGGTCTAAAGGTCATATCATGCTTCAGTTACGAGTGCGACCTACTTGAGAAAAAATGGCCCCTCCCTCTTTTCTGATAGTCAAAATACATGTAGGAACTTCCGGAATGCATTAGGAGGTCATAAAATGTGATTTGCAGCAATTCTGAAAAATGCAGTCAATGACCCCTGGGTTACCTCAGTGCCCTTAACCCATATTTTGAACCTCCATTGAATTTCGACTCATTTGATGTATGCCTAAAGTCCATAGATCATACCATGCTTGAGATAAGAGGGTGACTCACTTTCAAAATGCCCACTGTTTTGAATGGAACAAATACAGAAATAGACTTTTGGGATGCATTAAAAGGCCATAATAGGAATAGAAACTACAACAAGTGCGTCTGAACCAGTTTGAAAGACTAGCAGTGGTTTAAAGTCTGAAGAGTATGTTTCGGTGATTTTAACATATGCGCAAAAGATGAGAAATGGGAAACTAGCCCCGTGGGCTGAACGCCCTTTGCGTTAAATTTGCAAAGTCATGGCGAAAGGAACATCAACAGATAAGTGTCCTATATTCACAAGATTAACGTTGCAAGGGGCGATCTATTTTTACACTTTCTACACTTCCTGCTCAGCTTGGCTTGGTTCCTTTTGTGACGGAATCACAAGAGAGTTGTATTCGTAATATAAATACCGAATCCTCCCGGACAGCATTGTATGGAACGAAAACAGCAGTTTCACGAGGATCCAAAAGCTAAAATTTTGTCAGAGCCATAACTAACATCTTCTGTTTTTTTTTTGTTTTTTGTTTGTTTTTGTTTTTTTACTGTTTTTTTTTTTTTTTGTTATTTGGGAGGGGGTGCGGGGGTGGTAGGATGTCGATGGCCGACGTCTCGGTCAGCTATTTGGAGCATAACTAACTGCTTTTATCAAAGTCTCAAGCGCTACAAATATAAACTTTTAAAAAAAGCAGGGGATATTTGATAAAGGTAAGATATATGAAGAAATATATTTATATTTTTATCAAAAAGACAGTTGAGGCATTGCTCTGTGACATCTGGTGAGTGATTTCAGCGATAGGTGGGTGTCTGACAAACATGCATTCCGCGTATTGAGCTGTAGAAGACATGGCCGGTCAGTTAGCGAATTTACCACGTTCAGTCCAAGACCTCAATACCTTATAAATCCTCCTCGATTCGCGAGACAAGCGCGGATCCGACGTGGCATACCTCTCACCCATTATCAGCTTGACTGGTGTTATTCCATTCTTCCTGCAGTGCAGCGACGAGTTCCCGGACATTGGTAGGGGACTGTTGGCGTTGTCGTACGCGCCTGCCAAGCATATCCCAGACGTGCTCGATTGGTGAAAGGTCCGGACTTAGTATGGCCAGTGCATTGTAGTGATGTTCTGCTCCTGGGGGAACTATGTAGTGACACGGGCCCTGTGTGCTCTTCCACTGTCATGTTGGAAAATGAACCGACGGCCGTGACGTCGCGCAAATGGCACCACATGAGCTGCTAACATGTTGTCACGGTCGTACTGCTCTGTGACGCTCCCTTGGATGACATGTAATGCTGTTCTGCTTGTCGTGGTTATGCCTCCCCACACCATAACCGATACACCACCAAAACGATCGTGCTGCCTAACGGTTACGCCATGGTATCGTTCGTTTCGCCGCCGCCACACTCTGTTTCGCCTGTCGTGGTATCGAGAGTGAACCTCGATTCATCGGCAAACATGACGTTGCTCCATCGACGATTGACCTAGCGCTGTCGTGCTCCACACCAGTTACGCCTCGCTGCGATGTGACGTTCAGTCAAACGTGAATCATTCGAGGTCGTCAAACGTACAAATTTCAGCTGTGTAGGCGATTTCGGATAATCTGGCCACTGACTCGCAGATCTGTCACTCGGTGCAGCTGCTGTCCAATTTCTGAGGCACTTTGATGGCAGTTACGTAATGCTGTGGTTCGGATGAAGCGATCCTGGTTAGCAGTTGTCGCCCTTCGACGACCTGACCGACGTCTGTCATCAACAATGCCTGTCTGACAGAAGCGCGACCACAACCTGCTAATCACCGATTGAGTAACGTTGAGTCACTGCAGTCTGTCTGTTGCCAGCTTCCAACATGTCAACGGCACGTAAACGTTCGTCACGTGTCAGTCTTCGCATACCTCAAAAGTTACGTTTCGACCAGATACTATTGATGAACGAGTTTATACCAAGAAAAGAACGATAAGACTTCCGAAAAAGCCCGTCGAGAACAAATGAAAATTTCAAAACGTACCCCACAGACATTAATGCGGCGCTGATGCGAAAAACCTGCACGACGTTTTCGTGGGCCGTTGACATTGATGATCCACACTAAACTTGGTACCATATTGATGTGTCCAAGCATGCGTATCCAATACCATTTTCTAATGAAAGTGGCAATGACAATGTAGCTTAACTTGTCTGTGTGTTGTGTTTGATGAAAAGGATAATGTTCAATGTTTATGAAAGGATTATGAAATATGACAAGAATTGTGATAATTGAGAATATGTTAATTTCTGTTCCCTGTATGCTATGGTTTTAATAAAAATAATATGAGGTGTACAGTGTACTGAAGGGCTGAAGGTTGGGTTAATATGACCTCACGGTTACCGCGTTGTGTCCTTGGGAAAGACACTTCATCTCCATTGCCCGCGTGGGGGCACGATGACGGCGTGTACTACAATCTAACCCTGCCTGTGATGCAGTGCGGAGTTACGATTTTGGGGAGCTGGCAGCTGCTCGTCGTTGCTCGGTGGTTCTCTTCGGGTACTCCGGCTTCCTCCACCCGAAAAACTGTCGCGGTTATGATTAGCCATCGTGCATAAATATGTGACCTTAAACATCAATAAATAAATAAATAAATCCTTCCATAAATACAACCTATGGACCATGCTAAAGGTTTTGGGGTTTTGGGCACGGGTAGCCATCAAGGCTCAATGATCGCAACCAAAAGGGGACGTTCTCATCTAGACATTATTTGGAGTAATCCTACCAAGTTACAATGAAATCCCTTCATACATATGACCTGTATACTGTGCTAAAGGTTTTCGGGCTTTGGGCTCGGGCAGCCATCATGGTTGAATGATCGCAACCAAAAGGGGACAGACTCATCTGGGCTTCGTCTGGAGTGATCCTACGAAGTTACAATGAAATCCCTTCATAAATATGACCTGTAGACTGTGCTCAAGGTTTTCGGGCTTTGGGTCCCTGAAGCCGTCACAGTTGACCAATCACGACAAAAGGGGATGTCATCATCTAGGCATTATATGGAGTCAACCTAACAAGTTACAATGAAAGCTTTCCATCAATACGACCTATAGACTATGCTAAAGGTTTTGGGTTCGGGCAGCCATCAAGGGTAAATGATCGCGATCAAAAGGGGTCGTTCGCATCTAGACATTGTTTGGAGCCATCCTACCAAGTTACAATGAAATCCCTTCATAAATATGACCTGTAGACTGTGCTAAAGGTTTTCTGGATTCGGGCCCCTGTAGCCATCACAGTTGCCCAATCGCGTCCAGAAGGGGACGTTCTCATCTCGACATTATATGAAGTAAACCTATCAAGTTACAATGAAATCCCTTCATAAATATGACCTGTATATTGTGCTAAATGTTTTCGGGCTTTGGGCTAGGGCAGCCATCATGGTTGAATGATCGCAACCAAAAGGGGACATACTCATCTGGGTATCATCTGGAGTGATCCTACGAAGTTACAATGAAATTCCTTCACAAATATGACCTGTAGACTGTGCTCCAGGTTTTTGTGCTTCGGGCCCCTGAAGCCTTCACAGTTGACCAATCACGACCAAAAGGGAATGTCATAATCTAGGCATTATATGGAGTCAACCTAACATGTTACAATGAAATCCTTCCATAAATACGACCTATAGACTATGCTAAAGGTTTTGGGTTCGGGCAGCCATCAAGGGTAAATGATCGCGATCAAAAGGGGTCGTTCGCATCTAGACATTATGTGGAGTCATCCTACCAAGTTACAATGAAATCCCTTCATAAATATGACCTGTAGACTGTGCTAAATGTTTTCCGGCTTCGGGCTCCTGTAGCCGTCACCGTTGCCCAATCACGTCCAAAAGGGGACGTTCTCATCTAGACATTATATGAAGTCAATCTACCAAGTTACAATGAAATCCCTCCATAAATATGACCTGTAGAACGTGCTAAAGGTTTTCGGGTTTTGGGCTCGGGCAGTCGTCATGGTAGACAGATCGCGATCAAATGGGGAAGTTCTCATCTAGACATCATACGGAGTCATCCTACGAAGTTACAATGAAATCCCTCCATATTAAATATGACCTGCAGACTGTGCTAAAGGTTTTGGGGTTTTGGGCACGGGTAGCCATCAAGGCTCAATGATCGCAACCAAAAGGGGACGTTCTCATCTAGGTATTATACAGAGTCATCCTACCAAGTTACAATGAAATCCCTTCATAAATACAACCTGTAGACTGTGCAAATGGTTTTCGGGTTTTGGGCTCGGGCAGCCATACCGTTTGACCGATCGCGACCAAAAAGGGGACGTTCTCATCTAGACATGACCCCAAACCTGCATATGAAATTTTGTTGAACTACGGGGTGTAGCCTGTGCTAAAGGAAAATGTGAACAGACTCACAGACTAACAGACTTCCGCACGCGTGATGGCAATAGCTTGTCTTGACTTTGTCAAGTTAAGCTAAAAATATCAACATCAGTTTGGATATCTCCTACATTTTTTGAACAGTATACTTTCCATTGATAAAATACTAAAGATGGCAGGGAATTCATTAAAGTTTTTCATGACTGTGCTGCAAATTACAGACAGGCTAGGTACAGATGCCCAACCATCTGGGTGCTTTCAACAGGTCATGGTCATAAAAATCATTTGTTATTAGTTACTCTCTCCCTGGATGTGCAATTCTACCGATATGCTGAGACGCGCATTTATTGCACTCTCTGATCTGCACGCTAAGCAATCAACCCAAATCAACTGAGTTGAGTGAATATGAGCCCAATTGGGTTCATATTCACTCAACCCAGTTGATTTGGGTTCATTTTAAGCCCAACTGATTTTAGACTGTGTGTATATTTTTGTCGAACAAGCACGAGATTTTGCCCAACTGAGTACTCCAAAGCGGTTTTTTTTTTTCGTCAGACAAGCAGGACGTCTGCCCAACTTCGTGTTTCATAATTTCTTGTTCAGCCTCTGCCCAACTAAACCCACGATCGGGACATATTTTGGGGAGTGGGACCCCCAGAAGTTACGCCCCTGAATTTAGTTCATCATCGTTCGCAAGCAGTAAACATGTTTCCATAGATGAAGTTTGTCTAAATCAGTAGGTTATACAAAACCTTTTTATTATCCCTTTGCCTGACGTATCAGGTGGTAACCAATCAGTACTATTCACAGAAATCTTCAATTTTTTTCTTAACTTTTTGCCTACAAATATAGCTTATGCCCCCTCATTGTAACGAGCATGTGAAGTTCCTTCCAAAGAGGGTCCATAAGCTATGTTTTTGAGGGAAAAAAATTTAGTTTTTGAAGAATTTTTTTAGCGAGTGCCGTCTCGCATTCGTGTTTGGTAAAGGGTAAAATAATAATTGTATTTTATCTACTTTACACGTAAAAACAGTAACGTTTTATCTTTTATCGTTATCGAAAACTCGCCGTCAATAAAAAATCTTTTATCGTTACTGCAGTAAGAATAAAAGTCACGTGATATCGCAAGAATACAACGTTCACGCCCATCTCATTTGCATGACGTACTATTTCATTCAACACTTTGAATAACTAATTATCGCTGCCGCGGATCGAAACAAATAAAACGGGGCGTATTTATCGAAATGTATTGAATAAAAAAGAAGGCCATTAATTAAACTTACTGAATTGTAAAAATAAAATTTGACGGGAAAAGAGTAAAAATTAGTAACTTACACTTTTTCAAATGAGATTATTTCACCCTTCGAGACTTTAATTATCCTGACGTTCAAACGTCACTGGGAATTCAGTTTCTTCAACATTTTTCAAAATGTGACGTCAAACGTCGGAAAGTACAAATAACCAGATATTTTTCACATTAGTGATTATCTGGTTGAAGGCTAGATTATTTTTAGTGGTCTGCATTTGTTAATCAAAACTTGTTTTATTACGGGAGTGGGGGAGGTGGGGGTGTAGATAAAAGGGTTATATACACATGGTGTTTGTAAAAAATCTTTTATCGCGACTCGAGCGTTTTCGGGGACTGCATAGCTACTCGTCGCTGCGCGACTCGTAGCTATATATGCCCCCGAAAACGCTCTCGTCGCGATAAAAGATTTTTTACAAACACCATGTGTATATAACCCATATTTATATAACTCTTACATGAATAGATAGATTAACAGTCGACGTTTTCAAGGCACATTTGATAATTTATGACATTTTCATTTTCAGTAAATGCTGTTATTGGATATATCACCGGAGGAGTTGCATCACTTATTTTAATTCTGTTGGTTGTATTAATAGTACTGTAAGTATACCGATCTACATACATGACTTACATTGCCATTCAGATTGACATTTGATAAAGTTATCTCCCTTGAAATTATCAGACAGGCGAGTTTAGGCCAATTAATTAAGAAGCAAGTAACTGTTGAGACAACATATATGACATGACATCAATAGAAAGTAAAGCAAAGTCTCCTTTGGTTACTTTTAAAAAACAAAAACAACAGACAGCTCACGGAGCTGTCTGTTGTTTTCGTTTATTAAAAGTTATAAAAGGAAACTTGACTTGCATGGCTAGCAAATTAGAAGCAACTACTTCACAGAAAACCGTCATTTAGAATATCTATCATTGTCAGACCTATCACCACTAAGTATTGTCCATTTTGGCTCTTTGTTTTGCAGAAGTGTGTTTACAAGTTTTCTATTCTTCTCAGGAAAACAACTGGCGAATCGCACTTTTATATTAATGGATGGACAGTGTCTGTATTAAATATGTCACGATCCGCACACCGTAGATACAATGAAAAGAAAAAGTTACAGAACATCAAAAGGCGGTGGAAACGCCGTTGTTGTATTTTAGATGGGCTTTAGCAGAGAATAATAGTCAAACATATTTATTTATTTATTTATTTATTTATTTATTTATTTATTTATTTATTGGTGTTTAAAGTCACATACTTATGCACAATGGCTAATCGTGACCGTAATAGTGAAACATTCAAACTGAATTGGAAAAAAAAAATGTAAAGAGCCAGCTTCTTTACTTTTTTTTACTTCTCTAGAGGTAAATGCCCGAAGTTTGTGAAATGATACGCACATCATGTTTCAAATTTCGCAAATATTTCTAAATTTCAATTTTTATATCAAATTCTATACTCTTAGTGTTAAATTTAGTGGCAGCTTTAGGAAATTAAGGGGAGCTAACTATCCTGTAAATCTCTTCCAGTGACGAAAATTGTCAACCGCATGTATAATATGCTTTAGCACACTATAACACAGTACTCCCACTTGGCAACTGGAATTAAGTGTCTTGCCCCAGGCCACAAAGTAAATGACACTGGTCAAGGTCGAACCTACACTCGACCTTCTCAAAGATTTTGATTTTATAACATCTGAAACTGATCTCCTCCATGGTAAGTAGACCCACACAGACAACAAAACAGAACGAATACATCTTTCTGAAAGCTCACTCATTCAGTACAGATACAGTTAAAACTAGAAGTCCTGTCATAAAATGCGCACAAATAGCACATTGATCTGCGCGTTAATGTACGCGATGTGGCCATAGTAAAGCTATCAAATTCTGTACATATGGCCTGTGCACAAGCAATGTTTCAGCCAACGGACCTCCGGGTAACCAGGAGGTCCATTGGCAGAAACATTGCATGTGTTTGCTATGAGTAACCAGGAGAACCTGCCGTGCTTTGGGTGCCATTCGATATGGCAATTGCGCGCAATTCCAACGCGCAATGAAGCCAAGATAAGTGCACTATTCGTGACAGGACTTTGTATTGTTTTGAGATAGGAATTAGTATGCAAAATAACTTATGAAAAATCCCTATTAATCCCAACTCGGGAAAATGATTATTTTGGGGGGAAACATTGAAAAATTCAATAAAATCAGCGAAAATTGGAATTTGCTCAATACTCATTAAAATAGTTCAAACAAAAATCATTTCCCTGGTACCTAGATCAAAATAATCAGAGGCCATCTACCCGTACGGAACACCTTGATAAAGATGAAAAGATGTGCCATAGGTTGTGTGAGACATCAAGGCGAAGGTGGGCAGTACTACCGGCTTGATTGACAGCTAATCACTTCGCAAAAGTTGATTGAATTTACCTTGCTTTTTCAGTCAAATTATTATTAACAATTCTTAAATTTTATTTTAAGTATTTAATTGTAGGTATTTTAAACTTAATAAGTCATTGCGCATAGCAGATAGTGCCGCAAAACGTCGTATGTTTGAATGAAACGAAGTGTGAATGTATCGAAGTTGGCAAATTTCGTCACGTCAAACGTAAAGTTGGATAAACTTCCGACTTTAGGTGTAAATTTTTTTAACCACAGTAGACACTTTACACCGGTAGTGGGATTAAAAGCTAAAATTTAACATACAGGCTTTTCATGGGGCTGCACGGTATATCGATAAACCGATATATACCGGTATTCAAACCAATATCGATTTAATACTGGTATAATTACAAAAATATCGGTTTATCGTCATTATTTATTTACCCACAATTTAACTGTAGCCCCGAGTGAATAATATTATCCCTTTATCCAAGGAATCGTCTACTTGTGCCCTTGTAATGTACAAATTCAGCAGTTGAAAAAATAATTTTCAAACATTTCAACAAAACTATATCATGTGACCCCTCATTGGAACGAGCTCGTTGAGCTCGTTCCACTGAGGGGTCACATGATATAGTTTTGTTGCAATCTTTGGGGAAAATCTGATAAATTAATTTTGAAAATAATAAATTTTGATATCGTCTGCCTTGGGTAAAGGTTTTTCGAATCGCATCATCAAGGCATGCTAATTCGTTCCGACTGTGATGCCTCGAGTCTCGATTGTGGTACTTGTGTTCATATATCTGAACAGTTTTCGATATACTGGTATACCGCGGTATTTTTTTGAATACCGATACCGGTATGCAGTTTTGAATGTCGTGCATCCCTAGCTTTTCACGGGTAGTACCATTGGCGACCATGGTATAAAATCTGGTAATATGATTTCGCATAGTGGCAGCACGTCCGACAAACGAATAATGACTGCCTGCTTTTATTGCACATCGACTCATGTGCTGAAATTAAGGTTCCCCAGAGCTCAGTTATTCAATACCTTTGATGAGAACATAAGGGGCTAGAAGATAGACCTCGTGGGGATAGACCTCCGTGGGGAATTTCCTCCTAGGCCTGGTGTGCTAAAGAAGGGATTCCATACGCAAAATCAGATCCTATGGTAGAGGTACTGAAAGTGAATTTTACGGAACGTAGATTTTCAGTTCCGAGGAGAGGATAAAAGGAATGTGAGATGTTGCCTCGTTGAGGTATTTCCATACAGGTCACGACCTCACACGATGAAAAACGGGAGAGGATAGTCAGATGCTAGGAGGGGTGTTGAAATTAGGCAACCACGGAATGTGGTCCTTTGATTCGTAAAGGAGAACAAGTGGGAAGAGAAGTTCGGTAGCATTAAGGTATTTCTTTACAGGTCTCGTAACCTCATACAACGAAAATTAGATGCCGTAGGAATTGTCAACCCCCCCCCCCCCCCCCCCCCCCCACACACACACACACACGAAAATGTGCTTTATAATGGATTCCATAAGGAAGGCATAAAAAAATTAAAAATCAGTTCCCCCCCCCCTCCCCGCATGGTCCTTTTGGCTGCCGCATGCTCTTTTTTATAACCAATATAAACTTTGAAAAAATAAAAACTAAATGGTTTATGTCTGATATTTTACCCAAGTTAAAAAAAAAATTGATAAATTTGTCCCTTGAGTGCAAGAAGGCTTTAGCATTGCAACGCCTTCTTGCTCTCAAGGGACGAAATACACCCCCTCCATGCTATTCTGTAGATTATGAGGCCTAAAACATAAACTAAGAACATGGACTTTTGCTGGCAGAGAAATAATTACAGAACTAAAAAATAAAAAAAAAGCTCGCCCGCATGCAGTTTTCCAAATAATGGCCCGAGAAACAGAAGATCTACTCTGTGTGGCCTAAGTAGGATTCCGTAAATGGAATGTTTTAAGTGAGATTATGGAGTATATGCGCGCCTGCTGGAGTCACAGGGGACGCGGTGGCTCAGTAGGTAGAGGTGCAGGCTTCAAGCCGAGAGGTCCTCGGTTCGAATCCCACCTGCGGCAACCGCGTTGTGTCCTTGGGCAAGACACTTCACCCCCATTGCCCATGTGGGGGCACGGTGACGTCGTGTACTAAGGCGTACTGCACGTCGATGGTGCACTTGTCTTCAACCAATGCTAACCCTGCTTGTGTGGAGTTATTACGTTGGGGAGCTGACAGTTGCTCGCCGTTGCTCGGTGGTTCTCTCCGGGTACTTAGGCTTCCTCCACCCGTAAAACTGTCATGGTCATGATTAGCCATTGTGCAGAAATATGTGACCTTAAACCTCAATAAATAAATAAATAAATAACTTGGAGTCACAAGCTAGGTTTTAGTATAAAAAATGACTTAACTCTTTCAACACGAGAGACCGCTTTTCCGGTCCAGCAACACAATACGTCATACTTTCATTAAGTAGGATGGCTACTAAGTGAACGTGTGTGGTAGAACAATTAAGATTTTCAACGTGCAGCCTGAAGGCTGCACGTTGAAAATATTAACTGTTCTGCCCCCAAATAATGGATATGGACTCTTCCAATTTCTGCCATTTAAGTGGTCTGGAAAAATACCACCTGTGTTCAAGGGGATAAAATAAGATGACGAAGCGATAACTGAAAAGCCAACTGTTGAACATAACATACGCTCTCCACCCTAAGTATCGGCAAAGCATATTTAAAGTTCAGCTGATTGTTAACTAATTTCGTATTGTGAGCCCAGCAACCTCCCCTTCAAACAGCTGCCGTGTGAACGCTGACTGAAGCTGGCACACACGCCAGAAACTTCGACCAGGGGTTATGTTCTTTTTTTACAATTTGTACCACTTAATAGTGGTTTGTGTGAAAAATAAAACTGAGTTGAATTGGATTTTTTCTCGTCTTTCACATATTATTTAAAATGGGCACCTCAACTTGTCTGATTGGTAGATGGGAGATAACTCGATAAATATGTGTCGTTTTCAGTGTTTGCCCAACGAGATCGTTGCCTTTAAAAATTAAAACCTCGTTCCATTTTCTGTTGTAGCTTCAAAAGTTTCTGACTTTTCCCATTCTGATATTTTTACAAAACCACGCACGTCATTAGAAACTTTGCATGAAATTCTAAGAAAAGTCAAACATCATTGTTCTTCTTGAGCATATAGAAATCCAGTTAGGAATGATGATAATGTCTGGATTACTTGACAATCTTGACAAATGTAATGTTCGTGTTGATATTGATAATCACACTGAACAAATGAACAAACAAAAAAAAACGCTTACGTTGTATAATATGAAGATAGACAGTATTACCTATTCTTGAACAATAAGAATATTTCCCAAAACACCGTTTATGGCAACCAAAGAGAGCGTACTTGTGAGCTTTTTAACCGGGATAAATTAACATCTAATAAGGCTAAAAAGGGTGTTTTGATTCTCAGGCAATCCCTCATTGAGTTTGAAAGCCCTCATTGGACATTTTTATTGCCTTTCAGTGTCTTCCAATATTAGTACAATCTCAGGGAGACCTGAAACGTTTTACGTTTTTTTGATTGATACATGTTTATTTAGTTGCGTCTCCAATATGTTTGCCTTGTTACAATTTGCTATAGGCACTCTCCCATAAATTGTACAGTTAAAACTAGAAGTCCTGTCATGAATAGTGCGCTTATCTAGGCTTAATTGCGCGTTGGAATTGCGCGCAATTGCCATATCGAATGGCATCCAAAGCACGGCAGGTTCTCCTGATTACTCATAGCAAACACATGCAATGTTTCTGCCAATGGACCTCCGGGTTAGCCGGAGGTCCATTGGCTGAAACAATGCTTGTGCACAGACCATATGTACAGAATTTGATAGCTTTACTTGGGCCATAACGCGTAGATTTAACGCACATCTCAACGTGCTATTTGTGCGCATTTCATGACAGGACTTCTAGTTTTAACTGTAATGAGGCAAATCCCCGTAGATTAAATACTTTTACTTCAACGATAATAAAACGAGCATCGAAAGAATATGAAACCTTTGAATTACAGTACCTACAGTTTTCTTTTAGAGGAATGTTTTATTTTTCAAATTAAAAATGAATTTATTTGTATAAATATGCACTTTCTATATTTCTCTGTGTAAAAATACAGCCAAAATCCTCTCCATGTTTGCTCACTTTTTGCGAAAGAAAAATTAAAATTAAAAATAACCACCACCCCACCCTCCCTCCCTCGCTGATTTGAAAACATTGTTGCCTGAGAATCAATTAATTTATTTTGTGTGGCCTAATGGCGGATTTCTGCATTGGGCCTCGTGTATTCAGCCGATTTGCTCTGTGAATGGTTGCCATTTTTATGCTCCTTAGTCAGCTTTGAGATAAGCTATCAGCAAGATACACGTGTTGACTAACGCTAACAAAGGCGCCGGAGGCAGGGGACTATTATAATCCCTGATGGGTACGGGTGTGGGATGGGAAAATCTCACCCTCGGGGCAAGATATTTGGTCCACACACTGTCTGGACCAAATATCTTGCCCCGAGGGTGAGATTTTCCCATCCCACACTCGTACCCATCAGGGATTATTTTTCTCCCCCACCATACAGCGGTTACGTTAGCCAGAGGTAATCGGCGGTCTCGTGCTGATATAATCAACTCATTTGGTATTCGTTGTTTTGAAAAACTAATGGCATCATCGGAAAGAGCATGCAAAAGTTATGTATATACCAAAGGTATATACCACGAAATCAATTAGGAACGGTGGTATCTTGGGGTTTAAAGAGTTTTAGAGCATCAAACTTTGAACACACTGCATTCTGATGACGTCAATATGAATTAGTTGGTAGCAAGAAGAAACTGATACGATATGCATAACGCCATAATAGCGTTATAAATGTATAACGTCACGTTGGTGGGGTGGGATACATCTGTCTCCCCCTGCTATCTCATCCTGGACAGACTATGTTACACATGCAGTGGGGGGAGGGGAGAAAACAGCCTCCTCCCCACGCTCTGGGATAACGGACGCAAAGGGACTAATGGCTACATCTCAATACCGCACTAGACGACCATGTATGTATGATCTCCACCAACCGCACAATACCATCTAGTATAGCATTACTACCTATACCAATCACATGGTAGTGTAAAACATTAGATGAATTAGTAGTACAAAGGGCCCATACTATTTTCTACCATAACAGATCAGTACGAGAAGCCCGACACCCCACAACCGCAACAACGTTATGTCGGATTGTACTGCGGACAACAGCGGTCAACGACTCCATGGCGTCGCGTGAGCAACATGACGTCACAACGTCATTGACAACGTCAACCGTTTCGCGGGAAAACCTTCAAGAAAAAAATCCCACCTTTCCAGTGAATCTCACTTTTCTCGGTTGAACATAAACTCCGAGCCGCAAACCTCTATGTCACCGTCAATTCAGTCGCCTGAGTGCTAGAATGTTCTATGTCCCCTATGGGACATAGAACATTCTAGCACTCAGCCGACGCTATGTCACCGTCAATTCACCACAATAACTTACAGTGTTTCAAAATGAAAAAAAAAACACTTTTCCGGGAATTTTGATTTTTGCTTCAAAAGGGAATCTGAGTATTGAGTATCGTGAGCTTAATTACTATTCAAAAAAAGTAGGGGATATCCAAACTGATGTTGATATTTTCGGAAAATGGTATTGGATACGCGTGATTCGACACCATCAGTTTATGTTACCAACTTTAGTGTGGATCATGAATGTCACAGGCCCACGAAAACTTTGAGCAGGTTTTTCGCACGAGATCCACGTTAATGTGGGGTACGTTTTGAAAATTTCATTTGTGCAGGATGGGCTTTTTCGGCGGTCTCATCGTTCTTTCCTTGGTATAAAATCGTTCATCAATAGTTTCTGGTCGAAACGTAACTTTTGAGGTATGCAAAGACTGACACGTGACGAACGTTCACGAGCCGTTGACATGTTGGAAGCTGACAACAGACAGACTGCAGTGGCTCAAATTCTCAATGTAACTCAATCGGTGATTAGCAGGTTGTGGTCACGCTTCCGTCAAACAGGCAATGTTGATGACAGACGTCGGTCAGGTCGTCCAAGGGTGACAACTGCTAACCAGGATCGTTTCTTCCGAACCACAGCATTACATAACCGCCATCAAAGTGCCTCAAAAATTGGACAGCAGCTGTACCGAGCGACAGATGCGCGAGTCAGTGCTCAGACTATCCGCAATCGCCTACACAGCTGAAATTTGCACGCTCGACGACCTCGAATAATTTCACGTTTGATGAACGTCACATCGCAGCAAGGCGTAATTGGTATGGACAATCGTCGGTGGAGCAACGTCATGTTTTCCTATGAATCGAGGTTCACTCTTGACTTCCACGGCAGGCGAAACAGAGTGTGGCGGCGGCGGCGGAACGAGCGATACCATGACGTAACCGTTAGGCAGCACGATCATTTTGGTGGTGAATCGGTTATGGTGAGGGGAGGCATAACCATGCCAAGCAGAACAGCATTACATGTCATCCAAGGGCATGTCACGGGGCAGTACTACCGTGACAACATGTTAGCAGCTCATGTGGTGCCATTTGCGCGACATCACGACCGTCGATTCATTTTCTAAGATGACAATGCAAGAGCACACCGGGCCCGTGTCGCTACAGAGTTCGTTCAGGAGCAGAGCATCACTACACTCACTTGCCCAGCACTAAGCCAGACCTTTCACCAATCGAGCACGTCTGGGATATGCTTGGCAGGCGCCTACGACAACTCCAACAGCCCCCTACCAATGTCCAGGAACTCGCCGCCTTGCTGCAGGAAGAATAGAATAATAGCAGTCAAGCTGATATTGGACGTTTGGAGAGGAGTATGCCACGTCGGACCAGCGCTAGTCTCGCGAACCCAAGAGGATTTACAAGGTATTGACGTTTTGGACTGAATGTGGTAAATTCTCTGACTGACCGTCCATGTCTTCTACAGGGCAGAACGTGGAATGTGTGCTTCTCAGACACCCAACTATCGCTGAAATCATTCACCAGATGTCACAGTGTAATGCTTCAACTGTCTTTTTTCTGAAAATATAAATGTATTTCTTCATATATCTCACTTTTATCAAATATCTCCTACTTTTTTTTTGAAGAGTACACTAGAAGAAATTCAGTAGTATTATTGTTGTTTGATAGAATACAAGTTGACACATTCTAAATTGATAGCAACTTGCGGGGATAGTTTTCTGGAAAAAAAAACAAATCCGTATCAAATGTGTTGGATTTTTAACTTGCACGGGCCTAATGTGAGGAGTATTCTTCTAAATTAACCCTTTGCCTAACTCGAAAGGCATCCACAGCACTTTCGTCGTACTGTAGCCAGCGCGTTCCACACTTTCATGCTGCTGCCGAAAGGAAGATGAACCAAGTAATCATGAGGACTTCATCTAAAACGCTAGATTCCAGCCATCGTTTTTGACGGTGTGCAATGGTCTAGTGGTTTAGACGCTGGACTCCTGATTGCCAGGCGGTGTTGCCGAGGGTTCGAATCCCGGCGGGGGATCAGAAACCAACATTCAAAATTCCTCTAAAACATGATTGTGTCATTTGAAAAACACACACACAAGCCCGTGCCAGTCTTCGTCTGAGGCCATCCACAGCACTTTCGTCGTACTGTAGCCAGCGCGTTCCACACTTTCATGCTGCTGCCGAAAGGAAGATGAACCAAGTAATCATGAGGACTTCATCTAAAACGCTAGATTCCAGCCATCGTTTTTGACGGTGTGCAATGGTCTAGTGGTTTAGACGCTGGACTCCTGATTGCCAGGCGGTGTTGCCGAGGGTCCGAATCCCGGCAGGGGATCAGAAACCAACATTCAAAATTCCTCTAAAACATGATTGTGTCATTTGAAAAACACACACACAAGCCCGTGCCAGTCTTCGTCTGAGGCCATCCACAGCACTTTCGTCGTACTGTAGCCAGCGCGTTCCACACTTTCATGCTGCTGCCGAAAGGAAGATGAACCAAGTAATCATGAGGACTTCATCTAAAACGCTAGATTCCAGCCATCGTTTTTGACGGTGTGCAATGGTCTAGTGGTTTAGACGCTGGACTCCTGATTGCCAGGCGGTGTTGCCGAGGGTTCGAATCCCGGCGGGGGATCAGAAACCAACATTCAAAATTCCTCTAAAACCTGATTGTGTCATTTGAAAAACACACACACAAGCCCGTGCCAGTCTTCGTCTGAGGCCATCCACAGCACTTTCGTCGTACTGTAGCCAGCGCGTTCCACACTTTCATGCTGCTGCCGAAAGGAAGATGAACCAAGTAATCATGAGGACTTCATCTAAAACGCTAGATTCCAGCCATCGTTTTTGACGGTGTGCAATGGTCTAGTGGTTTAGACGCTGGACTCCTGATTGCCAGGCGGTGTTGCCGAGGGTTCGAATCCCGGCGGGGGATCAGAAACCAACATTCAAAATTCCTCTAAAACATGATTGTGTCATTTGAAAAACACACACACACACACACACACAGAGTCTTGTACTGTGTTACGAACGGGCTCAGATACCAGTCGGTTACCAACCGGGCTCACGCTGACGAGTACACTTGATGAGTTGAATGTCTGGTGTGTGTGCCCGATCGTAGGTGTCTACAAATCCACACACAGAGACACAGATACACACATACACTTTTCCAGAAAACGTTCAACAGGGCTCCCCTCAAACTTCGATTTTTCTTTGATAATTGGGGCCTGGTTATGCCTGTTGTGGTGTTATTACAACCGGGCTCACCCCATTTGTAGGGCCGAGCCCGGCTAGTAGGTAAAATGTACCCCCCCCCCCCCCCCCACACACACACACACACACACGACAGTTGATAAGAATTTGGTAGTAAACCTCTAGAAAATTCATTCTGAGTTCAACAATGTTGGGTTAGGAAAAAAAATGAAAACCGTTATGAAATGTAAAGTTACAGAAAGAACCTGCTTCCAGAGACAATGAACAAATCCACATTTCCCTAACTTCTATTTTTACGTGAGCGTACATACCCTCCGAAAACTCTCAGGAATTAAAAAGTGGTGGAAGGTCGGTTGAGACCAAGGGGTCTATTCTAACAGTAAATACGATCCCTCTAGAAAATCTATCTGCCAGACTGGGTTTTCCCAGAAAACACCATCCGGGGGGGGGGGGGGGGGGGGGGATGGATTTCCAAAACAGGAAAAGAAATTCTTGGTAAAATTGGAAACATTGATAATAAATGTAAACAAAAACATTCAAGGAGGTAACTCTCATGACTCTGATATTTCTGATGACTTCAGTGCTGGAAATTATCTTACTCACATATTCATGGTACTCTGTATGAAATACATAGAGGATATCTAGTGTTTTTGAGTGGATACCGACAATTATCTCAAGAGTGACCAAGACAAAAGTTTATTTTTCGCGAGCGCTTGCGCAAGCGAAAATGACCATTTGTCTTGGGTACGAGTGACATCATTTTCGGTATCCACTCAAAAACACTAGATTTTCTTTTTATTATACGCTTTTTATAGGAATCCGATAATTCCACTCGTTTCAACCTTGAATTGATGCATGAAAGTAAACAGCGCATTGAATCATTGATATGCAGAAGTGATTTGATACTCGGAACAGATAGCGCTTCACAATCTGATTCAGCAGGCGGGTTTCTAGTCCAAACATGGCCTGAAAGTCCGTAATATAAGTTTTTGGTTTGGTACGTCCTTTGAAAGGACGTACCAAACCAAAAACTTATCTTACGGACGTTCAGGCCATGTTTGGACTAGCGGGTTCCATGCATAAATTCAAGGTGAATATGTGTTGAAGTATTGGATTAGATTAGATTATTTTATTTAACGGTGTAGATAGTCTATTACAATACATATGATGGCATCTTCAAATGACAAAAAGATGAAGACAATGTCACAAATACAGGTGGAATACAGATCTATACCGTAGGGAGATGACATAGCCAGATTGGCTGTCTACCTGTCATCTCCCAAAAAACACGGATGTACGAACCAGCTCTGTATACGGATTGTTCATGTCATTTGTTCACGTTGGTGGATAACTATTTTTATTGCCCTGATATCAAGGTTCATGTGAGCATGGACTGGACTTGGCAGTTAGGATAAAATTTTGGTGGACGAGATAAACAGACAGTAAAAAATGATTATTCTGAGACATTAAATATGTTTGATCTGGGGGTGAGCGGGGCGTAATTTAGTCATTTGCTACTACTTGATATGGAATGCTTTCCACATATCTTTAAATCCCTAATTCGTGTAAACTTGACAATCTGGGCAGTATGGGTTATCGCATTCCACGTGAGTTAGATATTGAGATAAAAGTTTCTCTGTCAATAATTTTCTAAGCTCGTGGTCAAGCACATTCCATATCTTTGGGAATGAGTGTACAGGTAACTTATCAAGAGCTCGTGTACGGGTTCTACTGACGCGTAATAGTTCAGATTGTCTTGTGGTTATTTGTGAATCATTACATATTGAACGACGAAGGGAGTTCTCCCTGTTTCCAGTCAAATACAAAAAGGCAATCTTGGAGTTTAAATAAGTCGTCTATTTTGAGGATTTTATCTCCCGCGAACAATCGGTCCGTATGGGCCTTATAACTCGTGTTATTGATAATACACAGTGACCGTTTTTGCATTGTTAGTATTTTCCTAGTTGCTCTACAGTTCCCCCATATCTGTATTCCATAAATTAAATGACTACGTATTAGTGCATAATACAGCGTTTTCATTACCTCATGCGGAAGAAGTGTTTTTACTTTATTTAAAGCATAATTTACCCGTCCCATTTTAGAACACAGTTGTGAAGCATGAGCTTGATAAGAAAGGTTTTCATCTGTATTAAGACCCAAGAACTTCATTGACTTTTCGATTTCTCTGTTACTTATTTGTTTAATTTTTTTTTTATTATTTGGATATTTAGATCTTCGGAGCTCTGAGTGTTTCGCGATGGAGTTATAACGACATATTTGGTTTTACTAGCATTTAATAATAATTGATTAGCAGAACACCAATCACTTATTTTGTCAAGTTCTTGATTAATGTGTGAAGATAATGTACTTACCATATGACCTGATGCATTAGTAGTTGTGTCATCAGCGAAAGAAGGGAGATTTAGCGAAATTGATTGATTAATATCATTTATATACAGTAAAAATAAAATAGGACCCAGTATAGAGCCCTGGGGAACTCAACATGTAACAGGCGTTTGGTCCGAATTATGATCGCCGCATTTTACATATTGTGTTCTGTTGGACAGATAACTTTTGAACCATTCGTTAGATATACTTCTGAACCCATATCTGTCTAATTTTGTAAGTAATACACTGTGATTTACAGTATCAAAGGCTTTGGAACAATCTATGAATACGGCTAAGGTTAAATCTTTACTTTGTTTGTTGTTTCCAATGGCTATGTTCCTTAGAAGTTGCATTACAGGATGCACGGTACTGTGTTTTTTCCTGAAACCGTATTGATGTTTATAAAGAATATCAAACATGTTCAGAAAATTGACCATTCTATTTGCCATTATATTTTCCATAATCTTTGAAAAGGTTGGTAAAATGCTAATAGGTCTATAATTATTAAATTTGTGATCATCACCTGTTTTAAAAATCGGGGTTACTTTGGCCACTTTCATTCTATCAGGCACAATTCCACCAGCAAATGAACTATATTAACAACGTGCGCAAGTGGTTGGGCTAATATGCTGATGGTCTGTTTGAGTAGATATGTGGTGATGCCATCACAGTCTTCACTATTTTTAGATTTCATACGGTTGATTATTTGTTCCACTTCCTGGGGTCGTAGGGGTTATAAAGGGGTTGTTTGGAAAATGGGAATCCGCGAAGTCTTCAAATGTTTTGTCTGATCTGGTTATTTGCTCACTAGTGCTTTTCCCTACATTTGCAAAGAATGTATTGAATTCATGTGCAGTTTCACGTGGATCACCTATCTCTTCATTATTCTCCTTAATAAATGTAGGTGGCATGGCGGATGTACGCTTAGCTTTGTTTATTGTTTTATTTAATATCATCCACGTTTTTCTTAGATTGTTTTTATTTTCTGTTAAAATATTGTTGAAGTACATTGCCTTGCTTTGTTTCTTAAGTTTATTAAATATTTTACAATAGTTTTTATAATTTTTTACGTTCTGCTCTGTCTTAAATTTTAATTTTTTTATGGTAGAATTTTGCCTTATTAATCGATGAAGTCATGAGACCCTTTGATATCCATGGTTGTTTTCTAATATATTTTTTCTTTAGTTCTACATTTCTGAGTGGAAATGCCGTTTCAAAGGCCGTTAAATATATATTCATAAAACACTCATATGCTCGATTCAGGTTGCTTGACTCAAGACAACAGAAGCAAAATCGCTTTGTGATAAAAGTCTTTTAAATGTTGCCATGTTCTCAGTATTGAAACTACATTTATATGACACTTTTGGTTCATCTTTTTTCGATATTACGTTAACCGTATAAAATGTACCGAAATGGTCCGAAACATCTGTGATGATTATTCCAGACAGAGAATCTGAAGAAATGTTATTAGAAAAGATATGGTCAATCAGGGTCGCAGAATGACTGGTTATCCGTGTTGGCTTCGTGATTCGCGGTAGAAATTCTTGGCTGATCATTATATCAAAGTAGCTTTCGGTTTTCAGGTGGGAGTTTGTTTTTAACCCTTTACCTAACCTGAAAAGCAGACGACACTTGCAAAAATAATTCTTGAATAACTAATTTTTTTCATTTTTTGTCTCAAAAACATAGGTTATGACCCCTCGTTGGAACGAGCTCCACGAGCTCATTCCAACGAGGGGTCATAACCTATGTTTTTGAGACAAAAAATGAAAAAATAATGAAAATTAATTGGCGATTTTGAGAATAGCGCTGGCCGTTTTTTGCCGTTACTTTAGGTGAAGGGTTAAAAGGTCGATATTAAAGTCCCCCATAATATATGCCTCCTTATTTCTTCATGAATTTTATCAGTTATTTCAGTTAGCTTTTCTAAAAAAAAGATCTGTCAGCTTTTGGTGCAGTATTAGGCCTATATATGACCCCAATTAGTTCCTTTGTGTTATTTACCTCAGTTTCGATAAATAGGGATTCGATTACGTAGGGAATAAAAATAGACAGATCATTTCGTATTGTCGGACAGAACTCCTCCTTCACATAGAGGCCGACACCACCTCGTCCGTCGTCTCCATCTGGTCTTGTGTTTTTAATGAGTGTGTGATAGCCATCTAACGAGTACGAAATGTTTGGAGGTATTTTAAAAAATTCTGTCAGCTCTATCACGCTAAAAATATTTTCCGAGTCCTGCATTTCGGTAAATAATGCATTCATGGAGTCCCAATGGGCACTGAGACTTTGGCAGTTCAAGTGAAAAAGTGCGAATTGATTTTTGAGGTTTATTTTTTTTGTTCGAAATTCATTTGGGAAGTAATATTTACAGTCTTGTCTAAAGTTTATAAGGAGGGACTCTTCTTCTGTTATCAATTCACAGTTTCTATCATTATACAATGTTATGATGTCATATTCCGGATTTGTCTGTATCTCGTCCAGTGTTACATGTACGCTACCCGCCATAACTCTTATCGATACTGCCAAGTCCTATGGGCGGCCTTGCGGGTCGGGAGTTCCGCCCAATGTAGTTAAAATATTTCATTCCCACACGTTCATACTCCAATAAAGATTATAAAAATTGCATTCAATTCTTATAATTACATTCCGTAACTGTTTAAACTATTTTTTACCAAACAACAAAGCAGAAAGACGAAATAAAACATGTACGAACGAACGAGGCGAAAAACCACCCTCACACAAAATACAAAGCGCACAACTCCGATTTTTAATTTTCACAACTTTAGAAATGGATACGAGTATTTTAGTAACGGGCTTTATGCCACAGTTGGGAAATGTCACCAAAGAAACAGCAGCGGAGTTGATCACTGAGAGAGGCGCTAAAAGTTAAAAACCCGCCCAAACACCGCCCGAATTACATTCTGTCAACTGTGCTCTTCCGTAAATGCGGGTCAAAGTTCGACCAAATGTGTTCATTAGAAAATGAATTACATTTGGTCATGACGTTTTTACCCAGCTGACCAATGGGAATTGAGTATTTGGACCCAAAACGTATAACTACATTAACAATGTAATTATATGTAATTATATTCTGATCTCAGAAGGTTTCAGGATTTTCCATTTTGTAATCAATTTTTTGTAAAAAGTAATCAAGAGGCCAGTCGTATCCGATACAAAGCTGAAAAAGGTGAATACACAATGAACATAAAAGTAAAGAAAAACATTAACCCTTTACCTAACATGAAAAGCAGACGACACTTGCAAAAAAAATTCTTGAATAACTATTTTTTTTTTATTTTTTGTCTCAAAAACATGGGTTATGACCCTCATTAGAACGAGCTCGACGAGCTCGTTCCAATGAGGGGTCATAACCTATGTTTTTGAGACAAAAAATGAAAAATAATGAAAATTTATTGGCGATTTTTGAGAATAGCGCTGGCCGGTTTTGGCCGCTACGTTGGGTAAAGGGTTAACAGAAACATATATACAAACATCATTACTGAATGAATTTAGGACAGATCAGAAGCGGCGGTGTGGAATTACAGGGTGATAATAATTATTTCCATGTACAAAAATATTTGGGTTTCCATTTTCATGAGTACCTATGGAGTGTGCGTTTAGTAAATAATATGTACCAAGTATGTCACGACACTGACTGTTATAAACTGAGTTGATAGGGAAAGGAGAGACTTTGAGTCGAATATATGCACGTACACATACACACAGATGTATATATGAGTTAGAAAGATAGAGATAGATGGAGAATAGCTTAGTTCATAATCATTTCCGACATGTCTTGAATAAGTGAAAGAAAAATTTAAATCATAATTATTTTCGTCATGTGTTGCACAAATGAGTACCCATTTGAGGATTGGCCATCATTTTTCTATTGTGTATTGGTGTTTAAGGTCACTTTTCTACAGTTATGGCTAATTATAACCACAACAAACGTGTACAGCACTGTGAACACAAGAGCGATTATTTACGCGACTTCATCGCGATCAGAGCACGATACGCATGCATCGGTGCGTCGTTACTTCGTCAATAAAATACGAGATAAAGACCGTATCCCAAGACACCAGACGAAAATAATTTCTTGAAATCATTGTCTTCATTTTGGGGCGCGATAAGCTTGTCATATTATTTCGTCATTTCAATATTCAGCGAGATCAAGACCGCATCCCAGAAACGCCAAACGAAAATAATGATTGGTGATGTCCCATAGAGCTATAGGAAAAATAGGCGGACATAGAATTTCGATCGGATCGCGACTAGAATCGCGAATTCGTATGTCTTTTGCGATGGGTGACATCCCATATAGTTTTAAGAAAAATTAGGCGGACATAGAATTCCGATCGGATCGCGAATAGGTGCGCCCTAGTGATCACAGTACTGTAAAGTCAGTTATTGTCAATCGTTTACACCCATGCTGCTCGTAGTCGGGGAATTTCCACACCAGGCATTGATGACCAGGTCCTATATCACCAGTAGCTTGCTATATTATTTCGTCATTTCAATATTCAGCGAGATCAAGACCGCATCCCAGAAACGCCAAACCAAAATAATGATTGGTGATGTCCCATAGAGCTATAGGAAAAATAGGCGGACATAGAATTTCGATCGGATCGCGACTAGAATCGCGAATTCGTATATCTTTCGCGATGGGTGACGTCCCATATAGTTTTAAGAAAAATAAGCGGACACAGAATTTCGATCAGATCGCGACTAGGTGCGCTCTAGTGATCACAGTACTGTAAAGTCAGTTATTGCCAACCGTTTACACCCATGCTGCTCGTAGTCGGGGAATTTCCACTCCAGGCATTGAAAAACGGGTCCTATATCACCAGTAGGATAGAACTGATTCACTACAGTAAAGCAGCACTGTTTCACTTCCTGGGGTTCCCGTTGGGGCTGCTGATGGTCCCTGATTGATCGTTGTTTAGGAAGTAAGTTTAACTGATTCGTAATCCAGTCGTCTACTGCAGTGATATGTATCTAAGACAGTCATTAAGCATTAACAAAAAATAAAATGTTCCCCATTTTTTATTGCCTGATGCGAAAATATCTGTGTGTAAAGAGGAAAGGGGCAGTATTTCGTCCCCTGAGTTCCAATGTGTTCTATGTGCCAGTAGGCACATAGAACACATTGGAACTCAGGGGACGATTTGTCACGAAGAGTCCGGCGATTTTAGCAATAATACATTTAGGTGTGAATGAGAAAGAATTTTTACCACATTTTGTATGAGAGGGAAGTTTGGATCAGAATCATGTCGAGACGCGTGTCAGGGACGCACAATATAGCCGCGACACGACGATAATGAATAGCGCTCAAGTCCAGTGAATTTGACCTCATTATGCAAGGAATGAAAGTTTGTGTCAGCATTGTGTCGCGATAATTTTTTAGAGTCACACAAGACAGTCGAGATACAAAGATAATCAATAGCGATGAAGCCGAGTGGTTCAACAAAGTATCGTGTGATGTGACTGTTTGGTCAGACTGAGATATAAGTTCTCGGTCATAGCCTTGACTTGGGATTAGTGAGCTCAATTTTAGTTTATGATTGGACTTTGGGAAACGTCTTGTATTTACATAGTTAATCAAAATTGGAATTTTATGATATTATTCGTTATATGGATATATTAAAATTGCGCCGCCACTAAACTGAATAATCAGTTACACGTTTGGTCTTTGGGAAACGTCTGGTATTTAAGTAGTTAATCAAAATTGGAATTTTAGGATATTATTCATTATATTGATATATTAATATTGTGCCGCCACTTAATTGAATAATCAGTTACAAGCCTCCCCCTAACTACTCTGATAATAAGTGGAGTATCGTACGTTGGGGCCTGGGTATCCTGGGTTTGTGTAAATATCTAACATTTTCCCTTCCGTCGTTCAGTCTCATGGGACACATCGGTATTTACATGTGTGGGTCGGTGGGTTGGAGGGTGTGGTGAACATGTATCGCATGTTTGGGCTTGATCATCCAGGGGCCAAAACTTTCAACCAATGTACAGCTGTAAAGTGTGTCTAAATACAACTGTGTCCGCAACAGAAAACTATCATCGGGATTTAATAGTGTTGAAATTACAGATGTGAGCGATAACTTGTGACAGCGTTCACATGTTGCAGTTGTGTATTTCGTCAAAACTATCAATCTTCACAGCTGTACTACAACAGTAAAAATTCACTATTTTTACTGATGTTATTTCACAAGTAACACACTGTTTGTATTTTGCTTGCGAGCTGTAAAACCTCGTGCAAGATTATTTTCCTATACCAAGATGGCGTACTCTTCAGATGAAGAAATCGATGCGCTGATTTTGACTAGATGTTCCAGACAACCACGAACTTGGCAGGACAGAAGGTTTGAATTCCTATCAGACAGGGATTTTAGAAAGGGTTATCGGGTTCCACAGGCCATTGTGGACTTGTTAGAGTTCAATTTTGGTCATCATGTAGAGGCCCGAACACTACGGAGTAACTCGTTGAGTGCGCGACAAAAGATTCTTACATTTTCTAGGCACCAACGGGTTCTATCATATGGTGCAAGACTGTCACGGGATAGGATACGACACGGTCAAGAGGACTGTACACTCTGTGGCTCCACTGATTTTGTCTCTTGTACCTGAATTCATATACTGGCCAGACAACTGCTACCAAGTAGCTGGCGAATTCCGCGCTCGTAGTGGAATGCCTAGTGTGTGTGGAGCGGTGGATGGGTCTCATGTGCGTGTGATACCACCAGTGGTAGGCGAAAACAGTTACGTTAATCGCCACCATGCACACAGTTTGAATATGGCTATTGTTTGCGGTCCGGACTTATATGTTTTTTGTGTGTTCCAAAGCGCCGGGTAGTTGGCATGATTCCCGTGTGGTTCGTGAGTCCGACGTATGGGACGCATTTGAGGTACAGGGTCGACGGCCTTTCCCCGGTACCATAATTCTGGGAGATAGCGCCTATGCATGTAATGACTGGCTCGTTACTCCATATCCAGAATGCGTGGTTGGAGCCCAGTCTCAATTCAACAAAGCTCACAAGATTGGACAAAGCGTGGTAGCACGGTGTTTTGGTGTTATGAAGAATAGATTTTATGCATTGCGTACTATTTTGAGGGTTAAGAAAATGGAAATGGCCGCTGAACTGTGTCAATGTGCATGTGTACTACATAATCATTGTCTCAGAAAATGATGATGGTTCGGATTTTTGGGAGAGTGGACCTGAACAAGCTAATGATCGAAATTATATTAACAACCAAAATAATAGGCAGGTTGTGAGAAGAGAGCAGCCACTGCAGAATTTGGTTTGAGAAACTGCTTTTTTCAAAGAAGGACTGATATACACACTGTTATTTTTCGCACATAAATCGTTTCTCCATACCTCTTGAGCTTCTGTACTCATACTCCCTCGCCCCGCCCCTATCCACATTCTCATCCTGAAAACGGTTATAATGGGTTTGAGCATTCGAATCAATTTGACTAGATCTATGTCGTTTCGAAGGACACTGGCCCAAGTTGCATGTATGTCAGTTTTCTTTGAGCTTCAGATACATGCGATGTCGCACCGCTGTTGTTCGAATCCATAGAGATGTAGTCGAATCGATTGGGATCTAATCTGAAAAACTCTATACAGGGTGCTTTGTCAATATAGGTCACACAATAGGTGCACACAAAATCACTGAGGTAATTATTTAATACTTCTATTATTTTTTCCATTTTATACAGTTTCACAGTTCAGATTCAATAAAAAAAACTTCATTTCTTTAGGTTGGCCAACTGTTCTCACATGATCTTTATTTCGATTCTTTTTGCTATGTTACATAGTCTCAGGTTTGCAATCTCTAGTGCGATCTTTCGTTTTTTAAACTGTATGAAATCCTCTTGGAAAAGTGCATTAACGCCACTCTTAAGCTTCTTTTTCTGAGTTTGTGTTCATGTTTCAGTGTCTGTAGTCTCCGTTGCTTGTGATGTACCGGGTAAAACGGTTGAACCATCGACGCCGGTGTCAGGTTCTTGTGGCGAGTCAGCCGCTGGTGAACTTGGTACCACGACAGTTACTTCATCCACGGCAGTACCCGACTCCTTGTTAGTAGAAGAATCGAAATTGACAGGAGCGTCTCTTACATCAGGGGGTTTCAGGACCGCAGATTCCCGACCGAGAACATCTAGGATAAGATTGTCCACATCTGGGAGCTTCGATTCACTTCCACCAGCTGCTCCTGTCTTCTTGCTTTCAGAAAACCGCTTCATCGTGGCTCGACGGAGATTTGGCCAAATTGTATCCCGCAAAGTCTTAAAACCATCTACCTTAGCACCAACAGCCTGTACTTTTCGCAAAATGCCATTCCATGCTTGAACTTTTGCTGATTTGGTGATCTGCGTTGAAAATTTCCCGAAAATTATATCCTTCTTCTCTTTCACGGCTTCAACAAAAACTTGCTTTTGTACTCTGTCCAACATTTTGACGATGTGACGATATCTCTGACAAACTGTGTTCGAAACGGTCATGGTTCAAACAAATTCTTCTACCAACAGCATTAACCCTTTACCTAACCTGAAAAGCAGACAACACTTGCAAAAAAAATTCTTGAATAACTATTTTTTTTCATTTTTTGTCTCAAAAACATAGGTTAGTTCCAACGAGGGGTCATAACCTATGTTTTTGAGACAAAAAATGAAAATATTTTGAAAATTAATTGGCGATTTTTGAGAATAGCGCTGGCCGGTTTTGGCCGTTACGTTGTGTAAAGGGTTAAAAACACGAGCGTGACAACTTAATTGACCATTGAACACTAACTATTAATTGACTTGTGAGTGTGCGTATTATTACCAGAACCCTGAAGAACCGAAACTATGAATCGCTTGTGATCCGACCCCACTCTTGTTATTACAAGACTTGTTAAGTTATACTGTTGTAAGAAAACTGCTTTACTATGAAACAGACAGAGATTAGTATCACAAGCTTGTGATAACCACTGATTTTACTGCTGTAGCCGGATACAGCTGTAACAAGAATGATAGTTTTGGCCCCTGGATGTAAACAAATATTTCACATTGACCCTTCAGTACTTCAGTCTTACTGGTATGAATCCGACAGATTCACCCCACTAGGGCCGAACCGTTTAAATCACTTAAGTCCAGAAAATTTGATCTGACTCTGATGAAGAAACTGCCTTCAGTAATCTGAGGTTTCAACTTGTGAGCCGAAATTACATGCCGGAACCAGTTGACAGTGCTATCGCCATAACCGATAACCCACCACGTGACGAGCTGGTGTATTATCGCGCCAAGGTTCAAAATGCGTGGATAACATTTGTTACCTCATTTCATCCAGATCTTTCGAGCATTTCCACCATCATTCCGAAACACTACTGGCTCACTGAGAATCATCCAGCTTTAGTGAAGATTTTCTTGAAGGTTAAACGACCAAAAAAAATATTCGCGACATATGCAGAACGACACAAGCGGGTGAATTGGTAAATCGATATGGCACGAGTGCCAGCGCGGAAGGATAGAACGAGAGGCCGCGGGACACGAGTTTTATCCTTCCGCGATGGCACAAGTGCCATATCGATTAAACCATTCGCGCGCGTGTGTCGTTTTCTGATTATTACACGCCTTCACTATAAAAAAAACAATTATTAGAAGGACACTAGGCAATTCATTTGGCAGCTATCAACACAAAGAACACATTTTATCGCAACCAAATTTGCGAGGGGAACCCGTGTTACTATTTTGTTAATGCACGCTAAAAACTAACGTGTTTAAAACTACACTTGAAGTGCTGTATTTAACACTTACTAAGTGCTGAACTAGCACTTGGTTCAAGTGTAGATATCCCGGAACTTGACAGATGTTACAATAATACCACTTGACAAGTGTAATGTCGCAACACTTAAAAGGAAACAATGCAGATGACGCGGATCAGGCTCGAACTCTCGAGCCTGATCCGCGTCATCTGCGTTTTGTCCTTTTAATTATGTACCCACCAAGCGCAAATCAAATTATGGACGATTCTGGAAGAACCACCAATGCTAGGCACATGGGAGGTGCCATCCATTCAAGTTTCAGATGTCTGACGATTGTAATGTCTAAGTGCTTAAAGCATTGCACTTTGAGTGTTAAAATCAAATCCTAAGAGTTAGAATGGGTTTAACACATTGAAAGTGTCAGTTTTAACACTTTAGTTTTTAGTGTGTGGCACATAGAACACACTGGAATTCAATGGACGATCATCAGCTATCGCTAGCGATTCAAATTGTAATTGTGTTGCAAGATTAGTAGAAAATTCCACTGAAATTTCGCTTCTATTTACAAATAGTCCGTCAACGAACGACTACCATTCCGCACATATGTGTAATTGCCCATGTGGGGGCACGATGACGCCGTGTACTAAGGCGTACTGCACGTCGATGGTTCGCATGTCTTCAACCAATCTAACCCTGCCTGTGCTGCAGTGCGGAGTTACGATGTTGGGGAGCTGGCAGCTGCTCGTCGTTGCTCGGTGGTTCTCTCCGGGTACTCCGGCTTCCTCCACCCGTAAAACTGTCACGGTCATGATTAGCCATTGTGCATAAATATGTGACCTTAAACATCAATAAATACTAAATACTAAATAAATTCCGCACATATGTGCTGAACAGATTTTCATTTTCCGCATGGTTTAATGTTACTGTAGACGTGTGTTGTCACATAGAACAGGCGTGTAAAAAAATATTCGTGCCATTCGTCTTCGTGCTTGTCTCGAGTCGGGAGCGTGGTGGCCCAGTTGGTAGAGGTGCAGGCTGCAAGCCGAGAGGTCCTCGGTTCGAATCCCACCTGCGGCAACCGCGTTGTGTCCTTGGGCAAGACACTTCATCCCCATTGCCCACGTGGGGGCACGGTGACGCTGTGTACTAAGGCGCACTGCACGTCGATGGTGCACCTGTCTTCAACCAATGCTAACCCTGCTTGTGTGGAGTTAGTATGTTGGGGAGCTGACAGTTGCTCGCCGTTGCTTGGTGGTTCTCTCCGGGTACTCCGGCTTCCTCCACCCGCAATACTGTCGTGGTCATGATTAGCCATTGTGCAGAAATATGTGACCTTAAACACCAGTAAATAAATAAATAATTGTCTCGAGTCAAATTGTCTCGAGTGAGTCAGCTCCAAACTTGGAGTCAGAGTCAGCCAAGCTTGTGGAAAGGCCAACTGTAGCCTAAAACTTGTGTTATGATGCCTACAGCAGATTTCCTTTGCAGCACCAGCACTGGAGAGAAAAATAGATTTATTTGCCGACCAAATCGCAAAAGCTCCAATTTAGTTTACCTGCTCCAATGAGGTGTTTATGAAATTCAATATGTTGACGAAACCTGCACTCCATTTCATCAACGTGTGAACAACCACTAGTCATTCAAGAAGATGGAACATGACTGTTCTATCACAGGACATAGCATGTCTACGAACCACTCATTCACTTCATTCCAGGTATTTATTATTCACTCTAAACCGACTGGACTAAAACTGAGCGGTTTTCTAGAGAAACGTTTGGGGTTGAACAGCTTTGTTTATCCCTTTACCTAACATGAAAAGCAGACGACACTTGCAAACAAAATTCTTGAATAACTAATTTTTTTTCATTTTTTGTCTCAAAAACATAGGTTATGACCCCTCATTGGAACGAGCTCGATGAGCTCGTTCCAATGAGGAGTCATAACCTATGTTTTTGAGACAAAAAATGAAAAATAATGGAAATTGTATGGTGATTTTTGTAAATAGCGCTGGCCGGTTTTTTCCGTTACGTTGGGTAAAGGGTTAAACAGACCCCTCGGTCTCAACAGACATTCCAGTAATTCTTGATTCCTGAGAGTTTTCAAAAGATATGTAAACTCACATAAAATGGATTTGTCCATTGTCTCCCCGGAAGCAGTTTCCTTCTATAACTTTACATTTTGCAACGGTTTACATATTCTTCTGACTTCACTTTGTTGAAGTAGGAAAATTTTTATCAGATGTAGTTTCTGTATGTGTTTTTAGTCTATGTGTGCCCTTATGAAGGTCTTCGGTAGACCAGAAGTGTTTTATGTTCTGTATAAAAAATATATGTAATCCATCAAAACTTGAGATCCCTAAAAGAAAGTGCGCAGATTATGGGACACCGAGTATACATGAATAGACAAGGTTCTACTGATCTTGCAACTAAGATGATGAGGTGATGTTCCAATACAAAATTAACAAGTGTACATTGTGCTGTGTGATTGGCAAAAACAGAGACATGCAATTTTCTGGACTTAAGTGATGTTCAGTGGCGGCGCCAGAAATTTTTTTGTGGGGGGGGGGGGGGCAACTAGGGGGGCAGACTCCCATGAAGGGGGTCAAATACGTAAAGGATCATATCATTACTTTGTTATGAGGTAGTCCAAACTTGGACCCAAAGTCCGTAATATACTTTTTTGGTTTGGTACGTCCTGTGGACGTACCAAACCAAAAAATTATATTACGGACTTTGGGTCCAAGTTTCGACTAAATGTAATGGTAATTAGCGGTCCTCCTTTCAAAAAATCCTGGATCCGCGACTGGTGGGTCTGTGCGTGAGAGAGAGAGAGAGAGAGAGAGAGAGAGAGAGAGAGAGAGAGAGAGAGAGAGAGAGAGAGAGAGAGAGAGAGAGAGACTTCAAATAATTGAACAGTGCAAGGGAGATAATGCCCGTCAGTTATAATGCGAAATCCATGAATTTTTTTAGACAAAGGATATGGATAGACATGCCTTTGTTGGCTCATAACTTAATTATAACTTATAAGTATCTGCATCCGAGTCTTTAAATCCTTAATGCCTGGATGTGTTCATCAGCTAGCCTGAGGCTTTGGGCTAAGTGTGTATGGGAAATTATTGGGAATAAAAAAGAGAGGGGTGTGTGTGTGTGTGAGAGAGAGTAACTGAATGCCCCCCCATACCCCCCCCCCCCCCCCCCCCCCCCCCGTAGCGCCGCCACTGGTGATGTTACAACTCTTAATTTACTTTTCTGGACTTCAGTGATGCTTTTACTCTTAATTAGCTTTAAACCCTCTTTTTCTGGAATGGTATCGCCTTAGAGTACAATTAAAGTGAAATGGGTCAGTCCAATATCGATATACAGAGAGGATAAAATAATAACTGCAGTCTGCAGCCGTCTGACTGCAGACTGCAGTTATTATTTTATCATCAATGCCCCGTGTGTTGATCTCTCATAACAAGACAAAAATGGGACGAAATTATGCCTTGGCCTGAAAAATCGGTCTCACGGGGTAATTAGCTTTAATCCTTATTTATGATTAACAGAGATAGAAAGACGTGTTATTTTCTGGACTTCATTGATGTTGCTTCTCTTAATTACCTTTACTCCTTACTTGGAGTATGATTAACGGAGACAGAGACATGTTATTTTCTGGACTTCATTGATGTTGCCATTCTTAATTACCTTTAATTCTTAATCTACGGTATCATTAGCTGATATGGAGTCATGTTGTTGTTTGGACTTCAGCGATGCTACTACTCCTAATTACCTTTAATCCTTAACCTAAGGTGTGTTTGTTGGAGGAAGAGACATGTTACTGTCTGGACGCCAGTGATGCTACTACTCCTAATTAACTTTAATCCTTAACCTAAGGTGTGTTTGTTGGAGGAAGAGACATGTTACTGTCTGGACGCCAGTGATGCTACTACTCCTAATTACCTTTAATCCTTAACCTAAGGTGTGTTTGTTGGAGGAAGAGACATGTTACTGTCTGGACGCCAGTGATGCTACTACTCCTAATTACCTTTAATCCTTAACCTAAGGTGTGTTTGTTGGAGGAAGAGACATGTTACTGTCTGGACGCCAGTGATGCTATTACTCCTAATTACCTTTAATCCTTAACCTAAGGTGTGTTTGTTGGAGGAAGAGACATGTTACTGTCTGGACGCCAGTGATGCTACTACTCCTAATTACCTTTAATCCTTAACCTAAGGTGTGTTTGTTGGAGGAAGAGACATGTTACTGTCTGGACCTCAGCTATGTTTTACTCCTAATTAACTTTAGTCCTTAACCTAAGGCGTGTTTGTTGGAGGAAGAGACATGTTACTGTCTGGACGCCAGTGATGCCACTACTCCTAATTACCTTTAATCCTTAACCTAAGGTGTGTTTGTTGGAGGAAGAGACATGTTACTGTCTGGACTTCAGTGATGCTACTACTCCTAATTACCTTTAATCCTTAACCTAAGGTGTGTTTGTTGGAGGAAGAGACATGTTACTGTCTGGACTTCAGTTTTGCTACTACTCTTAATTAACTTTAATCCTTAACCTAAGGTGTGTTTGTTGGAGGAAGAGACATGTTACTGTCTGGACGCCAGTGATGCTACTACTGTTAATTACCTTTAATCCTTCACCTAAGGTGTGTTTGTTGGAGGAAGAGACATGTTACTGTCTGGACGCCAGTGATGCTACTACTGTTAATTACCTTTAATCCTTCACCTAAGGTGTGTTTGTTGGAGGAAGAGACATGTTACTGTCTGGACGCCAGTGATGCTACTACTCCTAATTACCTTTAATCCTTAACCTAAGGTGTGTTTGTTGGAGGAAGAGACATGTTACTGTCTGGACGCCAGTGATGCTACTACTCCTAATTACCTTTAATCCTTAACCTAAGGTGTGTTTGTTGGAGGAAGAGACATGTTACTGTCTGGACGCCAGTGATGCTATTACTCCTAATTACCTTTAATCCTTAACCTAAGGTGTGTTTGTTGGAGGAAGAGACATGTTACTGTCTGGACGCCAGTGATGCTATTACTCCTAATTAACTTTAATCCTTAACCTAAGGTGTGTTTGTTGGAGGAAGAGACATGTTACTGTCTGGACGCCAGTGATGCTACTACTGTTAATTACCTTTACCCAACGCAGACGATATCAAAATTTATTATTTTAAATATCATTTTTTGAAATTTTTCAAAAACTTTCAACAAAACCATATCATGTGACCCCTCGTTGGAACGAGCTCGACGAGCTCGTTCCAACGAGGGGTCACTTGATATGGTTTTGTTTAAATTGTTTGAAAAATAATATTTTTTCAACTGCTGAATTTGCATATTACGCGGGCGGATGCGGTCGATTCTTTGGGTAAAGGGTTAATCCTTAACCTAAGGTGTGTTTGTTGGAGTAAGAGACATGTTACTGTCTGGACTTCAGCTACGTTTTTACTCCTAATTACCTTTAATCCTTACTTAAGGTATGATTAGCAGAGGTAGAGACATGTTGTTGGCCAGACTTCATTGATGTTTTTACTTTTTCCTTACTTAAGGTATGATTAGCAGAGGTAGAGACATGTTGTTGGCCGGACTTCAGTGATGTTTTTACTTTTTCCTTACTTAAGGTATGATTAGCAGAGGTAGAGACATGTTATTGCCCGGAATTCAGTGAAGTTTTTAGTCTTAATTACTTTTAATCTTTACTTACGGTATGATTAGTAGAGGGAGAGACATGTTATTGTGTGGACTTCCGTGATGTTTTCACTATTAATTATTTTTAATCCTTACTTGGGGTGTGGTTAACAGAGGTAGATACGTGTTATTGTCTGGACTTCAAAGATGTTAGTGTAGTAGTAAGGGGAGAAAATTTAACCCTGAAATCTCCATAGACATTGGTTCGCCAGAGAAAATTTACGATCATGTGTACTCTGGTGTAAAGTTTTAACACTGAAAAGTTTCACAGGGTCTTGAATTTGGCATGAAAATTGGTAAAAATGTACTTTGGCGTAAAAATTTAACACTCATAATTCCCATAGTCATTTTTTTTTTCGCAAGAGTGCCAATTTTTATAAAATTGCATGCGGGCGGCTTTTTATTTTATTTTTTATTTTTGTAATTATTTCTTTGCCAATAAAAATCATTTTCTTGGTTTGTTTTATGTTTTAGGGCTCCTAATCTACAGAATAGCATGGATGGTGGTGTATTTCATCCCTTGAGTGCAAGAAGGCTTTGCAATGCTAAAGCATTGCAAAGCCTTCTTGCACTCAAGGGACAAAATTATCAATTTTATTAACTTGGGTAAAATATCAGACATAAACCATTTAATTTGTTTTAGTTTACATTGGTTATAAAAAGAGAGCTTGTGGTAATCAAAAGAACCATGCGGGAGGGCGTGAGAAACATATTTTTAACTTTTTTAGGCCTAAGTTGGTACCCTATAATCATGTTAATTAAAAAGCTAACAGACAATGTTATTCTTTAATGTCTTACAGACGATACCTTCGAAAGAGAAACTTGGTGGTGATGAATAAATTCGAAAACAGAACGTATGGTGTTGTATACTCACGTAGTGGCACAGTGAATACCGAACAGCAACAGTCTTCACCCCAACTAGAAAAAGTCAACGATGGTTTTGTTATGGATGACCCAATTTACGAGTCGGGAGCTCTAGAGATTGCAATCTGTGAATCAACCCCCCGAGACGTCTGTAAAAGCTAAAATAACTGACATACGTTTTAAGTCTCTACACTGTCATTGATTAATTATGATGATCAATGGTGCACTCCATCGTTTATTTAGAGCGCATGCGCGCGTATATATTGTGGTGATAATTGGCCCAGATCAAACTATACTGAATTCTCTGGTCGATTCAATTGGCTTGAAAAACCAAAATGTGGAACCTTACTTATACTGGCTCGACTACAATTAAAACTAGAAGTCCTATCACGAACAGTGCGCTTATCTGGGCTTAATTGCGAGTTGGAATTGCGCGCATTTGCCATATCGAATGGCATCCAAAGCACAGCAGGTTCTCCTGGTTACTCATAGCAAACACATGCAATGTTTCTGCCAATGGACCTTCGGGTTACCCGGAGGTCCATTGGCTGAAACATTGCTTGTGCACAGGCCATATGGACAGAATTTGATAGCTTCACTATGACCATAACGCGTACATTAACGCGCAGATCAACGTGCTATTTGTGCGCAGATCATGACAGGACTTCTAGTTTTAACTGTAATATGTAAAATTCGTTATAAACTGTTTCTACATAGTACAAACCCAACGAGGTAGAATATTCATGGCGTACTATCATGTCTGCAAAGTATTCCAGCAAGAAAGTTCAACGACATTGTTTAGAATTTAACGCGGTGTCACTTTGGTTATATTCATTTCATCAAACTACATTACTCTCATTAAAATACAGGATTTAGAAGATGCACAGATATAAGCAATTTCTCTGTTCGCAGTAACTCGACCCATACGCTAAAAAATCATGTTGGTCTGTTTAGCGACGTGACCACTATTGTCCCGAATAGCGACGTACATTTTACAGTTGTTCTCAGAACTCTCATTTCCAGACCGGACTGTTATTACGAGATATAAAGGTACATATCCCCAAACGATATGTACCTTTATATCTCGTAATAACAGTCCAGTCTGGAAATAAGAAGACTTTATTACTTTCCAAAGTGTGATTTACTGGGATTTTCGGGTTTGATTATAAACGATAACTTCACAAGTGAATTATGCAATCAACAATTGGGTCATGTATCCGTGCGCGCAAACGAAGACGCTTTGTTGTGGGTGTAATGGGAACTTCATTGTTTTTTGGGGTTTTTTTTACCCTTTTACATAACAAGAAAAGCAGACGACACTTGCAAAAAAATTCTTGAATAACTATTATTTTCATTTTTTGTCTCACAAATATAGGTTATGACCTCTCATTGGAACGGGCTCGACGTGCTCTTTCCAATAAGGGGTCATAATCTATGTTTTAGAGACAGAAAATGAAAAAAGTAATGAAATTTAATTGGCAATTTTTTAGAATAGTGCTGGCCAGTTTAGGCCGTTACGTTAGGTGAAGGGTTAAATAATATAGTTATCGTTAATAATGAAAAGAAATAAACAGAGTAATCGCTTGACTGGACTGGTTACGTGAAATAATTCATTCGAGGCAAGGGACTATATTGTAAAACACTCGTGCGCATTCGCGCACTCGTGTTTGTACAACGTCCCCCACCTCTCATAAATCATTTCACGTAACCAGTCCAGTCAAGCGATTACTCTCTATGTCATCTGCAAAATGAGGTCCCCAAATGGTGAATTTAGTGATGCTACCCTGCATTGCAGCGTAGCATGACTAAATGCACCCTCTGTGAACCTCAATCTTAAACAAGGTCTCGGGTCTTAATAGGAAGAGATAGCCGTAGGATGAATTGGTCGATTCTAGCCCACTGTATGAGATTCTATCAGCAAATTCACCCTCTGGGGACCTTTTTCTGCAAATGACAGATTGCGTATTTCTGGGCTTGATAACACTCAGCAAATTTGGAATTCAACAAAAATGTAATTTTCATAATAGGTAACTTTTTCTTGATAATGTCAGGAAATTAAAATAAGTGAACGATTGACCGATATTTTATGAGCCTACAAATTTTATTGTCAGTTTTCGGGTGTAGATATATCGAAATAATTGACCGTATTTAATCCCATCAATATACTTTTACACCCGTCGTCTTGGAACGAAACTTTTGTTGGCCTGGGTAACGAATGCAGTGACTTAAGATTTCAGACGATGCATTTCCGCATAAGAAGTAGTTTTTAACTTAACTTTTGTCACGACTAGATGAAGTCCCTGGAGACAACATGCAAAGTACAGGGATAAAATACCCCAAACAAACTCTTTATAGGCCTTGGGGGTATACTCAACAGTGAATATATATCCGAAGGTTGGTAACAATATTTTAACTTTAATCCATAGAATTTTGTTTCTAATGTAGAACACGGCTTCAGATTTGAGGTTCTACATTTTCGCTAATAGAGACAAAGAGACCGCAAATACTCTACAAGAACTAGAGACCCATAATATAAGTAATTCGGCATTGGAGGGTTACCCAATATATATTCTAAGTTTGGAAACAGTGTTTTAACATTGACCAGTGAAATTTTGCATCTAATGTATTGCGCGAGTTTAATCCTTTACCCAACGAATCGGCCACATCCGCCCACGTAATATGCAAATTTAGCAGCTAAAAAAACATTATTTTTCAAAACATTTCAACAAAACCATATCATGTGACCCCTCTTTGGAACGAGCTCATCGAGCTCGTTCCAATGAACGGTCACATGGTATGATTTGGGTGAATTTTTTTTAAAAATGACATTTAAAATAATAAAGTTTGAAGTCGTCTGCGATAGGCAAAGGGTTAAACTTGATTGCACTTTTCGCAAAGAGACCACAAGTAATTTCCTGGCCCTAAAAATCTCTAATATACGCCAAGGTATGAGCGACATAAATATACATATTAATATTCAAGAGATGAATGCAATATTTTTTTTATATTAACCCTTTGAACACCGGTGGTATCTTCCATACCAGTTAAATGGTATTGAAATTGGAAGAGTACATATCGATTATTTGGGGGTAGAGCAATTAATATTTTCAACGTGCAGCCTTCAGGCTTTTAATTCTTCTACCACACACGGTCACTTAGTAGCCACCCTATGGAATTATAACGTATCGTGTTCCTGTGCCAAAAAAGCGGTCTCTCGTGTTGAAAGAGTTAACCCATATTAATCATTTTTAATCTCTGAAATAAAATCAAATTTGCTGTCTTCCTGTCAGATAAAGAGACACATACAAATGTTATGTTGAAACAATTACTAATTACTGTAACAAGACACTATAATAATAAGAGGAGGTTTTTTTTACCAGTGACTATAAGAATTCACGATTGATAAATCAAAAGAGAGATCATTTTGAAACTTGTAACAAAGTCGGATACAGCATTGAAATAAAGGGAAATGATTTTTAAGGCGATAACCTGCTCATACCGCAAACAAAATGTTGATGCATTTGTGTGGATATGTTTGCAGCTTCACACTTTAGTTTAAAATATACCAAATGGAGGCAAAAGCGCCCTCTAACGGATTTTACCTCAACATTTAATAGAGCATAAAATGAAGGAGATCAGCTGATTGGGGCAATATTTATTAATTTTGAAACCCTCAATAAAAATACCACCTGGGACCGACCTGGGCATGTGCCAGTGAGTATTTGGTTCTGAAACATCAGGACCTGGCTCTTAAATATCAGAAATAGGCTTCTCAGTTGGCGCGTAACTTCTCAGATCATATTTTGATATTCTTTCGATGGATAATCGAGAGAGACACTCTTACATGTATTATATATATGATTATCATTTATCATTGTTGTAGAGTGCTTAAGTTAATACTTCAAGTCTTAATTACCAAGAATTAATCTTCACTGTGGTTTCTGATCAAGTCTTGGCTGCCTAAATAGGCAGCCAAGACTTGATCAGAAACCACAGTGAAGATTAATGTTTGCTATAGTGTACTAAATGAAAATGATGAGAGCTATTACATACCTGCAGTGTGTGTTACAAACAGCAGTGTGACTCCGTAAATTGAAATCTGGCGCATGAATTGAAAAAATAGTCTCCGAGGCTAGAGCGTATTTTAAATAGTCCTGATCGGTCCCAACCCACAGTGTCTGTTTTAGAAAAGACTAAAAATATTGTCAGTGGCTGTCCTTTCAAAATTGTGAGAGTTGAAATATAAGGTGAGGGTGGGGGTGGGCAGCAAGTAATATATGCCTTTTTAATTGAGCATGAAACTGGACGGTAGTTGGGAATCGTCAAATTTGAACACAGGAAACACACGGTGACATATATTTTTTCCTGTTCATTTAGTTAATGAGATGATAAACTAAGTGGATTTAGGACTGTTTTCCCCCAAATGACCTTGATGAGCTAAGGAGACAGGAAATTATTAACACTGTCGTCCATGCAAATCTGTTAGTGTATTGCAACCTTTATCATTCCTGGAACATACCGGGTTAAACTTTCTAAACGGAAGAAGCCATTAAAGGGAGTTAATTGTTGAATAACATTTTAAACTGAGTTTGTTTTGATGTAAATTTCTTAACCCTTTACCTAACATGAAAAGCAGACGACACTTGCAAAAATAATTCTTGAATAACAAATTTTTTTCATTTTTTGTCTCAAAAACATAGGTTATGACCCCTCGTTGGAACGAGCTCGACGAAAATTAATAGGCGATTTTTGAGAATAGCGCTGGCCGGTTTTTGCCGTTACGTTAGGTGAAGGCTTAAGTAGTCTGGAGAAGGTGAGTCTAGGCAATGAATTCAGCAGTGCCAATAGGCAATGGCTGTTTATTGATCTTTTTTTCTGAACATTTCCAATGTTGTACTCATGAACGCCAGTCAAGATAGGGTTAACCTTATTTTGCATTTTGCATTTAGAAAACAATAGGATATATATTCAAAACAACTTCCCATTATGATCTGATAGTAATTCACCCTCCATGTACTGTAATGACTGGAATAATTGAAAAATGAGAACTTTCGGTTTTTGTAACTACATTACAGGGTACTCGTTTATAATGGGCTCTCGTGAATATTTCCTTGTAAAATACTGGTAGTGGGATACATTGGGCTAAAATGCGTTTTAAAAATAAATATAAAAATGAAATGTGATTGCGCAGCTTACAAGAGAAAACAAACGCAAATTACTTGATTACGTCTACATGTGGGCACCTCATCCCGGACTTATATCGTCATGAAAATCGACTGTCGATAAAGTTATCTCTCTTGAAATTATTAGATGAGCGTGGAAGGAAGGTTCAATTAAGAAGCAAGTAATTGTTGAGAAAACCCCTATGACATCAGTTGAAAATAAATTCAAGTTTCCTTTTGTTACTTTCAATAAACGAAAACAACAGACAGCTCACAGAGCTGTCTGTTGTTCTCATTTATTAGAAGTAACAAAAGGAAAACTTGGCTTTTTATGCCACGCTAATTAGAAACAATTAGTTCAAAGATAATCTTCCGTCATTAAGAATATCTAACAACACTACAGCGTACACTTTGGCGCTTTGTTTGACGAATGTATTTTTACAGTTATTTTCAAGTTTTCGTCCTTCCCAGGAAATAAATTATTAAATCTCACCTTCTGGGCTTTTAAATTAACGGAAAGGACAGTATTTGTACAATATGTCACGATGCACACAACGTTGATGCAATTAAGATAGAATATTATTTATTTATTTATTGTTGGTTAAGGTCACATACTTATGCACAATGGCTAATCGTGACCGTGACAGTTTTACGGACGGAGGAAGCCGGAGTACCCCTAGAGAACCACCGAGCATCGACTAGCAACTGTCAGCTCCTCACCATTTTAACTCTGTTCAAGCTCCGTTCAAGCAGGGTTACAGCGGTTGAAGACATGTGCACCATCGACGTGCAGTACGTCTTAGTACACGGCGTCACCGTGCCCCCATGTAGGCAACCGGGATAAAGTGCCTTGCCCAAGAACACAACGCGGGTCGTCCCACACGGGGATCAAACTCGGGACCTCTAGCATAGAAGTCCAACAGTCTACCATTGCGCCACAGCGCTCGCAATTAAGAGAGAGAAAAAAATCACAGAACATCAAAAGATGGCGAAAACGCCATTTTCTTATTTTTAAATGCGTTTCTGCAGAGAATACTCGTCAAATATTCAAAATGATTGGGAAGAAAACTGTAAAAAGCCGGCTTCTGTATTTTTAGACTGCTGTTCAGGAAAATGCTTCAAGTTTATGAAATGATATGAACACCGATGATACAAATTCGTTAACCCTTTACCCAACGAATCGCCCGCACCGAATATGCAAATTCAGCAGTTGAAAAAATATTATTTTTCAAAAAATTTCAACAAAACCATATCATGTGACCCCTCGTTGAAACGAGCTCGTCGAGCTCGTTCCAACGAGTGGTCACATGATATGGTTTTGTTGAAATTTTTTGTAAAATTTAAAAAAATGCTCTTTAAAATAATAAATTTTGATATCGTCTGCGTTGGGTAAAGGGTTAATACCTCGAAATTTCAATTGCTAAATGAAACTTCCATGCCCTTAGTGTTACATTTACTGACAGCTTTCGGAAATTATATGGAGCTAACTTTCCCGTAAATCTTTCCACTAACGAAAATTGTCAACCATGTATTATTTATTTATTCATTGGGGTTTAACGACACTTTCGACAGGCAGGGTCACCTCGTGTCGAACAGTTTTACGGGTGAGGGAAGCCGGAGAACCACCGAGCAACTGCCAGGCTCCCCAACATACTAACTCCAAACCAGCAGGATTAACATTGGATGAAGACAAGTGCACCATCGACGTGCAGTACGCCTTAGTACACAACACCGACGTGCCCCAACATGGGCAATGGGGGTGAAGTGTCTTGCCCAAGGACACAACGCGGTTGCCACAGGTGGGATTCTAACCAAGGACATCTCGGCTTGCAGTCTGCACCTCTACCTACTGAGCCACCGCGCCCCCAGCCATTAGTGAAAACTTAGAACGTTTGCCGAGATCTATCACAACATACGAGACGGGTGTTCAGTCCAGAAATGCCGAACATCCTGATAATGTCTGGTTCTTTATAAATGATACTTTAGGGATGCGCCGTGTTCGCCCTCTGAATCTACTACAGCATACGAGGCGTGTGTTCAATACAGAAATACCAAACATCTTGAGACTGTCTGGTTCTTTATAAACGATAGTTTGGGGTCTCAGATCAGAGCATCAACCACAATTCTTATCACTGAGTTTCAAAGTAACCGTTATCCATCCTGAGAATGTAATTTATGTTTCTTTTATATTCGCCATCAATAAACATTTCAATTGGTTTTGTACCTAAAATTTAAAACTGAAAATAAAATTTTACTCTTTCCTAGATAATTTTCGCACTTTCTGTAGAGCAAATGGTGTGATCAATAAAGATAGATTTATCCCTTTTACTGACCTTGTTTACTCCAGTTGTCCAACAACCACCCCCTAGAATTCGCCCACTACGCAGTTAAGAGTCTGTTGACAATAATCTACTCAAATATATTGATAATCTGTAAGACACTTAGTTTTGAGAAGAGATCTCTATACCACTAATTTAATTAAATTTAATTAATGGTCAGGCTGATTGACGCCAGTACGTGTACCCGTAGTTATTCTTAGATAATAACAGATTAATCAACTAAGTAATTCTGTTTCTATCGGCACAGTGTGGAGATAGAAATATTTGTCTTGCCGGTGTGGGAATGGCACGGGTTAAGTGATTGGTACTCAGTTAGTATTGCACGTCAGTTCTAGCGCAGCCTTCGTACGGATCAGTCATCTTTACAGTAAAAATGGATCGAGTAGTGTTTTGTCCGGTCTCTTGGGTCTTCACGTTTGCATAACATTTTCAAGAACTGTATTCAGAGGTTGCAAACCAAAATGGTATTATTATTTGTATATGTAATCTGTCTGAACAGTTGGATGTAGGTCCGTCATCCTGGTCAGAGAGGGCTTGTGCATTTTCCACCGGATACAGGTTTCTAGAGCATTTGTCTAGTTAGGTTTATCTCTGATTTTTCCTGGGAGGCATGGTTCTCTATGATGGCCGATTGTACAATGTGGTTTATCAATATTAAGTTAATGAAAATGTTTTGATATGTTAATACGTGTCATGAAGAAAGTAAATAAAAGTAGTGGCTCGACTGCATCTAGTACGCTGGGTCGCTGTCTCTGGTAATTGTTGGTTGACGTGTTTTATTGTACACACAGTTAAGATCTGTTAATCCACTGGGTTTAGCGGGTCACGAGTCTTTACAAAAGACAGTATTTAATTAGATAAATACTTCATACCGTCGCGAGTGACTCGCGACGGTATAAAGTACTTATCTAAATAAATGCTTCCTTTTGTACAATGTTGTATTGAAGAAGAACAATACGCCATTACCCCTCACCGACATTTATTTATTTATTTATTTATTTATTTATTTATTTATTTATTTATTTATTTATTGGTGTTTAAGGTCACATACTTATGCACAATGGCTAATCATGACCGTGACAGTTTTACGGGTGAAGGAAGCCGGAGTACCCGGAGAGAACCACCGAGCAACGACGAGCAGCTGCCAGCTCCCCAACATCGTAACTCCGCACTGCAGCACAGGCAGGGTTAGACTGGTTGAAGACATGCGCACCATCGACGTGCAGTACGCCTCGGTACACTGCGTCATCGTGCTCCCATGCGGACAATCGAGGTTAAGTGCCTTGCCCAAGGACACAACGCGAAAGTCCGAATCAATCGCTCAGATGGTCACCCATGCGAGGATAAACCGGGCTCGAGGTTGCTTTACTTCGGTGATCTGACGAGAACCGGAATTAACTAATTAACACCCGACCGCGTGAACACTGTAATAAACATAAAACTGGATATATTGTGCACCTGCTCTTTCCATGTAGTTATCTGAGACCACGTTTTCTAATTTCCAGTTTGTATCCAACTGTTCCAATTATGATAAGCGTGTCACTTGGGCGAAGCACTATCCGGCAATAATTCTCTCTCTGGTCGACTACTACTCAACGAGACAAAGATTGGGGGAGTCATACCTCCAACACCCCACCTCCAACACCCCACCCCCAGGATTTACAGATTGGAAACAGTTACTATTCATACAGTTGTCACTATCACTGACACCGGCTCAGTTATTATTTGGAATCAGGGTTTTACTTTGTCTTCAACTGGATTCGTCATATTCGAAACTACCACACCCAGGGCTGGGGGTGTTAACATTTTCCTTAACACATTAACGTCTTAAATAAGTCTACGTTAACGATTTAAATGACGTTAAATGTTGATTTGAATTTGAATATGATTGAACTTACGTAGAGTTCGTCTCTTGAGTTCCAATGTGTTCTATGTGCCTACTGACAGCCTACTGGAACATAGAACACATTGGAACTCAGGGGACGAGTAGTTAATATAGTTCTCTCAGGTTATCGTAAATTCTAGCATTCAGCGATGTTTTCATTTAAGAATACAATCGCTGCGGCCGTATCCTCAGAAAGAGACAACCGCCGTTGCTCGAATACCAGTCCTTACATGGAAAATAGGAGTTCGGATGAAGCTGATATTGTTGTATCGCCAAATATCGGCGGGCCAACTTCGCCAACGTTGGTAGGAGGGCTTCCTGATTTCTACACCAAATCATGGGTCGTCTATAATTGACGGACATCTAAATTATTCGTGTTCTTCAATTTCGTCAAATGGCGCAAAATTCGACATCATCGGCACACGCGATCCGGCTTGGACAGACACAAGATAATGACTCAATGCTACATATACAATTATAATCTTCAAAGTTAAACGTTATTAACTTGGTTAAATTTTTTTAACGTTGTTAAAATAATTTAACACGTTAACGTTTGAAACGTTAACTGTTCCCAGCCCTGACCACACCAGATCAACTGAAGGTTGGGTGACTGTGTAACTGTACATTTTCTTAAAAATATTTTCCTCAGATGTTACGATCTTGATCTCAATTTAAACGGGACTGAAGCTTTGACAGTTATACAGTAAACCGGATTACTTCTGAAGCAGCTACAATAAGCTGATTCCTCCCAAACAATGCCAAATATTCTGGTTATGAACTACTAAATAAGTTAACACGTCACTTGGGGCATTTGGCACCCAAAGTTGTGAGTGGGATTATAAGTTACATGGCGTGTAGCTGGCTGATACATTTCCATACAAGGCGATGAGTGTTCATATTAGGTGAGGCGAAGCCGAACCTGATATGAACACTCAGAGCCTTGTATGGTAATAGCCCGCGGGCTGTTGATCATTCCGGTAGGGCCGATAATGAACCATAACGCTCGAAAAGAAATCATATTATTTTTATTATTATCACTACCGTGAGGTTATATATGGATAAGAGGGAGAAAACATCGGATCATCAATCATTTATATATGATTCATCAGAGGTGAACAAAAATGAAGATCATGAAGTTCAACAATAATTCTAGTCACTGTCCAAATTTTGCAAATCAGCTTCACTTAACTCACTTGATTGTGACATTATACCGGTAATACTTTTGGTTTTCAGATTTTAAGAAATCGCATGTGTCGTCTGTTTATCAACAGTCGCCGGTGATATTTATAGACAAATGCGGTCACGTGATGAGTGAGTTGACCTCTCGAACTTTCAAATAAATTACAGCGAAATCTAGAAAGGCAACCGAATGACGAAGCTAAACAATGTGCTAACAACATATTTCAGACACAGTGACTGACTATTACTTACCAAATATCGATAGTAAGATCCCATACGTGTCCCATTTGGAAGGGGTTTCACCTAAACATGTAGCTTTGCGATGAAAAGGAATGAAGAAAATTGCACATTTTTCGAAACAAATCGCGGCAGCCGGAAGCAGAGGAAATTGGGAAATGAATTGAATTGAAACATTACGTCACATGATAAAAGATGTGCATCATGTTACCGGTGCCGGAAATGGCCCGCGGGCCATATTGAGTCGACTTTTTCAATATTGGGCCGCAGCCCAGTACATCCTGGACAATATGACTTTTGTGCAGCCCCAGAAAATGAAAATATTCGCCAAGGAGTGCCCTGTAAAGTGATAATAATAATTAATATCAGGTGAGTAACCCGATACGGTGGAATCTTTAGAAGGTATTCCAGCATTTTGATTGGACAAACTAACTTTGAGACATAATAATACATAGAGCAGATTGGCTGATTGGTTCAATATCAGTTGCCTTTGAATCCATTAATTAAATATCTGTTTTGTCTACTTTAGGAACGATTAAAACGTTTGTTTGTAATTGTGTGCCGGAATGTAGAGAATCTCTCCAAAATATGAGGTTTGGAAACAAAAGTGTCAATGTTATTCAGTGCAAGACCACAGGTATTTATTTATTTATTTATTTATTTATTTATCGGTGTTTACGGTCACATATTTCTGCACAATGGCTAACCATGACCATGACAGTTTTACGGGTGGAGGAAGCCGGAGTACCCGGGGAGAACCACCGAACAACGGCGAGCAACTGTCAGCTCCCCAACATACTAACTCCACACAAGCGGGGTTAGCATTGGTTGAAGACAGGTGCACCATCGACTACAGTACGCCTTAGTACACAACGTCACCGTGCCCCCACGTGGGCAATGGGAGTGAAGTGTCTTGCCCAAGGACACAACGCGGTTGCCGCAGGTGGGATTCGAACCGAGGACCTCTCGGCTTCCAGCCTGCACCTCTACCAACTGAGCCACCGCGCCCCTAGGTAGTAGTGTAAATTCGAAATTTAAAATGAAATTTCATGTGGCAACATATATTTTTTTCCAGTTTAATTTTTTCAAGAGATGATATACTTTGTGGATGAATAGGGTTTTTTTTTTCAAAGCAACTTTGTTTGCTGTACAGAGAGTGAAAGGTTAGCACTGTGGCCAATGGGATTTATTTAGGCGTTCATAACCTTCTAGGAAAAACCTTTGGTTACACGCTAAAATCTAAAGTGTTAAAAACTACACTTGAAGTGCTGTATTTAACACTTACTAAGTGCTGAACTAGCACTTTGTTCAAGTGTAGATACCCCAGAACTTGACAGGTGTTACAATAATACCACTTGACAAGTGTAATGTCGCGACACTTAAAGGGAAACAACGCAGATGACGCGGATCAGGCTCGAACTCTCGAGCCTGATCCCCGTCATCTGCGTTGTATCCTTTTAATTATGTACCCACCAATCGCAAATCAAATTATGGACGATTCTGGTAGAACCACCAATGCTAGACACATGGGAAGTGCCATCCATTCAAGTTTCAGATGTCTGACGATTGTAAAGTCTAAGTGCTTAAAGCATTGCACTTTGAGTGTTAAAATCAAACCCCAAGAGTCAGAATGGGTTTAACACGATGAAAGTGTCAGTTTTAACACTTTAGTTTTTAGAGTGTATCAGACCTTTATAACGATCGAGTTATCTCCCATGTATTATATCAAGTAAACACTGAACAACAGATAACCGCACCACTGTATTTTTAAATTATATATTTTCGTGATCTGAAGTGTAGATTTTACTTTGGATTTGTCATAAACTGTCCAGGACATATGGATTCACCCTTAGTGTCATTTAGTGTTGGTCTACCTGGCGTGACTACTAGGCGACAGTGACTGGGCGAAAACAGTCACCGAGAAGGGCGAGACGAATTTGCATGAATAGACAGAAAAATACCAAAGGTCTTGGACATGTGCTAGCGTGACTTAACATTAAAATTTTTTGAAAGAATTACAAATTGGTGATGTCATACCTGTCTTGTCTGACTGTTGTCGCCATTGATGCTCCGTTCCGTACACTTTCGGTTTGCTGGTATCCCTTCAGGCGCCTCAACTGGTGACAATTAACCCTTTACCAAACATGAAAAGCAGACGACACTTGCAAACAAAATTCTTGAATAACTAATTTTTTTTCATTTTTGTCTCAAAAACATAGGTTATGACCCCTCTTTGGAACGAGCTCGTTCCAAAGAGGGGTCATAACCTATGTTTTTGAGACAAAAAATGAAGAAAAATAATGAAAATTAATTGGCGATTTTTATGATTAACGCTTTTTTGCCGTATTGAAATGCAAAAATCTGGAAAAGTTCATTTTATTTGAATCAAAGAAAGCACTCTTTCGCAATCGAGACTTGATTCTCCCGAATCTATCATGCACGAAAATTCGCCACAGCTGTAGTCTTATGATTACCCTCAATAGTTTCTCTAATCATCTTAATACCTGGATGTTTCCAATGTAATTTAAATATTTATTGATTGGAATATTCATAACTGGGGCACGAAAGAAAAGATACTATTCAAAAAAGTAGGGGATATTCAAACTGATATTTTCGGAAAATGGTATTGGATACTGGATACACGTTATTGGACACATTAATATGTTACCGAGTTTAGTGTGGATCGTCAATGTCACCGGTCCACGAAACCTTCGTGCAGGTGTTTCGCACGAGCGCCGCGTTAATGTCTGTGGGGCAGGTTTTGAAATTTTCATTTGTACTGGACGGGCTTTTTTCGGTCTCATCGTTCGTTTCTTGTCGCAACGTAACTTTTGAGGTATGCGACGACTGACACGTGACGAACATTTACGTGCCGTTGGTATGTAGGAAGCTTGCAACAGACAGACTGCAGTGGTGGCTCAAACGTCATTCAATCGGTGATTAGCAGGTTGTGGTCACGCTACCGTCGGACAGGCAGTGTTCATGACAGACGTCGGCCAGGTCATCCAAGGGCATCAACTGCTAACCAGGATCGTTTCATCCGAACCACAGCATTACGTAACCGCCATCAAAGTGCCTCAGAAATTGGACAGCAGCTGCACCGAGCGACAGGTGTGCGAGTCAGTGGTCAGACTATCCGAAATCGCCTACACAGCTGGAATTTGTACGCTCGACGACCTCGAATAATTCCACGTTTGACTGAACGTCACATCGCAGCAAGTGGTAATTGGGGTGCAACACGACAGCGCTGGGACAATCGTCGGTGACGTAACGTCATGTTTTCCAATGATTTGAGGTTCACTTTCGATTTCCACGACAGGCGAAACAAAGTGTGGCGGTGGCGGCGGAACGAACGATACCATGACGCAACCGTTAGGTAGCACGATCGTTTTGGTGGTGGATCGGTTAAAGTGTGGGGAGTCATAATCATGACAAGCAGAACAGCATTACATGTCATCCAAGGGTGTGTCACAGGGCAGTATATACTACCGTGACAACATGCTAGCAGCTCATGTGGTGTCATTTGCGAGATGTCACGGCCGTCGATTCATTTTCCAAGACGACAATGCAAGAGCACACAGGGCCCATGTCGCTACAGAGTTCATCCAGGAGCAGAACATCACTACACTGCCTTGGCCAGCACTAAGTCCAGACCTTTCACCAATCGAGCACGTCAGGGATATGCTTGGCAGGCGCCTACGACAACGCCAACACCCCCTACCAATGTCCAGGAACTCGCCGCTGCTCTGCAGAAAGAATGGAATAACATCAGTCAAGCTGATATTTGACGTTTGGTGAGGAGTATGCCACGTCGGATCCACGCTTGTCTCGCGAACCGAGGAGGATTTATAAGGTATTGAGGTCATGAACTGAATGTTGTAAATTCTCTGACTGAGCGCCCATGTCTTCTACCGCTCAGTGCGTGGAATGTGTGCTTGTCAGACACTCAACTATCGCTGAAATCATTCACCAGATGTCACAGTGCAATGCCTCAACTGTGTTTTTGATGAACATATAAATATAAATATTTTTCTTCAAATATCTAACTTTTATCAAATATCCCCTACTTTTTTGAAGAGTATATGCGTATATTTGTGAACAAAAGGGGCATTACATTGTATCAACGGTCGTCTCCACGAAAACTGGGTTAACATCTTCAAGTCACGCCTTCGTTGAAGGCATACCTTGGTGACTGGGAGCGCGGTGGCTCAGTTGTTAGAGCATTAGATGTTAAACCGAACGTCCATGGCAAACGCACATCCCTATAACAGAGTCGAATTTCGAACAGAATTAGACAAAGTGACCTGACCGCTGAAACTAAAGCTGCCTGACGACTGTCACCACCCATTAATTCAAGCCGAACCTCGCACAACCATAACCTACGTCAGAAAGCAGTCTATTTTCACTAATGATAGCCCTGGAAGTAGCAGAATATACTTGCCTGGAAATACAACCCAAACCTTCCTTCATCTACCCTACACAGATACGTCAGATAATCCAAAATATCCTAACCTGAGTTGAAAGGGGTTTTAGCGCACAGGAACTGTCATCTTACTGACAAAAATACAGCGGTGCAATATTTCTGCTATTCAGGATATATACTGAATGGATTCTATTGGCAAATGGCAGGCCTAGGTCAGAAATGTCGCGAAGAGACCCGATTGGGGGTGATTTGTCTCCACTGTGATGTTTAAATTTCTCACTGACAAAATATTCCAACCACATCACCAAGGCTTGATGTTGTAATATTAGTCGGCATTACAGGTCAAAACCCGTTGTTCTTGGAATTTAATTTGTTTGTTTGTTTGTTTGTTTGTTTGTTTGTTTGTTTGTTTGTTTGTTTGTTTGTTTGTTTGTTTGTTTGTTTGTTTATTGTGGTGTAACGACTGTGTGTGTGGGGGGGGGGGGGGGGGCGGACTGGGCCAAGAAACTTACCGGGGAATGCACCAAGGGGGCCCAGACATGGAGAAAATATTGATTCTACGAACTGAACGAACGCAGCTTCCTTGCACCTGCGCAATTAATGGCAGTCCACATAGCGGACATTTCGATGGCATTTTGTATCATCTTCATAGATCTTTCAACATAATTGGTTTTACCAGGGGGTGGGTGGGGGGGGGGGGGAGGTACAAACTTTGATTTTTGAAATTGAAGGAACGAACTAAATTGGATTGAGTGAAAAGTGGAGGGGAAGTGACGTCATAGTTGCGTTATGTTTGGTTATGGTAACCCGTGTGAGCGGACATCTTGCGACGTAACCCCCATAGTGATATGAGGTAACAGTGCGCATGCGCAGCGCGTGCTGTTTGGTTACAGGTATTTCCGTCGTCCATTCTACTTACTGGAGGCCGCCATCTTAGTTTCTATGGTGGCACGTGGTTGTTATGTGACCCAATGGCTTACAATAGGACGAGGTATGTTTGGGGTGGGGGGGGGGGGGGCACGACTACGACCCAGAATCACCCGAAACCACCAAAATTCGGAATCCCCAGATTCGTAGTTTTATCTTCAACAATAAGGCCCGTTCCTTTCTATGAGAGAAAATCTAATTTCCCGAAATGTTCGGTTACTTCCCAGAATTAGCACAGCAACTATTTTACTAGTTCGGATTCCTTAGAAATCCTCTGCTATGCCTGCTTCTATCTATGTATCTAGAAGCTGTGTTATTGTTACTGTCTACGCAGCCCTATTCATTTTTTTTTTGGAGTATACTTCTGTAGCGTAGAAGAACCTTTCAGCTGGAACAGTTTTAGCTTATTGTCACTATATTTAGCTTTTTCTGGTCTGTTCTGACTAGTTCTATCGTATTCCGGACACTCCTGTTCTTGTTTCTAACAGTATAAGTCATCTTTCCTTTATCGAGATCATCAATTCAACGAGCTCGTTCCAATGAGGGGTCATAACCTATGTTTTTGAGACAAAAAAATGAAAAAATAACGAAAATTTATTGGCGATTTTTGAGAACAGCGCCGACCGGTTTTTCACCGTTACTTTGGGTAAAGGATTAAGAGAGAATGTGTTTTGGGCGTTTGCAAGAAACAAATTACCAAGAAAATTACCTGACCACAGACCAGTGGCTTCGATAGTCAACACATACCCAGATCGCAGAAAAGTCTTTCTAAAAATCGTTAACAATCACAATGTAGAATACTTTTATTCCTTTGGTTTGCCATCACAAACCAGACCATTCCAGAATTTTTTAAAGAAGAATTCCAGGTACTGGAAGTCTAATGCGAAACGCATTCACGGATCGTTACCAGTGTACGGGCAGTACTGTTTATTGTATCTGAAATATCGCAGCCGCACTTCACCCCCATTGCCCACATGGGGGTACGGTGGCGCTGTGTAGCAAGGCATACTGTACGTCGATGGTACACTTGTCTTCAACCAATGATAACCCTGCCTGTGTGGAGTTAGTACGTTGGGGAGCTGACAGCTGCTCGTCGTTGCTCGGTGGTTCTCTCCAGGTACTCCGGCTTCCTCCACCCGTAAAACTGTCGTGGTCATGATTAGCCATTGTGCAGAAATATGTGACCTTAAACACCAATAAATAAATAATATAAACATCGTTGCCGCGATGTACGATTGGAAACATGCTTACAACCGATCTAATGACAATGGTGTATTGGTTGGTGACGTCATAGATGAAACCTGCCACCAGATGTCGCTGTATTAAAGACTATAAAAAGGAGGCGCATTCGGTTTACAGCTCACATCCACCCCCAGGGAGGCGAGCGTTGGTCCTGCGCCCCGATTTCTTGTCCTCTTTTTTGTAAAGCGCTCCTCTAGCGCACAGCATGTCCCGACCCAATGATAATAGCAGGCATGTTACCTGAACCAGGAATGTTCAGGTTGGGTAGCACCTTGTTAACCCTTTACCCAACGAATCGCCCGCATCCGCCCGTGTAGTATGCAAATTCAGGAGTTGAAAAAATATTATTTTTCAAATAATTTCAACAAAACCATATCATGTGACTCCTCGTTGGATCGAGCTCGTTCCAACGAGGGGTCACATGATATTGTTTTGTTGCAATTTTTTGAAGAATTTAAAAAAAAGTATATTTGAAATAATAAATTTTGATATCGTCTGCGTTGGGTAAAGGGTTAAGGTCCGTTTTCTTTCACTTGCCGAAATCGCCGAAACCATACACGCCAGCTAAGAGCCCAAGGCAGACTATACTTGCCAATGAAGGCCTATCTTCACCACAAAATCACAAGCGGCAGACTATACTTGCCTGAAAAACAACAAGAAATATCAACTCCAATCCTCTTCCACCTTTACACCGTCCAGACATGATGCTGATGACGCTGTCTCAAATTAACGAAATTATAACATACCGTAAACGAGGGTCGAAAGGGGCTTGCCCCAGAACGTCCCAGCGCGCCTAAACCTTCTTTTAGCTTTAGCTTTACAGCTCTTTTGGGCGTCGACCACCGAAGATGAACGATGTCTACGAATTTGACCGTCTTCAAAATCAACAACGAATTACAGATTCAACTGTTTAAGGACGACTTTGAGTCCCAGTTCACCACGAGAGATTGGGAAAGAGTGATCAAAGCAGTGGATATAGCATCGAACGGGAGCCTTGAAATAGGAAAACCCAAACCGAGTGGAAAAAAATCAAAGAAGAATGATTAACCCTTTAACCAAACGCAGACGATATCAAAATTTATTATTTTAATTACTATGTTTTTAAAATTTTCTAAAAAAAATTCAACAAAATCATATCATGTGACCCCTCATTGGAACGAGCTCGATGAGCTCGTTCCAATGAGGGGTCACATGATATGATTTTGTTGACATATTGGAACAAATTATTTTTTTCAACTGCTCAATTTACAAAATACACGGGCGGGTGTAGGCGATTTGTTAGCTAAAGGGTTAAAGAATGTCCACAATTCCAATGTTTGATACAGATGGCGTTGAACGAAGGAGAATCAAGAAACCATATGGCGCTTCATTTGAAACGTTATGTCCGCCACCAGTACTGGAGCAGCGTCTACTTGGAGAGAATGGACCAAGGTTAATAGTTGCTCAAATGAAAATCAGGGACAGTAAAGAGACCACCCAAACACGTCAAGTATGCTTTAGAGGAACTCATCTCTTCACTTCATGTTACTAAATAAATGTACGAAAACTATGAAGGAATTAGCACAAATCGGGTGCTTTTGTCTTGGTAGCGACGACAGAACTGAATGTTTTCACTTTGATATTATTATGCACTTCTGAGATGATGATGTCATGCACGAACACAGAAATATGCTCCAGACTGTTATTGCATTCATACTCTACCACCAGAATTCATGGATGTCGAAGAAGAAATTACTGACGATACCGATGAAGAAGTTCCAAAAATAGAAGAGTCACAGAAGATGAAATGTTGTGCATACTTATTAGCTAAAGCAATGTTGCCCCACGACCATAAAATCATTCGTGCCTGTGCAAAGACTGTTGCAAACCATTGAGAAGATGTCCAATCTGCAGAAAGACTGTTTATGAACATCTGACAATCTACATGTCACAGAAAAAATTGTGAAATTACAAAAAAGGATGTGCTAAGAAGAAGAAAATGCGTACATAAAAGAGGAGGTGCCAAGAAGACTGTTTCATTGTTAGAAAATTAAAGAAATTAGAATATTAAAAATGTATTGTTATTTTTTTCCGTATCCAAAGCATGAAAGCCTAGATGAGAACAAGAAGGGGTTCATTGCCTTCCGGTAGAGGAAGTGATCCCTCCACTAGTCCCTGGATGAGACCAAGAGGGGTTTGAGAAAAACACCTATTATTCGAAAAAGGGGATTCTGCTGGAATTCGAGTCTGTTTCGGTGATTTGGGGTGGCTTTTGGTGATTTGGAGTGATTGTCGGGTTATTTGTGGTAATTCTAGGAAGTAATTAGATTTACTCTCATACAAAGGAACGCGCCTATCATTGGAAAGAGGGGGCTATTCTGGAGAAATCCAAACCAAATAAAGTTCGTTTCGTTGATTTTTGGTGGTTTGGGGTCTATTTGGATAATCAGATTTACTCCAGTTTAATCGAATACACACTCGGAATATACCCTCGTCCCGTTGTAAGCCACTGGGTCACATAGCAACCACGTTCTACCATAGAAACCAAGGTGGCGGCCCCCCAATGGACGATGGAAACACGTGTCACCCAAACAACACGCGCTCTGCAGTCCACGTATCACTTGGGGATGACATGTTGACGTCACATGAGATCCGGCCAACGAGGGAGGATCCTCTCCTACCACTGCTATCTATCGGAAAATGTATAGTCTAAACACACCAACAGGAAAAAGCTTATCGGCGTAAAACCATTGGTAATCATCTCAGTATGAACGCCTTACTGAATGCATTATAATAGATGGGGAGTGACAGGAGTGATTACTGCCCTCACCTTACTGCTACTGCACTTGTTACAAGTATTGCCAGGGCTCTCAAGGAATGGAGAGTGATCACTCTCACTCGCCTAATAATCGCCTAAATTTCTAAAGTGGTGAGTGATTGATCACTCGCCTCTTTACCCTTTACCTAACATGAAAAGCAGACGACACATGCAAACAAAATTCTTGAATAACTGATATTTTTCATTTTTTGTCTCAAAAGCATAGGTTGTGACCCCTCATTGGAACGAGCTCAACGAGGTCATAACCTATGTTTTTGAGACAAAAAATGGAAACATAATGAAAATTAACTGGTGACTTTTGTGAATAGCGCTGGCCTGTTTTGGCCATTACTTTGGGTAAAGGGTTAACTGGTTGAGAGCTGGAGGCCATTACAGTGGCGTTTGTCTTCAGCAGTTGTTTTTCAGATTATTCAGCAATATTAAATGCCCGTTGTTCATAAATATCAAATTGTTTCAGTTTACTGGAGAATGCCTTTTGGCATTCTCCAGTAAACTGAAACAATTTAATATTTATGAACTATATGCCTCGTTATGTCCAGCCTTGTTACATAGGCAAAATAGAGGTAAAAATAATCTAGCCCTCCACCAGCTAAGTGCCTAGATATGTCAAAATCTTCTTATATATATCATGCATAACAGTAAATTCAAAGAAATGAATATGCAGTCACTACCACTCGCCATCACTCGCCTGATTTTAATTACAAGCGAGTGACATATCACTCGCCACCGATTTGCTCCTCGAGAGGCACGATTGCCCTAGCCTTAATCTCACTTTTGTAATGCATTTTTCAAGGAATTCAACACGGAGAAGGTTATGTCTTCTTGAAAGTGACAACAAAATAAGGTATATGAAGGTGAATAAATGTTTTGTTGCTCCGTCTTGTGAATTTATGCCAAGAGAATGGGCGGAATTAGTTAAGAAAAATAAACCTGAAAATGAAGAAAAGTATCAGGATTCTCCAGCTGAATCATTCTAATAATAAACATGTTAGGGCGTTGATTGCTAAAGTTTCGTTTATCATGACTTTGGAGAACACATTATGAATAAGTCGAGTAACAAACTGTAAATTAACTCTTTACCAAACACAACACTTATAAAAAAAAGTTCTTGAATAACTAGCAATTTCCCCTTTTTGGCCTAAAAGCATAGCCTATGGGCGGCCCCTCAGTGGAACGTGCGTGACCAGCTCTTTCTAATGAGGGGTCAAGCGCTATGTTTTGTGACACAAATTGGACGAACAATACAACTTGAATGGCGTTTTGTGTAACTAGCTATGGCTGTTATGTCAGTCATGTAGCGGATAAGATAAACCCTTTACCTAACACGAAAGACAGACGACACTTGAAAAAAAAATTCTTGAATAACTATTTTTTTCCATTTTTATTTTTAACCCTTTGAAACAGAAGGGCCACTTTTCCAGTCCAGGGTCGTGATACGACTCGAATTCATGAATTCATAAAGTGGATTTATTTTATTTATTTATTTATTTATTTATTTATTTATTTATTTATTTATTTATTTATTTATTTGGAGTTAACCCTTTACCCGACGCAGACGATTTCAAAATTTGTTATTTTAAATATCATTTTTAAATTTTTTCAAAAAATTTCAACGAAACCATATCATGTGACCCCTTTGTGGAACGAGCTCGACGAGCTCGTTCCAAAGAGGGGTCACATGATATGGTTTTGTTGCAATTTTTCTAAAAATAATATTTGTTCAGCTGTTGAATTTGCATATTACGCGGGCGGATGCGGGCGATTCGTTGGGTAAAGGGTTAACGACACTTTCAACAGTCAGGATCAACACGTGTCGGGTAGTTTTACGGATGAAGAAAACCGGAGCACCGGAAAGAAGGACTCAGCCACACTCCCGAATGCGCTAACTCCACACAAGCAGGGTTAGCATTGGTTGAAGGCACGTGCGCTATCGGCGTGCAGTGCACCTAAGTATACAGCGTAACCGTGCCCCCACGGAGGCGATCAGGATTAAGTGCCTTGCCCAAGGACTCAACGCAGCTACCTCTGGACGGGGATCGAACCGTGGATCTCTCGTTTTGAAGTCCGATACTTTAACCATTGAGCCACCGCGCTCCCCATAGTCTCCATAAAGTAGAAAGTTCCTCAGTGAATTTGTATGGTAGGCCAATCACGATTTTCAATGTTCAGCCGCAAGGAGAACATGGTAATGTATCATTTGAGGATACATTTTGAGGATACCGTTTGAGGGATATCTTTTGAGGATATGTTTTAAGGATACCTTTTGCAGGATATCAATCTGAAGATAGTTATGGCTCCCAGCCATATTCAGCTCCTGGCTTCGAGACCACCCCCACACCCTTCTTAGCTCCAGGGCCATTACTTGTGTAAGGTCACCACCATCTGTCGTGTGATCCAACGCTATTGTATCCACCCCATTCTATTGTCTTCTATCGCCATTGCAGTATTGTACCATTACTGTCTTGTGCCACTACTACAGACTTTTAGCACTACTCCAAGCTTAGTAGCTACCCAAATTCATTCAGTCTCAACATCTGCCTTTCGCCAAATCTTTATGATCTTCAATCAGATCGCCACATTCAGTCTATACAATGCCTAGACCTAGCGAAAGCTAGGGTGCCTTACATATAACAAACTGTATGTTGATCGTACCGAGATGTGCTCGTGTGCTAGTGCACAGTGTGTCACAGTGTGCACACATTACATGCAGCAGATAAGCACAGATTGAATGTGTCGACACGTGCGTGTGTGCTAATGCACAGAGTGCGCACAACACATGCAGTTCATTGGCACATACGACGGAAAAGGGATTCTGGAAGTATAGTCAGGAAGGAATTCTATGGAACGTAGAAGATATGTTTTGGTGGAATGTGCTTGTGTGCTAATACACATTCTGTCACAATATGTACACAACGCATGTAGCACATAGGCACATCTTGAATGTGTCGATATGTGCTTGTATGCTAATACACATAGGCACAAACGGGTATTTGAGGATATTTATAGCATGGTGATGTACCGTTGGAAGATAGCTATTGGGGGACATTTGTCATAGAAACCACAGGTTTCTACATCCAGGTACTTCACGCTCCACCCGGGTACTTATGTTGGGTATTTGAACTTCAAACTTCTTCGGTTCGTTCTTGACGGGAGCTGTCTGTGGTATCTCGTTCGTTCTCTTATCTTCAGGCTGCTTCGTACTTTGAGTGGAAACATAAGTCTTCTTCGGTTCGTTTTTTATGGGAGCTGCATTTGACATCTCTTTCGTTTCCTTGTTTGTTTGTGGTAGCCTCGCTCTTCTTCTTTGACTCTTCGTTCTCTTCTTTGGTTAGCCCTTTGAACCCCGATGGTATCTTCCATGTCAGTTCAACGACAGCAGTTGAAAGAGGCCATATTCATTATTTCGGGGTAGACCAATTAATATTTTCAACGTGCAGCCTTCTACTGCACGTTGAAAATATTGATTGGTCTACACCGCACATTTACCTTGTAGTCATCCCACTTAATGACACTGTAACGCAGCTTGTGACACGGCCGGAAAAAGGCCTCTGGGGTCCAAAGGGTTAATAATCGACACGTACCGCAAGGCTTATCCACATATCTTTGATTCTTTCCACTAGCACGTATGTGTAGATCTAGATTTATACCATGATTACCTGTCCTACTATATATAAAAAAGCCTATGACATAAATTTTAGCTTTACACACCAACCATGGTGAACACGCCAACAATGGGATTTCAGTCGTTAAAATTTACACTTACAGTGGAACTACATCCAAGTTGACCTTTGATGACCTCGATTTGGTTGCAAACTTGTCTGAATTTATCGCTCGTCGCCTCGCGAAGAGTGAAGTGAAAGCGGCAATTATTTATTATGTTTTTAAACCTTTTAAAGATACCACAAAATTAACAAACATGCGTTGTCTCATATTAATAAAGCATCCATAACTCGAAATAGTATGTTATTAAGTTATTAAATGAAAAAGGCTCCGTGATTTGCGCGTTTTTATTTCCTTTTCGTGTCGGTGATAAAATTGACAGCGACACTACTGTCCACCGGTTCTCATGTAAACAAAAGCAGATTCGCACGTCTGCTGCTCAGTAAAATCGAGAAAAAATAATAGCGACTCGTAATAATCTGACGATCATGGCATAAATAAAATATACCCAATGTGTGTACCAAATGTTGACCACTCATGGTGAAGTGGTGTTAACTGCTCGACAAAGGCTTGCGGTTAAAACCACTTTATCTCTCGTTGTGAACATTTGGTACACCAAGGTACTAGGGGTATATTCTATATTTCTTCTCTTGGCTCCATTTACCACACGATTCACTTTAGCCAGTTCTTGAGAAGTCAGCTTTAATTACAGCTTTAATAATATATACCAGCGCATCATTGTATTTCGTGCCGATGGTTTCTCTGACACTCTCTTGAAGTGCTATATATGCTGCTTCAACTGCATTTTCTTTATCTATTCCATCCTCGATATACACAGAACGACACACGCGTGTGAATCGGTGAATCAGTATGGCCGCAGGCCTCGAGTTTTATCCTTCCGCGATGGCCCAAGTGTCATATAGATTAGCCCATTCACAGACGTGTGTCGTTCTGTGTTTATTACACGCCTTCATGTCTATAAAAAGCAGTATTAGAAGGACAGTCGGTAATTAATTTGACAACTATCAAAAAAAAGAACACATTTTATCGCCAACCAAAGTAGTGTAGTTATTCTCTATTTATCGCCGAATTGTTATCACTAATGATACGAAAGTTTGCGATTGCGTTTTTATGTACATGGTAGACTTATTTTTATACCGTGATTACCTATTCTACTATATATGAAAAGCCTATGACATAAATTTTAGCTTTACACGCAAACCGTGGTGAACATGCCAACAATGGGATTTCAGTAGTTAAAATTTACACCTACAGTGGAACTACATCCAAGTTGACCTTTGATGACGTCGACCTGAATGCAAACTTGTGTAAATTTATCGCACGCCGCCTCGCGAAGAGCAAAATGGAAGTGGCAATTATTTATTACGCTTTTAAATGAGTTTACCCCCAAGACACCAAAAATTAACAAACATGCATTGCCTCGTGTTAATAAAGCATCCTTAACACGAAATAGTAAGTTTTTAAAATGAAAAATGGCCCGTGATTTCCGCGTTTGTTTTTCCATTTCGTTTCGGCGATAAAACTGACAACGGAAGTACAGCCCACCGGTGCTCAGGTGAGCAAAAACAGATTCGCATGTGTGTACGTCTGACATACATTTGAACTCTTAATAATCTGACGATCATGGTATAAATAAATATACCCAAAGTAGCATGGTGTACCAAATGTTCACAACTCGTGGTGAAGTGGTGTTAACCGCTCGCCAAAGGCGCGCGGTTAACACCACTTCATCACTCGTTGTGAACATTTGGTACACCATGCTACTATGGGTATATTCTATACATTTACTTACATTATTTATTTAGTGACGCTATCAACATCCAGAGTCACCTCGTGTCGAAACGTTGTACGGGTGAAGGAAGTGCGAGTATCCGGAGAGAACCACCGAGCAGCGGCGAGCACCTGTTAGAGTCACCCAACTTACTAACTCCGCACAAGCAGGGTTAACATTGGTTGAAAACAAGTACACCATTGACACACGTAATACATATCAGTACATAGCGCCACCGTGCCTCCACTTGGACAATCGGGATTAAGACCATCAAATCAATTGATTTAAATTAAAACAACCCTGGATTAAGGGCCTTGCCCAAGGACACAACGCAGTTACCCCAATGGGAATCAAACTGTGAACCTTTCGGTTTGAAGCCTAGTGCCGTGACTACTAAGCCACCGCGCTCTCAGATACATGGTAGGGCCTGTTTACACGGAGACGCGTTTCGGGTATAGCGTACGGCGTATAGCGTAAAAATACATGTAGCTTGAGTCAATGAGATGTTCACACGACAGGCGTCCAGGCGCGTCAGCGTATAGCGCATAGCGTATAGTAACGCGCCCCGACGCCTCTGCGATATTTTTACGCGACTCGACGCCTGACGCTTCGGGAAATTTGATGGAAAATTTGTGATGAGGTCATAACCTTGACCGCAATACTCAAGGGATAGGCCATATCCAAGCACGCAAGGCTGTCCAGTGGACGTGCATATTCCCCATACATTTGTATACACGTTGATATAAGTCTTTTCATAATGAGCGGTAAGAAAACAGCTGAAAGGGCTCAACCAGCATTTGATGCATCTAAACTCATTCAGCTGGTCCAGTCAACATTTCGTGATCCTCCTCCTCTTCATGCAGTAGACGGAAAAGGTAGTTGGCATGTAGTTGAGATGACATGGCCTCTGAAATTCTGTGTAGTGTTTGTCGATTTTATACACACTACGTGGCACTGTACGCGTCTCGTGTGCACAGCTCATCGCTAGCGTTAACGCGTCTCGTTAACGCTGTACGCTATACGCCATACGCGATACGCGTCTCCGTGTAAACAGGCCCGTAGAAAGAAAAATGATTGTTTACCATCACAATGCAGTGATTACAAAGTCTGATAGAATTTCGCCCAAATCGCAACCCAGATCCAATTCTCGGTCCGCTTTTATCCCCATAACATAGGGCCCCGAGATGCTTCGAAATTCGATTCGAAATAGTCTCCATGATTCGATTCGATTCGATTTCAATCGCGCCGATTCGAAACTTTTCGAGATGTTCTCAAAATCCTACAAAGTGTCTCCTCTTGAACCCTTCTTCTGTCATCAAGTCTCCTGTACAGGAGACCTGAAGACAGAAGAAGGGTTCAAGTAGGTTCCGCTTCCGAAATTACATTGATTCCATTTTCGAATATTTGAATATAATTTTGGCTTGATTTACACGAGTCGCCATTGCACACAATACTTGGATGTAGACTGGTGATATTACGATTGTGAGACTGTGCAATATGCGCAACTTGAAAAACGATGAGATTCAATTCGAGATTCGATTCGATTCGAAATCTGATTCGATTCGACCCGAAATTTTAGATTCACAGGGCTCTACCACACACTAAAAACTAAAGTGTTAAAACTGACACTTTAAAGGTGTTAAACCCATTCTAACTCTTAGGGTTTGATTTTAACACTCAAAGTGCAATGCTCTAAGCACTTAGACATTACAATCGTCAGACATCTGAAACTTGAATGGATGGTACTTCCCATGTGTCTAGCATTGGTGGTTCTTCCAGAATCGTCCATAATTTGATTTGCGCTTGGTGGGCACATAATTAAAAGGACACAACGCAGATGACACGGATCAGGATCGAGAGTTCGAGCCTGATCTGCGTAATCTGCATTGTTTCCTTTTAAGTGTCGCGACATTACACTTGTCAAGTGGTATTATTGTCAACACCTGTCAAGTTCCGGGATATCTACACTTGAACAAAGTACTAGTTCAGCACTTAGTAAGTGTTAAATACAGCACTTCAAGTGCAGTTTTTAACACTTTAGTTTTTAGCGTGCATAATACTTTAAAACTTCATCTGTCAAACAAAATCCAAAACATCCAAAGCATCACAGATATTTATTAGTTTGTCATGATTCAGCGTGATTTGTAATATTTTATTCATGAAATCTCTGTCAGTCGGTGGAAATATGTCGCGAACAGAACGCAAACCAATCGCGATCCCATGGAAAAAAGATGACCGCAGTACTCGACAGGTTCCCCATACATATGTCTGTATCAGTGGAAAAGGGTTAAATTGCAAATCATCATTTGGAAAACTAATATAACCTAACGAGGTATCAACCCAACGGCGTGGTATATAATGTATTGAAATATCTATACCAGAGCACCGTGTAACCTACACGTCCCTTGCCATCTGTTTACAAACCCGGAAATCCGATAGCCAAAGAACTCTTTCCATTCAATTAACTAATTATCAAAGAAGCGTGTGTAATACCCTTATGTTACAATCATATCACTGCATAGGTACCTATTACATCCATTAACACTGTAACGACTATATCCTAAACTCATCTTGTAAATAAGAAAAACTAAAACCTCACACACATTGGGTGCGATGCAAGCGTTGTGGCGCCTCCAATTTAAGTCTTTACCCAACGAATCGCCCGCATCCGCCCGCGTAATATGCAAATTCAGCAGCTGAAAAAATGTTATTTTTCGAAAAATTTCAACAAAACCATATCATGTGACCCCTCTTTGGAACGAGCTCGACGAGCTCGTTCCAAAGAGGTGTCACATGATATGGTTTTGTTGAATTTTTTTGAAAAAATTTAAAAAATGATATTTAAAATAATAAATTTTGAAATCGTCTGCGTTGGGTAAAGGGTTAAGTCTTTCTGTAGGCCGAAGTCTATCAATAATTAACTCTCCATTTGCTGATAATTTTCGTCATTGGAAGATATACCACAGGAAAGTTAGACCCCTTAATTTCCTAAGCTGCCAGTAAATTCAACACTAAGAGTATGGGAATTTCAGATAACACTGATGCGACTTCCTTAATAAAACATTGTGTATGCCTATAATAAGGGCTGCATTCATTTAGGGAAAAACATACTTTCACCTGCGGCAGTTACTCGAAATACACAAATCACGCATCGTATCAAGTGCCACATTAGTAACCCGTTACTAAGGGCGACTTACATCTGATACAACCTAATATAGTTTTAGCAGCAATGAAATGTTATACAGCATCAAGAGTGGAAATCCGCCTATAAGGGTGTCCAAAACATGGATCAAAATCTATAACAGTTTTCAACCCATATGCTTCTCGTACTGCCATGATCCCATCCTCTACGCGTATTGGAGAGTCCCCCTTTTCAATCAACCCCGCCACAATTCTACAATCCCGTCTATGCCCATAGTTACTCCGGTATACTGGGACCACCCATCTACGAAGAGACTGTTCCAAAAGCGTCTTTTATGTTCAGTTTCTCAATGCCCTACACACATTACAGATTTATATCAATGGTTGCCCTAACTGTATGTGTACGTGAGAGGAAGAGAGCGAATGTGAGAGCCATTTTGGAAGCACTGTTCTAACGAAAGCCCATCCTACGGTAAATATGGGCGTAGTCAGGATTGTGAAATTGGGGCGGGAGTTGAGGGTTCCGACAAAAATGGTGAGTTCATTTTAAAACAAAAGTGGTTAGTTACAACAAAAGTGGTAGATGAATCAAATGTGGCTGCAGTAGGTGTGTTTGTTTAAGGTTCCTTGAATTTCTACGTGTCACTTGGGTGAAGAGCTCACACCTGATCTACCCATACATAGTATGTGTATTCAGATTTATTTTGTTGGAGGCACACCATATGGGTAAACTTGCCACGCGCAGACCAAATTGACCAGTTCCTCACAATGACACGTGATGATTTATTTATTTATTTATTTATTTATTTATTTATTTATTTATTTATTTATTTATTTATTTATTTATTTATTTATTTATTGGTGTTTAAGGTCTCATATTTATGCACAAAGGCTAATCATGGCCGCGAGAGTTTTACGGGTGGAGGAAGTCGGAGTACCCGGAGAGAACCACCGAGCAACAGCGAGCAACTATCAGCTCCCCAACATACTATCTCCACGCAAGCGCAGGGTTAGCATTGGTTGAAGACAAGTGCACCGTCGACGTGCAGTACGTCTTAGTACACAACGCCACCATGCTCCCACACGGGCTATGGAGATGAAGGGTCTTGCCCAAGGACACAACGCGGTTGCCGCAGGTGGTATTCGAACCAAGGACCTCTCAGCTTGCAGCCTGCACATCTACCTACTGAGCCAACGTGCTCCCCGATTTACTGATAGTCAGCCTAATTGGAATTTCTTTTTATTTCTTTATAATTAAACCATTTTTTCTGTTCATGCATTTTCAGGCAAAATGATTGACCAAAGTATTTCTTTTTTTTCTTTTCATAACACAATGAACCAAAAAAACGCATTTAGACCCGCCTTAAACCATGCCCCCAATGTCTGTCTTAAAATTACGTTGCTCGGTGTGAATGGAAAGGAACCCATGCACGCCCATTTCGTTTGAACATGAAAAGTAATTTATACCATGATTACCTTTTCTACAATATATGAAAAGCCTATGCCATAAATTTTAGCTTACACAACAAATGTGATGAACACGCCAGTAGTGGGAATTCAATAGTAAAAATTTACACCTACAATAGAACTACATCTCCATTGACCTTTGGTGATGTCGACCTGAATACAAACTTGTCTAAATTTATCGCACGTCGCCTCGCGAAGAGTGAAATGGAAGTGGTAATTATTTATTACGTTTTTAAATGGGTTTACCTCGTAAGATGGCTAAAATTAACAAACATGCATTGTCTCATGTTAATAAAGCATGCGTAACTCGAATTAGTATGTTATTATGTTATTAAAACGAAAAAGGCTCAGTTTCTTTTTTTCATTTCGTTTCGGCAATAAAACTGACCCACCGATGCTCGTGTAAACAAAAACAGATTCGTTCGTATTTACGTCTGCTGTTCAGTAAAATCGAAAAAAAATAATAGCGACTCTTAATAATCTGACGATCATGGTATAAATAAAATATACTCAAAGTAGCTTGGTGTACCAAATGTTCACCACTCGTGATGAACATTTGGTACACCAAGCTACTATATGTATATTTTATATTTATACTTATCTTATCATATTAAAATGACTTTCAAAATAAAATTTAATAAACAATGAAATTCTGATCATGCTTTTTATTCCATGTTTAATTTGTTTATATGCATCGTCTGCGATCATCGTTTTACCCAAATCAAACGTAAACAATGGTCGGCCATAATATTATTATGCTAGTAAATTTGTTTATCCAATCAAATGAAGTTACTAAGAGACAAAGACTCCTCAATATTAGGTTCAGGATGGCTGAAAAGGACCCAATATTAATTTAATAAAAGGTGCCCGTCAGCCATTTTGTTTTATCATTATATCCACACGCCTCAGCTTTTAATTTACACGTACGTACATGCTGCAGCGCAGTCGTACAGAAGACCCACCATATAAAATAGCCCCGTCGTATAAACATTGAATTCGATTAAATGAAACTGTTATAATAAAATGCCAAACCAGCCCAAAACATTGGCGGTTATAGAACAAGTCACGAGTGATTATTAGAATGCGGAAGTAAAATTACTCCCCGTGTTGCGTGTGTAAACATCGTCTGCTTTGTTTACATTTTTCGAGAAGTGCGCATCATTTAACTTTTCGTTGAGTTAACTTCCCCAATGACATTTTAGCATGCCGTGCACAATATTGTTTTCTCTGAACCTAATATTGTTTTCTCTGAGCCGAATATGACACTGTATCTGCCAACTAAACGCCTTGTAACTTATAATCCACAAACGAAACTCACACCAACAAAACTTTCCAATTTCAAAATAGCCTGAATGAGCTATTTCTTAGACAAAGTTCAAACAACATCATGTCATCTAGTTTATATGGGACTCCACATTTATAATATGTGTTTTCAATTTCTCAGGAAATGGTCAAAATCAGAATTAAATTTAATTCAATGTTGCTTTGATAGCACCCTCCCGTCAAGTGGAAAAGGAGATTGAAGTTTATGTGGGCGTGGCCTATGACGTTCCTTTAACTTACGCAATTCATTGGTCAAAAAAATGTTTAATGACAGAAGAACATGTTTCAGTGAATTGTATCGTTATTTCAAACAGAATTTTAAAAAACTATGCCTTTTTTATTCAGTTATCACTAGGAAGATTGATGCTACCTGGTTTTTATTTCAACTCCACAAAGTAGAGAGTGTTTAAATTTATTTATTTATTGCCCTCAAGTTTAGTTGTAAGGAATGATCGTTTGTTTCTGTCTATTTCTTGAGTTATGACCCCCCCCCCCCAAAAAAAAAGGCCCAATTACACAATTTGGCCTTTGTTTTTTGTTGTTTTTTTTATTTTTTTATTTTTTTTTTTTTGGGGGGGGGGGGGGGTCATAGCTCAAGAAATAGACAGAAACAAACGAGCATTCCTTATTTAACTTAAAATTGGTTCCGGTATATCCATTCGTTTTTAGAAGTCATGGCTCGGACCAGCGAAAATCACAACAAAACCTAAATGGATGCCGTGGCGGCCATGTGGGATATGCCTGGATGTTGATTTTCAAAAGAAACCATCTCGTCATTAGCAGTAAAGCAACTAGAAAATAAGATGGTTCTTGAATCGTAAAGCAAATTTCCAGAAGTCATCCAACGAAGTATGGCCAAAGCCATTGTGCGACCAATGCCGTTTTTGTGGCCAAATCTGATGTGTATTTTTATATTTTTACACTTTAAACGATAGATTATCGAAGAAATTGCGGAAAGACTGAAATCGTATCCCACACTGTGAAGACATAGAAATTTTCACTTTCACGGTATCAATCAAAATGACGGCTTTCAAAGCATCACTTCAAGGTGAATACGGGTCAAATTATCACTGGAAATTATCAATTTGTTCTAAAAACGTATAATGGAAAGTAAATCTAGCGTTTTTGAGTGGATATCGATCATTTCCAGCAATAATTCAACACGTATTCACCTTGAATTGATGCATGAAACCCGCTAGTCCAAACATGGCCTGAAAGACGTAAATGTAAGTTTTTGGTTTGGTAAGTCCTTTCAAAGGACGTACCAAACCAAAAACTCATTTTACGGACTTTCAGGCCATGTTTGGACTAGAAACCCGCCTGCTGAATTAGATTGCAAGACGCAATCTGTTCCGAGTATCAATCAAATCACTTCCGCGTTTCAGTGATTCAATTCAAGAGTGGAATTATCAGATTCTTATAAAAAGCGAATAATAAAACGAAAATCTGGTGTTTTTGAGTGGATATTATTAGTTACCCCGTGTCTGATCACGTGGTATGGGTTTTTACCTACCCGAAGCCAAACGTATCGGCCGAATGGGATACGGCTGGCTTCGGGTAGGTAAAAACTCGTAACACGTGATGAGACACTGGGTAATGAATTTATCTAATGACTTTCCGTTTTAGAAGTACAATCTATTTCATGTGTGAACACACACAGCATGAGATCTTTTATCTTCCATTGTTGAGCCACACAGGTTTCTGTATAAATATAATAATAACTCTTTGGCCAGCCGCTGATTTGTCGCGGTCCTCATAAGAGAAGGCCATCATTCCCCCTGCACCCCACCCCCTCTTCCCCTCCTCTCCTCCCAGCATTCAGATATAAACTGCTTAATAGTGTCCCTCACTTCCTCTTTTTCAATTTCTTCAATAAGCATTCCTACCCTCTCCCTCGTGTCCCCCTTCAGCCATCTATCCTTTGTTTCTTCACCCCACTTCTGCATTATTCTTCCAGTAAATTTTATTCTATGAGGTATATACTGTGGGCATTCCAAGAGAAAATGTTCCAGGGTCTCCACTACTCCAGAGTGGCACATTTGGCATCCCTTTTCCCCATCTCTCCCAATTTTTCCCCGAAGCTCCAGTGATCTTGATCTCAGTTTGAACAGCAGTGACCCTCCAAAGGTGCCATCTAGGTACTTCTCAAAAGCTGGCTTTTCTTTATATTGTAACCCCTGCATTGATCTTTTCACGCTAACCCCTGCTCGCCAGTTTCGATTGCAGTCTTCCATGACTCTCTCTTTGACAAACCTTTTGCCTTCTTTCATTCCTACTTCTATGTTTGTGACCTCTATAGAGTAATTGTCCATTAGTTCCCTCACATGTTTTGACCATCCCGTTTCTATATTAGAATTCCAAATGGTATCGAGCATCAATTTACACCACCGGTTGTCAGGCAGGTTTCTCAAGTAGTTAAAGTAACACAGTTTTCCCAAATCTACCCTGTCCTTGATTTTCATCCACCCAAGCTCCCCCCTTACTGCTTCCAAAGCTGCAGCATTACTCGACCCTGTTATCCATCTGCCGGCATCATTCTGAGTACTTTCCAACTTCTTAATAACGGTTTGGTTTAATGGAATCACGTCCGTGCCATACGTTATACTTGGTAAACCCACCCTCTCCCACAGTGTTTTCCCCACAAAGACCTTATTGAAACTATTTTTCCCTAAAAGTTTTAGTTGGTTCAGAATTCTTTTCCCCTTCAGAATCAGTTTGGCTGAGTAATTTCTGTACACCCCTCTTCCCGTTATATTTATGCTTACCCCTAGATACTCATACTCTCCCGTTTCTCCTACAGTGATTTGTTTGCTTTCCCCTTCGGGGATTGAGAACTCCCCCACTCTCCATCTCTTCGTCATATCTACCTTGCGTCCAACGGGTATTACCTTGCTTTTATTTTCATTTAGTTCGAGCCGCCAAGTGTTCCCATATCTACCAACAATTTCCAGCAGTTTCTCTAGCCCCTGTTCAGTTCTAGACATTAACACCATGTCGTCCGCAAAGAATAAGCCTGGTATCTTTATGTCTCCAACATTTACCCCCTCCGCACTCTGAAATAGTTCGTCCCCTAAATCTTTAACATACAATGCAAACAAAATCGGTGAAAAGATACACCCCTGCTTGAGGCCTATATCCATAGGGACTCGTTTTGTAGTGATACTCCCTAGACTGAGTTGGCTTTGCACATCTGTATACAGTGCTTTCATGATTCCCACAAAGTCACCCCCCAGTCCGATGCCCTCGAGCTTTCGCCACATACCTTCCCTCCACACTCGGTCGTACGCTTTTTTCACATCTAGAAATGCCAGAAACATCTTTTTCTTTTCAGCCTTTGTTGATTCTATCAGTTGGGTGAGTGTAAATAGGTGATCAGTGACTCTTCGTCCTTTCCTGAAACCATTTTGAATTTCTCCTAAAAAACCTTTCTCTTCTATAACTTCCTCTAGTCTACCGTATATGACCTTACAGAATACTTTTCCGATGTTACTACTAACTGATATCCCCCTATAGTTATCTAGAACTTCCTTATCCCCCTTTTTGTGTATGAACGACACCTTACTTTCCCTCCACTCTCTGGGGACCTCTTGCTTTCGCAGAGCCAGGTTGAAAAGGTTTGTCAGGACTTCAATAAGTGCCTCCCCTCCATTTTTGAGGAATTCGTTCGGAATTTCATCAGTCCCTCCCGCTTTACCATTTTTTAATTTCGAGACCACGTTCCGCACTTCTTCTGCCGTTATTTCGCTACATACACGATTGGATAGGTTCTCCTCCACCAGTGTATTTATTTTTGGTGGGGACCCACTGCCCCATCGCCTATCGTTTATCTTTTCCCAGTGCTTGACTAACTCTGAAGCGATACGGCCTTTATCTTCTGTACTTTCCCCATCCACTTTGATACTCTGCACACTACTTTTCCCCCGTTTATTTACCCAGTTCCAAAATACGTTTGAGCTCGAACCCCCCGTTTTCTTTATTGTTCTGGCAAGACTGCAATTGCGCTCCTTCCTATTATTATCCTTTATCTCATTCACCTTTTTCCGTGCCAGTTCATATTCTCCTTTCATTAGTCTCGTGTCATTGTTATCCACCCCTTTAAGCTTCCTACTTCTTCTGTAAGCAGCGCATTTTACCTTCCTTTCTTTTATAGCCTTTTTCAGTCCCTCGTTAACCCTGTATCCAAGCTCTCTCGTTGGGACCCTCACCCTTCCTATACACTCCTTCCCTGCCTCTGTTAGGCTATTTACTATGCCATCTGAAATACTCTGGACATTTGCATCCCTAGGTATACATTCAAGATTTGGTTTTAGTTTTTCCCGAAACTGCTTCCAGTCGACTCCTTGTTTTAGTCCCCAAACTTCCTTGAAGGTATTTCTGTCTCTATTCGTCTTTTTGCGCATAATCTTAACTGTTATCAGGTTGTGATCACTACCCAAGTCATTTTTTCCCTCGTCATCTATTTCTACATCTATAACCTCCCTCCATATGCTAATGTCAGTGAGTATATAATCAATTATTGTTTTCTTATCGTTCCTCTCCCAGGTCCATTTACCCTTACATTTCGCATCCCTGTTCAGGATCTTTAAACCAAGCTCTTTTGATAGGTCCAACATCTTCCTCCCATTCGTGTTAATTTTCCCATCACCTCCCTGTATGCCCTCCTCCTTATCCCCGATGTGCCCATTGAAGTCCCCCATTAGGACAATACTGAACCCTCTGCTCCCAAGCTCTGTGATATTCGATCTAAGAGTTGTATATATTGAATCATTCCACTCGGGCTTACTTCCCTCCACTGCTAAGTATACAACACCAACGGCAACACTCCTGCTTCCTAACTTGATTTTTGCCCAGACTATTTCGTTGGATACTGGAATCTGAGTCCTTGCTTCTGTGAGATCTGTAATCAATGAGGGCTGTAATTCCTCTTTAGCGTAGATGCCAACACCCCCACCCCGTTTCTGACCCTCAGTTCGCCCAGCTCCTATCCACACGCAACCCTTCATCTGGTCAACCCGCTCATCCCGTCGTATCCACGTCTCACTTAGACCCATTATATCAAAGTCTCCTTCGTCCATCATTGTTGATATTTCGCTTACTTTCTTGTGCAGACCCTGGATGTTGCAGTACCCAAACTTAATGAATCTTTGTTTTTTTGTCATCACTGGTACATTATTATAACCCTGGTATGTCCCTGTATTGTGCATGTTTGTTGTTCTTCCTATGTTCCCAGCATTTGTGCCACTCTGGGTTACCGGCTGTGGTCCCCTACCCCCCTTTTCTCCAAAAAAGGCCCAGCCACCTGTAAGATTTTTTGGCCCAACAGGTCTGTACCCATCCTACTTAAATGCAATCCGTCTCGCCCATACAACTCTCCTTGTCCCCAGAATGAATCCCAGTGGTCAATGAAATGTACTCCCAAGTCTTTGCAGTGCTCTCCCAGCTCCTCGTTTAGTGCCATAATCCGCGAGTTCCTCTCATTCCCACCACCCATAACGGGGAGCACCCCTGAAACGATGATCCGAGCATTCCTGCTAAGTAGCTTACTAATTAGGTCCTTGTATGTGTCCACCAAACGAACTGATTTCCTCTCCCTGATGTTATTATTTATAATAAATTGATTTCGATGAACGCGTCTTCTACGGGGTATGGACAATTTGTAGATTTCGGAACGAGGCTTCCACTGGGTATGGGAAATTTGTCAGTGGCTGGGCGGACGTATCGTGGGTTTCAATGAATATGGTGTCATACCACGTATCTATCAACCAGTCAAATCAAAAAATTCACTTTAGTCAATAGATAACGAAAATTATCTCAATTGTGACCCAGAGAAATGGTTATTTTCGCTCGCGCCAGCGCTCGCAAAAAATAAACATTTGTCGCGGTCGCTCATGGGATAATTTTCGGTATCCACTCAAGAACACTAGATATCCTCTGTATATTTCCAAAATTTCGAAAGGGAAACGTTAACCCTTTACGCAACGTAAAGACCAAAACAGGCCAGTGATATTTACAAAAATCGCCATTATATTTTCACTATTTTTTTCATTTTTGTCTCAAAAACGTAGCTTATGACCTATCTTATAACCTAAGATGAGTCGGCAGGCCGTAGTCAGTCTCCGGAATGGCAATCGACCCTTGCTTTCATTCCTTCGCGCCACTCTCAGCGGACGAGGTTATTCGCCTTGTTCATAAATCCCCATCTAAACAATGCAGTTTGGACATAATTCCGACATGGCTGCTGAAAGCATGCATGCCAGACATTGCGCCATGGATTTCTTTGATTGTTAACACATCTCTTCAGTCGGGGTTTTTCCCGTCAAAAATGAAACATGCACTGATAACACCCCAACTGAAAAAGCCTGGTTTGGACTCTGAAATATTGAAGAACTACCGCCCAGTCTCCAACCTTTCATTCATCTCTAAGGTTGTGGAACGAGCTGTAGCTCTTCAGTTAAATCAACATCTAGCTCAGAATGGTGTCTCTGAGGTTTTCCAGTCTGCATACAGACCTTACTGCAGCACAGAAACAGCTCTCCTCAGAGAACAAAATGACATTTTGATGTCGATGGACAGACATCGGGTCTCTTGCCTGGTTCTGCTGGATCTGAGTGCTTCCTTCGATACCATAGATCACGGCATGCTTATCAACAGATTGAAATGTAGAATTGGCATATCAGGCATTGCTCTCAAGGGGTTCGCATCATATCTCACCGAACAAACATAAAGTGTTAACATAAATACCTCATCCTTCTCCAAATTCACATTAATGTTTGTCAGTCCCTCAGGGCTCTGTGCTAGGGCCTTCGCTTTACGTTGTATATGGCCTTCCTCTGGGCGATATAATTCGTAGACATGGTTTAGAGTATCACTTCTACGCTGATGACACTCAGCTATACATTCACTTTAAATCTAACGAAGAAGACATATCACGTTGTAAGCTTGAACGATGTGTTGCTGATATTAGCAAGTGGTTGAACGGCAACTGTCTGAAGTTAAATGCTGAAAAAAACCGAGGCCATATATATAGGCCTACCTCATCAACACTCTACATCAATGAAATCGTCCTTAATAATAGAAGACAATGCAATCACCCCAATAAAGTAGTTCGGAACTTGGGCTATTTCCTGGATGAGAATCTATCTTATTTGCGACATACATGTCAATCATATCTGCCGCACGTCTTTTTTCCACCTGAGAAATATCAGTAAGATAAGGGTAACTATAGATAGGAAAACTACAGAACAACTCATCCATGCATTTGTCATCGGTCGTCTTGACTACTGTAATTCTTTGTTGTATGGGGGGGGGGGGGGGGGGGGGGGGGCAAAAAATTGCATCTTGACAAACTCCAATATATTCAGAATTGTGCTTCCAGGATCCTTACTCAAAATAGTAAGTTTTGCCGAATTAGACTGGTCCTCAAAGCCCTTCATTGGCTCCCCATCCAGCAAAGGATAAATATAAAATACTACTTATTACATACAAATGTATTAACGGCCTCGCTCCGGAATATTTGTCTATACTTGTTAAGCCCTATACCCCAGACAAAAATCTCCGCTCCTCTGAATCCTATAATTTGGTGATACCAAAGTCTAAACTTGCAACAACAGGTGACAGAGCTTTCATATGCGCCGCATCGGCTCTCTGGAACTCCATCCCAGCGCATCTAAAATCTTCATTGACCATAAATCAATTTAAGTCCGGTCTCAAAACCCATTTGTACAAACAGTCCTTTATCTGTTGAGTTTGGAATTCCTGATCATCACACATAGTTTTATGGGCATGCGCGTATGTGTGTATGTGTTTATCAGTTACTTTTGTAAAGCCATAGAGCACAATGTGGATTTAACCCTTTACCTAACGTAACGGCCAAAACCGGCCAGCGCTATTCTCAAAAATCGCCAATTAATTTTCATTATTTTTTTCATTTTTTGTCTCAAAAACATAGGTTATGACCCCTCGTTGGAACGAGCTCGTCGAGCTCGTTCCAACGAGGGGTCATAACCTATGTTTTTGAGACAAAAAATGAAAAAAAATAGTTATTCAAGAATTATTTTTGCAAGTGTCGTCTGCTTTTCAGGTTAGGTAAAGGGTTAAGGCTTAACCCTTTACCTAACATGAAAAGCAGACGACACTTGCAAACAAAATTCTTGAATAACTATTTTTTTTTCATTTTTTGACTCTAAAACATAGGTTATGACCCTCTTTGGAACGAGCTCTACGAGCTCGTTTCAAAGAGGGTCATAACCTATGTTTTTGAGACAAAAAATAAAAAAAATAATGAAAATTAATTGGTGATATTTGTGAATAGCGCTGGCCGGTTTTGACCGTTACGTTGGGTAAAGGGTTAAACATTATTATTATTACATTATTATCTTTGGAAGAAGCTCGTTGAGCTCGTCCCAATGAGGGTACATAAGCTGTGTCTTTGAAGGAAAAAATGGAAAAAAATAGTTATCGTGAATTTTGTTTGCAAGTGTCGTCTGCTATTCGTGTTTGGTAAAGAGTTAAATATGAGAAGGTAAAGAGAAGATAAACTCAAAAAGGTAACATTGGCATCAAAATGTTCGTTTCAAAATGAAAGCTAACAATTTAAAATGAAAAGAAAACGTTGTGTGAAGTTTCATAGATGTGTAATTGGTATATATGAGCTACTGGAATTGCAAAGGTACAGTTTTTAATGGATTATAACAAAAATAACCCAAACTTTGATGTTACGTGGAAACCAGATTTTTAGATATGGTTTTCGTTGGAGATACAATTCCCTAAATTAACAAATGCCTGAGACTCAAAATGAGGTTGAAACTAAAAAATGACGTAAAACTGGCATCGGGGCGACATTTTATTTCCAAAATAGGGTTTGCACATTTTCAGTTGCCCGGGGGACGATGTGTAAAGGGTTTCATAGCTGTAACATTCAACAACACAGAGATAATGGAATCATGAAAGTAGCGCTTTTAATAAAATATGACAAAAATAACCTAAGCTTTGAAGTGACGTAAAAACGTAAAGGCAGTAAATCGATTAACCCTTCACCTAACGAATCGTCCACACCCACTCGCTTAATATGTAAATTCAGAAAAATATTATGTTTCAAAAAGTTTCAACGATACCATATCATGTGACCCCTCATTGGAACGAGCTCGTCGAGCTCGTTCCAATGAGGGGTCACATTATATGGTTTTGTTGAAAGTTTTGGAATTTTTTTTCAAAAATGATATTTAAAATAATAAATTCTGATATCGTCTGCTTTGGGGAAAGGGTTAACAAAAAAACAGCTATCTCCTATTTTTTTAGCTTTATAACATACTAAAATTTAAAAAGAAATCGGGCGCATTTTAAATTTTGCCCTTATGTATCGCTGCTGGGGGAAACAGATTCACGCCGCTCATTCAGCCAAAACTCAAGGAGTGTTGTCTGAACCCGTGCGTGAACGTATGTCTCGCCGTAAAGAACCCACCCGTTTCACTTTTGTTGGGGTGGTTCTTATCCTGAAGGGGTTAATAACTTTTCCTCGAAAAGCATAAATCAACAGGGGTTCACTGAAAACAACAATTTTAATACATATATAAAAATAATAAATATGATAATTGGTGACTTAAATGGAATCCATGAGAATAAGAATACAAACAATCAATTACCCCCAACCCTCAGTTTTTGAGTCACTTGCGGGCCCGCATTCTCTGTTGTCGCTGGGGTTTTTTTTCTCCTTTTCGCAGGTATTGGTTCCTTGGTCGCCTCTTCTCTTCACCCTTTCACTGCCGTCACACGGCCACTAGCGTATTGTCACTTTATCGGACGCCTCTGCTCTAACACGTGACGGAATGTCACTTCACTACTGCCGTCGCACGGCCACTGGATTATTGTCGCCTTACTTGACGCTTTTCACACAAGCAGTCGCCACCAACGGGGTTAATCTCTCCTCTACGTCTATCTCAGGATAATGTTCATACAGGCAAAGCCTACTCTGCCAACGTATGGCTTGCCTTCCAAAACAGGTAATGCCGTTTACCTAAATGCATATAACTCCCTGAGCTCGTACTTCGTGTTTCTGATCCTATTCTCACATATGGCCCGCGACTGCTTCTATTCTAAATATGAGCTCTGTGGCTCCCTTACATAACAACGTGCCTACACCTTCGCACCGATGCGGCGCCTCCTCTAACCTATAGCATGGGTTCCACATCTACTCGCAACGACCCACTGCCTTACATACCCTCCGACTGGAATTGGCTGGAATGAATTTTTCGAGAAATCCCCTGATTTTTATTTAGATAGCCAGACCATTTATTCTCAGTTATTCGCTTCTCTTGAACTTGGTCGCTTAGATCTATCTTAATTTAACACTCGCTTTAAAGTTCATTTGAAAGACTAGCACTTTGGTATCTTTTGACATTTCGGAGACAGGCTAGCTGCGTAATATGGGTGTGTGTCCAGAACACATGGGATGTACTGTTTTCTTCAACCACCACCTACTAAGTGGTCATAATTATGTAGATAACAATTATGGGATAGAACAGCTTTGATCAGTTATCGGATAGCACATGTGGCGTTCAACAAATGCGCCCAAATGGACATTAAATTTCATGCTTAATTACTAAAGTTTGAGTTACTGATTGCCTGTTTAGATGACAAATGGTTTTCAGGGTCCGTTATATACCTATATTTACGTTTCATGTTTAACCCAGTCAGAAAGATCCTCGAAAATATTTACACTTCTAAACAAGAAAATCGACACTTTTAGCTATCACCTTGACAGACCCCCTTATTACGCCACCTCGGAGTTCGGGCATAACGGTTGAAATTTTTTAGGACGTTCCCAGATTTTTAAATATTTTGTTGGAGATAAAATTCCTGAGGCTCAAAATGAGGTTAAAACTAAAAGATCAAGAAAATGACGTAAAATTGGCATGGGGCGGGGAACATTTTAATTCCAAAAATGTCTGAGCACAATTTTAAATGGGGATAAAACGGTGTGTGAAGTTGCAATAGCCATGTAGTATATACAGTACGTGGAGAGTGGATTGTTACTAAATCACTCGCGGAGTGGAGTTATCACCCAAACTATAATTTTCAAATTTTGTACATACAAAAAACACAAGCAATGTTTCAGCCAATGGGCCTCCGGGTTTAACCCGGAGGTCCATTGGCTGAAATTTTGCTTGTGCTTGTTATGCCTTGCAACAAATTCACAATTATTGCTTGGGTGGAATCTCCACTCTGCGGGTGATTTAGTGATAATACACTATCCACGTGCTGTAGGTACGGAGATAATGAAATCAGAAAAGTAACATTTTACGGAAAGTAGCGTAATTTTTTTATCTGACGCAAAATCGTAAAAAATGGTGATAAATAGAAAAAAACACATATCTCCTGATTTAATGAGTTCTACAAGATACTAAAAATTTATGAAAATTGCCCGACATTTCATTTTTTGTGAAGTTGACGTCAATTACTTCACCCGAAAAATTCGGCTATAAGCGTTGATAATTTTGGCAGGTCGCTACCACATTTTTAGATATGGTGTTAAAAAACGTTGAAAGTGACATTATTTTGGATAAGGATTGGGTATCAGAAAACGAATGCTTAATTGTATAATCAGAAGTCACCATTAACCAAATGTAGTCTCTATAGCTTTAAAAATGCAACTGTAGCGCACGTAACGAAAGAAGTCTGAACTCGATAGGTCAACAAAAAAGGAAAAAAAAAATATATAGGCTTACTATCCCAATACGTCATTACAACTTCGTTCATTGACCAACAAATGGAGCCATTGGTGATTCATTTTCCAAGTTATTGCTCGGACAAGCAAAACTCACTCCTAAAAATCCAAAATGGTTGCCATGGCGGCCATGTTGGATATGACAAAAATGCTGTTTTGGATGAGATCATTCCCTTAGTCCGGGAGCGCTGTGGCTCAGTGGTAGACTGTTGGACTCCTATGCCAGAGGTCCCGAGTTCGATCCCCGTCCTGGACGACCCGCGTTCTGTCCTTGGGCAAGGCACTTTATCCCGGTTGCCTACATGGGGGCGCGATGACGCCGTGTACTAAGGCGTACTGCACGTCGATGGTGCACATGTCTTCAACCGCCGTAACCCTGCTTGAGCGGACCTTGAACAGAGTTGAATGTTAAAGAGCTGACAGTTGCTCGTCGATGCTCAGTGGTTCTCTCCAGGTACTCCGGCTTCCTCCACCCGTAAAACTGTCACAAATACGATTAGCCATTGTGCATAAGTATGTGACCTTAAACACCAATAAATGCTTCATTACTAAAATTTTTGATGATTATTCCGTTTATTAGTGTTTAGAATCTACTATTATTGCGTCCGTGGAAATATTTGCATCCGTGTATGGAAACTGACCAGTACACGGCGGCCGAAATATAGTCATACAATAATACGATCGGTTCATATGAGTGACCATAAAAGCAGAAGTGAACGTATATTGACGTAAAACAAAAATATCTGTGGATTACCGATGAACAGAGAGGTTAACGACCCCAAGAAGCTAGATCCGCGACAAATCGTGCAGTCAGGAGGTAACCCCAATCCGTTTTCTGGTTTATTGGTGGAAAACCGACGGGTTATAACCTATGTTTTTGAGACAAAAAATAAAAAAAATAATGAAAATTAATTGGCGATTTTTGAGAATCGCGCTGGCCAGTTTTTGACGTTACGTTGGGTAAAGGGTTAACCAACACACAGGATGTAAAACCATATCAGTGACCCCCTCATTGGAACGAGCTCGTTCCAATGAGGGGGTCACATGATATGGTTTTGTTGACATTTTTTTTTAAATATTGGGCTTTTTCAACTGCTCACGTTGTAAACTGTTCGGGAGGTAGGGGGTGAGGTCAATTCATTGGATAAAATTATAATTTCACTTTTCAGCACCACATTTTCGAGGACACAAATCTAGCAGCAATGGTCTTTTCCACGAGTACTAAGTTGGATTTTCCGGTCCTTACTCCACCTCTCACTCCCCAGCAGAGAAGTAAGAGATGAGAGTAACAACCCCCCCCCCCCCCTGTCCCCATCACGCACACTGACACACAGCAGGACCTCGATGCTTACGGATTCTCTCGGAAGTAATTTTGACCCCCTTTTATTTTATTTTGTTAGCGCCTCGTCCCACAAGCCATTCTCCACCATTGCATTTTACGTAACACCTTTATTCGCCGTGTTGTTGGTTTCTAATGCGCTTAACATTTGTTACAAAAAACTAAACTATTTTATTGCTCTTTATCAATAGTAGAAATGCGTGGTATATAATCAGCTTCGCCGCATGATTTCTATTCCTTTTGGAAATCATCTTTGGTGGTCCCCGGCTCGACGTTTCGTTTCGTGTTTTGAATATGCAGAAATTACCTGTGTATATTTTCAGACCGACAAAAACCAGTCAAAGTCAATCGGTGGACCGCAGAGAAGAAAATGTGAAGTTAAATGCCTTCATATATCTATCTCTGTTTGCCGACAAATTAGTCATCTTGAGAGAGCACATTCCACACCGCACAGTTATTGAAATATTCGTGAAATATTACCGAAAATTAGGTAGAGCAGTGATAACCTAACGCTTGGGGCTTCCACTGATGGCTTAGCAATCTGGCCTATGTACAATCTGACAGCTACGGATAACGCCATCTCTCATTTTGATAAATTATCTTTGAAACAAATGAACAATTCTCTATGCCATATCCTTAATTACCCACGTCTGAAATTAACCATGAATATATACATATACACATAATATAATAAAAATGAAATGACACCAGACTCAAAGAATTCTTTATAATACCTACCTTTTATTTTCGTAGTCTATAGGAAATTGACGAGAACCTTGAACTTCAGCGCCTCGTATACTTTGAATATATGCGTTCATGTGTGTAGAGTAGGAGGGCAAGCGCGAGGGGGGGGGGGGGGTACAAATTTGGGCTGTTGCATGTGTGTCTATGTGGGGTTTTGAAAGCACTAAGCATCCAGCATATATTTCCTAAACACGCTGACCAATATTTTGCTAGGTTTCTAAAACCAGCGACATTGACATTCGATTTGTTTCGTAATACCAGTAGCATTGCATTGTATGAACAATGCCCCAGACTAAAGAATGTGTGTTAGGGAGGGAGGGAGGGAGGGAGGGAGGGTTTCGTTTCTGGTTGGGTTAGATTAGGTTAGGTTGGATTGGGTTGGGTTAGTTTCGTTTCGTTTCCTTCCGTTCCGTTGTGTTCTGAAGTTTTTGTTATTTTTTGTCCTTTCATTTTTGTTGTTGTATATCGCCCCTAGAAAGAAAAAAAAGGTGACAGCATTGCAGCTGCCACTTTTCCTCGCATGGGGCGATATATAGAGATTATTACCATTATGTGGATGTACAAAATATGTATCCGAGTCGAGCTCTGGGTTCTAAGGACAGATCACGACGAATCGTGATCTACCCTGAGAACCCGGAGCGACATACATGTTGATTGTAAGATAAATAGAGATTATTACCATTATGTGGATGTACAAAATATGTATCCGAGTCGAGCTCCGGGTTCTAAGGGTAGATCACGACGAGTCGAAGACGAGTCGTGATCTACCCTTAGAACCAGGAGAGAGACTCGGATACATATTTTGTACATCCACATAATGGTAATAATTATTTTATCTTACAATATATTGGGGATAAGTCAAGAATGTAGACGAATATATAACGAACTATTTATTCGTACTGATGAACAAAAAGGAAAAAATGGAACTCACGCGAATGGAACGTGCTTGTATCCGACCCCCTGATACAAACACCTGTATACGGGGATCGGATACACGACAGTTGCGGAGCTAATACAGACAAAATACATGTTGATTGTAAGATAAATAATTTCTTATTGACGACGCACAGAACAGAACCAATAGATAATACATGGTGCACATAGGTTGGACATTACATTGAGAATGCTTGGTGCCGAGGAGCGTTGTTGGGATAACACGTAAAGATTATGGAATAAGCACATTGTTACGAACACGTGGCGGTTATTCCCGTGAGATTATAACCTCTGTAATCACGCTTGGCGCTCTGAAATTCGAAAAAAATATTTAATCTTGTTGGGTGCCTCGTAATAGAATATTCACTGCAACAATGAACCAGAAAGTTGTGAATTATTACTGGAATGAACTCTACTATCATGAATAGGGTGTGGGTGTGGAAGTGTCAACTCCCACCCCATCACAACTATCGGCTTCGATTGGGGAAGTAGTCAGGTAGATTATAGATTACTATTAACAAACATTATATCTCACGTGACCTTCTATGCTCCTGATTGGACGAATGCTGCATCCCTATTTCGTGCAGTTTGCATCCACAGAACTGACCAAGCACTACACCCAGGCACTACACCCACGGACTACACGTTTTCTATTTTTAGCACACTGCTATATCAGTTTTCTTTTCATACTGGGCGAATAAAACTAATCAGGCTAAATTCGTGTCGGGAACTACACCACCTCACTGGACACTATAGCAGTCAACTCCAAGCCATGCACTATTTCTTAAATAATTGACATGTTCGAAAGTCTCCACATAGTCAAAAAAATCTCACGTGTTATTGCTAGTATGGTGATATACGAGTCGGGCTTGTCCTAGGAATTAGCTACGCCCAGTAGGCAATTCGACTGCAAACACTTTCAAGACAATAACAAAAAGCTGCTGGTCGTTCCTTATAGGCGACGTTCAAGGCGACGTAAAGCATTCATCGTGTGAAATAAGCGCTCGTGAAAAATAAAACTTTCAGCTCCACACTCGTGAGATAATTCCAGATACTGACTAAAATAGAGTAGATTTTCTTTTTTATTATATTCTACGACACATTTTATTGCACAATATTCAGCCCAATTCGACCGCAAATGCGTACGTTTCAAAACAGCTGATCGTTCCTTCAAGGCGACGTAATGCGGCTCCTGAGGGATATTTATCGATATCCATAGAGTCGACGGATATCGAGAAATATCTTTTAGATTATTTGCGATAATTCACAGGCTAGCATATAATAATAATAATAGAAATTCTCAGATGTGTTACAGTTTTCTGACGGTGTTATTATTTCTCATTTTTTTCACAAAGTCCGAAGTTTCCTCTTCTTTCAGTTTAGCTATTCGAACGTTCTGGCTTCCCCATTGGGGACACGGTTCAGATAGGTAAACTGTATTTTCTCCCATTTCGACGAATCTCCACTCACGACTTTGCGATGAATTTTCTGCCCAACTCGCCTGTCTTCTCGTCCACCTAATCATTACTTACAGTACGTGGGGAGTGTATTATCATTAAATCACCCGCAGAGTGGAGATTCCACCCGAGCAATATTTGCAAATTTGTTGCAAAGCATAACCAGCACAAGCAAAGTTTCAGCCAATGGACCTCCGGGTTAAACCCGGAGGTTCATTGGCTGAAACATTGCTTGTGTTTTTTGTCGATATGTAGAAAAATTGAAAGTTATAGCTTGGGTAATAACTCCACTCTGTGGGTGATTTAGTTATAATCCACTCTCCACGTACTGTAGTGCCAACACTGGGAAGCGCGGTGGCTGAGTAGGGAGAGATGCAGACTGCAAGCCGAGGGGTACTCGGTTCGAATCCCACCTGCGGCAACCGCGTTGTGTCCTTGGGCAAGACACTTCACCCCCATTGCCCACGTGGGTGCACGGTGGCGTTGTGTACTAATGCGTACTGCACGTCGATGGTGCACTTGTCTTCAACCAATGCTAACCCTGCTTGTGTGGAGTTAGTATGTTGGGGAGCCTGACAGTTGCTCGACGTTGCTCGGTGGATCTCTCCGGGTACTTCGGTTTCCTCCACCCATAAAACTGTCCGACACGAGGTGACCCTGGCTGTCGAAAGTGTCGATAAACGCCAATAAATAAATAAATTTGCATCATTGATTCATCGTCATATAGAATTCTGTTTCAAACCACTCCCCCAAGCCTGGTAACGCAAGCCTGGTAACGCAAGCCTGGCAACGCAAATTGTACTGATTGCGTTCATTTCGATGTAAACAAATTGGTTCCACCTACAGTACGTGGAGAGTGGATGGTAACTAAATCACCCACAGAATGGGGTTATCACCCAAGCTATAACTTTCAAATTCTGTACATATCGACAAAAAACACAAGCAATGTTTCAGCCAAAGGACCTCCGGGTTTAACCCGGAGGTCCATTGGCTGAAACATTGCTTGTGCTGGTTATGCTTTGCAACAAATTTGCAATTATTGCTTGGGTGGAATCTCCACTTTGCGAGTGATTTAGTGATAATACACTCTCCACGTACTGTAGTAACGCATCCAGGGAACACCTCTAGTTTGGTTCATATCGGCCCAGATCATCGTCATATCAGCCGAGTTTGAAGCCATATCAGCTGATTTTGATTATGGGCAATCCTTTGAAAGAAACGCATATCTAATACATAAAGCTCTGTGTTAGGATTCTAGTGTACGGCAAAAGAACTCGGAACTGTTTAGACCTCAATTGGTTTCGTCATATTTTTGTTGACCCACTGCCCACTGATATCAAAATGCCGAAAATTTGATCTGCAAAGTCCCCCCCCCCCCCCCACCCAATGCAACTATTTATTTATTTATTTATTTATTTATTTATTTATTTATTTATTTATTTATTTATTTATTTAACAACACTTTCGACACCAGGATCACCTCGTGTCGGGCAGTTTTAAGTGTGGAGGAAGCCGGACTACCTGGATAGAACCACCGAACAACGGCGAACGACTGTCAGACTCCTGCACAAGCAGGGTTAGCATTGGTTGAAGACAAGTGCACCATTAACGTTCAGTACGCCTTACAACACAGCGCCACCGTGTCCCCACGTAAGAGCCTTGCCCTTGGACACAACACAGTTACCTCTGGCGGGGATTAAACTTGGAATTTACCGAGCTCATTGAGCTCTGTCAAACAAGATTGAATTGGTTAAATTCCTGGTTGCAGTATTGAAAAAATTTGCGGCTAGAAATTTTAATATTTTGACATTGTATAGAGGGCAAATGTCGGGTCCATACAAATTTACACATAACATGAAAAGCAGACGACACTTGCAAAAAAATTCTTGAATAACTATTTTTTTTCATTTTTTGTCTCAAAAACATAGGTTATGACCCCTCATTGGAACGAGCTCGACGAGCTCGTTCCAATGAGGGGTCATAACCTATGTTTTTGAGACAAAAAATGAAAAAATAATTAAAATTAATAGGCGATTTTTGAGAATAGCGCTGGCCGGTTTTGGCCGTTATGTTGGGTAAAGGGTTAATAATTAGGGCTGTCGCGATTATTCGATTAGTCGACTAACCGTCAACTATTGAAGTAGTCGACGGTTTTTATTTTTAGTTGATCGTCTTTCATTTTCAAAGTGGTACTCGTCTTCTACACGTCGGGGCTAAATTGCATTGCTTTGTGAAGTGAATGATCAATGAAGGTGAATAACTTTGAAATATCTAACCATAGTTAACACTCATACCCGGAAGACTTTGAAAGACTGTCACCGTGCAACTCACTGGAGAAGAATAGATTCTTCTGAATTTCTCCAATCTTGTACACACGAACGCACCCAATGGAAAACCCAAAGCATGAAAGAGAGAAAATTATGACAACAGTCAGAATGTCAGATCGCTTCTCAATGTTCGGAAATTCGGACCAAGGTCATTTTTACCAACTGACGAAGGAATGCATAGATCTCAATGTTAGAAATTTCGAGAAACTTATTACAGAAAGGAAACATATGCAGGGACGTTCTTTGATAAATTCATTTGAATTCATCGGCTTCAATCAAGTCCTAACTTGGACCCACAGTCCGTAATATAATTTTTGGGGTTGGTACGTCCTAGGACGTACCAACCCCAACAATTATATTACGGACTGTGGGTCAAGTTTAGACTATCTTCAGACGGGACCGATTTGTTGTTCCCACAACCCCACTTCGTCTGAACACACTAGTGCCGTTATCATTTTCAGAGTTTTACGTACAGAAAAACGATTTGCTAAAAATCATGGGGACCGACTATTAATCGACTAACCGTCGATTACTGGTCACGATTAGTCGATTAAAAAAATGATAGTCGCGACAGGCCTATTAATAATATGATGCTGTAGATAATTATTTTGATAGGCCATCAAAACATCCCAACTCTAATGGAACTATATATCGAAGCCGAACTTTGTTTTAACAGCAGTTCAATCGCGTTCACCTCATCACATATTATAATAATAATAGGTTCATGAGATACATCACCAGCTGTAACATTTCGTATCTCATACCAGCAGACTTACTAATTGCAGATCTGTGATGAGGTATTGTTTACAAATCAATGAACAATTTAAACAAATATTGTTCGCCAACTGTCATTCGTGTTTTACACAGTCATAACTGACACGTTGCTTTTAGCCCATCTTTATGACGCAAAAGGTTTATCAGGTACATTAACATAATATCACTCCAAACAGCAAGAGACGCCGCAGAAGGAAGTTAGGGTACCTTTACAATATCTCTTGTAATTGATCAAGTCAACATATTGGAGCGTGGCTGTGTGAATATGATGGTCGGACTACGAGGCTTGTGTGTTTGTTTATAGGGGTTTCAAGAATCAGGGTCAAATTCGGGGGTGGGGGTCTTCAAAACCTTCCTCTACACAGTGCTCAAAAAACTTGTTTCCACCTCGAAACCACCCACCACCCCTTTTCGGGAGGAATTGTTTTTCCTTCTTCATGTGGGGGACCGACCTCCTTCAACACAGCCCAACCCCCTAAAATGAATCCTCAAACACAAAAGGGAAATAATTCACAAAAATATTTTTATAAAAACTAGAGCAGATTTTGAGAAAAAAAAAACAGAGATAAATAAGATAAATGCTTCGTGTTTGCAATAATTTAATGGTACCTACAGTTAAAACCAGAAGTTCTGTCACGAACTGTGCGCTTATATAGGCTTCATAGCGCGTAGGAATTGCGCGCAATTGCCATATCGAATGACATCCAAAGCACGGCAGTTGCTCCTGCTTACTCATAGCAAGCACAGGCAATGTTTCTGCCATTGGACCTCCGGGTTACCCGGAGGTCCATTGGCTGAAACATTGCTTGTGTACAGGCCATATGTACAGAATTTGATAGATTTACTACGGTCATAACGCGTAGATTCACGCGCTGATCAACGTGTTATTTGTGCGTATTTCATGACAGGACTTCTAGTTTTAACTGTAATTGTTCCAAATTATATGTTTTAGCATGGGCTTTTGAACTGACAAGCTCAATTATATGCACTAACTTGAGAAGATGTGTAGGATGTAGCTCCCTGCACAATGTTGTCAAGGTGTGTTTGGCCACTTTTGCTACATACAACAAAACCAGTGGCTGAGTAGGTAGAGGTGCCGGCTGCAAGCCGAGATGTCCTCGGTTCGAATCCCTCCTGCGGCAACCGCGTTGAGTCCTTGGGCAAGACACTTCATCTCTATTGCCTGCGGGGGGGGGGGGGGGGGGGGCACGATGACGCCGTGTACTAAGGCGTACTGCACGTCGATGGTGCGCATATCTTCAACCAATCTAACCCTGCCTGTGCTGCAGTGCGGAGTTACGATGTTGGGGAGCTGGCAGCTGCTCGTCGTTGCTCGGTGGTTCTCTCCGGGTACTCCGGCTTCGGCTTTCCACACCCGTAAAACTGTCACGGTCATGATTAGCCATTGTGCATAAATATGTGACCTTAACCACCAATAAAATAAATAAATACAACAAAACCAAGTAATATTAAGTCATTCTTACAACACTTGGAGTGACCATTAGAATCGAATTAACCCTTTACCTAACATGAAAAGCAGACGACACTTGCAAAAAAAAATTCTTGAATAACTATTTTTTTTCATTTTTTGTCTCAAAAACATAGGTTATGACCCCTCATTGGAACGAGCTCGACGAGCTCGTTCCAATGAGGGGTCATAACCTATGTTTTTGAGACAAAAAATGAAAAAATAATTAAAATTAATAGGCGTTTTTTGAGAATAGCGCTGGCCGGTTTTGGCCGTTACGTTGGGTAAAGGGTTAAGATCTTGTAGGTGATTCGAGACGGGCTGAAGAGGTAGAAAAGGGCAATAGCCTATAGGGCAAACAAGTACACTATATTGATGCTATCTTTCTAACCACCAGCGCCAGCCAGCACAATGATTTTGTGGAGGAACTGACTGACTTGAACTCTAATATCATCGCGAATCATGGGTTACCGATACGGCGCAACTTGGTGGGCAGTCGGTGGAGTGCTTAAATTTGTAGTGAAGCACCATGCAGTTACCTATACCAGTACCTTTTAGTGTAGTAGACTGGGATCATTTTTACCTCCAAAGAGGGGTCATATCCTATGTTTTTGAGACCAAAAAATGAAAAAATAATGAAAATTAATTGGCGATTTTTGTTCGTGAATAGCGCTGGCCGGTTTTAGCCGTTACGTTGGGTAAAGGGTTAAATTTTATTCATATGAAAGCTTTTTGAGAGAAATGTTCATTTGCAGTGGAGCGAAGTTTTTTTTTTCAGAACAAATGCACTCTTTGCCCTAAGATCGTACAAAATGCAGTTCGACATTGCCAAAAGAAATTTAATATAGTATTTTTCATCGTAATTTATTTATTTATTGGGGTTTAATGACACTTTCGACAGCCAGGGTCACCTTGTGACGGACAGTTTTATGGGTGGAGGAATCTGGAGTACCCGCAGAGAATCATTGAGCAACGTCGAGCAACTGTCAGGCTCCCCGACTTACTAACTCAACACGAGAAGGATCAGCATCGGTTGAAGACAGCTGCACGATCGAAGTGCATCATGCTTTAGTACACAGCGCCACCGTGCCTCCACGTTGGCAATCGGGATTAAGTGCATTGCCCAAGGACACAACGCAGTTACCCCAGGCGGATAAGAGTCTAGGAGATAAGATTCAGAGGAGGACTGACCACATGGTCCACCCGGAAAATTCCCGGTGGGCCCACTATTGGATTCCCCCTGGGGCCTCTAAAATTTAGGCAGCCCAAGACCTATTGGTACGTGAAATTTCGTGAAATGGATCCGATTGTACAGACTGCTGATATATCAGTTCTCTATTGGAATGGCAGTCCACGGAGAGGACATTTCGATATACCAACAGTCTATAGTGTGCCATTGACCGCTCTGATGAAACGAAACAGCCTTCCTTTAATTCCAAAAATCAAAATTTTCTCCGAGTGGGCCGGACTATTGTCTTCCCGATGCGCCCCACCCACCCCGGTAGAACCATTTTTGTTGAATGATCGATGAAGATACAAAAATGAAATCAAAATGTCCTCTATATGGGCTGACATTGATCCTCCAGATGCAAGGAAGTCGCGTTCGTTCAGTTCGCAAAATCAAAATTTTCTGCGTGTCTGCCCAACCCCTGCCCCTTGGTTTTATATTCTAGTGATGCAATAGGTTTTTCCTCGACAATTCGTCGCCTGAGTGCTAGAATGTTCTATGTCCCATTATGGGACATAGCACATTCTAGCACTCAGGCGACGAATTACTTGATTCTGAATTGGACCTTGTCACTCATCGAATAATTTTAAGGGAGATAACTTTATTGAAAGTCGATTTTTAAGATGATATCAGTTAGGGATGACAGTTTGTGATGATAACTTATTTTTAAAGGACACTGTAGATTATGATCACCAATTATACACACAGAATTGAGATGTTTGAATTATCATACCATCTTCCGCGTTGGCCCAAGTAGTAGGAGAGAGATTCTGGTTAATTAGATTTGCTGTTATACAAAGGTACGTGCTCATTATTGGAAAAATGGGGATTCTGTGGGAATCCGAATCGTTTTCGGCGGTTTGGGGTGGGTTTTGGTTGTTTGGGCAAATTGTCAGATCTATTTGTGTAATTAAATTTACTCTTATTTAATCGAACGCACACTCAGAACATACTCCCATCCCATTGTAGGCTTTCGGGTCATAAAGAAACCACGTGTTAGCATAGTAACCAAGAAGGCGGCCTCCAGTATACAAAATGGACGGCGGAAACATGTGTCACCCTAACAACATGCGCTGCTCATGCGCAATAAGGCCTCGTATTACTATGGAATGACGTCACAAGATGGCCGCTCACACGGGTTACCATGACAATTAAACATGACGTAACTAGGTCATGTGACTATTACATCACTTCCGAGGTCGGAGGCGAGGTCCGGCCAATAAGGGACGATTCATCCCTCTCCTACTACTGGCTACGTCTTTTGCGCTAGCGCATGTCCATTGCTGATGCCCAAAGTAAGCCTTCAGAGATCAGAAAATTGTAACTAAAAATACATTTCATAAAGGCGAGCAATAATTTGTCTCAATATTGGGTGTTTTATATTGACAAGGATATTAAATCTCAAGACGAACTGGAACAATATCAGTTTCCATCCGCAAGTCGAGCTTCTGGGTTTAGTGTTGCGTGTTATGATTCTGGTATATTAAAACTGAGAGTAGCTTTCAAAACAGATTTAGCGAATTTACTTTCTCCTCAGAAATATTCCGCGAAATCTTTATTGCTTTGAAGACTGTTTTTAATATTTCTGTCAAAGTTTTATAAATCTGCTCATGGAAATATGCAAACAAGTCAGCGAGTACTCTTTCATGGGATTCCGGCCTGTGTTCTTTTATAAAAAGCACGTGAGTGAGTTTTCGGGGATTACGCCTTATGCTTGGAAAATCCTCAATCATATAAGTTTACATCGCGCTAATGTACCCAGTCAAACATAATCAGTGAACTGATTTCTCATCCATCTACATTAAAAGGATGATGCAAACCTCTTGACTTGAGGTCACGATTTGAGAAATGTTGTAATTCTAGTGACACATGAATGAAAGCCAAACATGAATTTGTACAGAAATATTTTAAAACCCATTTGTACAAAATATGTATTGCTAAATTGCCCGAACATTTATTTTAGCCGATAAAGTCATAACATCTGACCTCTGTTTTAGATCATCTCCGCGTTACCATTAGTTAATTGCTCCTATTTTAGAAAACTGACAAAATTTCCTCGCAAATATTATTCCCGAAGACTTGATTGCAAAAAGATTGCCTCCATCTAGGAGGGTGTGCGTACATGTATGTGTCTGTAACTGAATCAAAGTGGATGGATGCGCAAAAAGTGGGGAGAACATATATATGTGTTTTAGTGAAGAACAAAATAGAGTACTAGTCTTGTCTCCTTAAGTTTTTTGCTCAGCATCCTGTAGCATCAGTAAAATGTTATCAACGGTAGAGCGTTACCAACGTTATATATAGAATAAACGTATAGTGTTTTCAAGTAAAAAAAAATATTCTACGAGTAGGATTTAGAATGAAACCGACGAGCCTCTGGCGAGTCGGTTTCATTCTTAATTCTACGAGTCGAATAAATTTTTTACTTGAAAACACTATACTTTTATTTTGTTTATCCCATAAATCTTTTACAGGGCAGTCGCGGCGAAATCGTGCTGTCACTCGGTACAAAACACTGCGAGAAGTGAGGAGCACATAGGTCCAATCCGAAGACAAACAAAACTGCCCAAAATAAAAAAAGGCGCAGTGATACATTTCTGTCTAAAAAATAATCCCTCTACAAACCTGAGCTAAACTTGCAAAATACTTTATTAAATGGACAATGTGTTGTGTTTTCTACTGGTATTGTGTAATACTTTCAAACAGGTTTAAAGAAAACAACAACTGAACTGTTAATTATACAACACGAATGCGGTAGGGGTCGGGGGTCAACAAGTCCATCTCTACTGTAGGAATAAATTATTTCAGTGTTGAACCTATGGAGAAAATTTATCACCCTACTAGGTGAATAAAGCAAAAATTTATCCAAGGCATTTATTGTTCGAATAAACAGACATTTATGGGATAAATAAACGTTAAATTACATTTGTCTGAAAATAATCTTAATACAATTAACCCTTTGAAACCTTGTGGTATCTCCCAAGTCAGTTCAATAGCAACAATTGGAAGAGTCTATATTCATTATTTGGGGGTAGACCAATTAATATTTTCAACTTACAGCCTCTGGGCTGCACGCAGAAAATATTGATTGGTCTCCTCCACATTCACTCAGCAGCTATCCTTCTTAGTGAAATTATGACGTATCATATTTTGGATCCGGAAAATCGACCTCACTCGTTCAAATGGGGTTAATGCTTACATTTTAGCAGTTACAACATAAACGATACTGTGCCATATTTCCTAATGATGATAGTCTTTCCGTATATCTCATCCTTTTCGCATGAAACCCTGTTATGCGCTGTGCTCTCAGAAAGAGCTATATTAGCCCCTCCAAACAGTGGCCACATTACATCATATATATAAAAATGAATTCTTAAATCGATGACAATATTTGTTGAAACCTGTAAGGTCGCAACAGGTCATCTCTTACCTTCAGTTGGCGTTTTGCGATCTGGCGTCTAATCTAATTTATACTTTTTAAATCAGTAACGAAAACAAACAGAAATCGGTTTTGTTTTTCAGTACATTTTTTGAAAACTTTTAAAAAAACAATAATTAAAATAATAAATTTTGATATCCTGTGTATTGGGTAAAGGGTTAACAATGCGAAACACTTGGAAGGTTTCTAACCTTTTGGAGCTGTGACTCCACTAACGCCATTAGCGTTACCAAGATGCTGAATCAACTTGAGATTCCATCACTCCAAGAAAGAAGGAGAAAGAACAGACTAACTTATATGTACAAGGTGGTTGAGGAGTTAGTACCCGCTATACCTCGAGCCGAATTCCTAACAGAAAGCAAGCCTAGGAGGAAAATCACAGCCAAAAACTATACAGGCTTCGAAACCAAGAACATAATCGAAAAAAGTGCAAGAAACAACTCCAAGTGCTTTAATGTACCTCCGAGTAAAACTGAACAATTCAGAAATTCTTACTTCGTCAGAACAGTCATAGACTGGAACCAGCTAGAGGAAGGCACAGTGAACGCGCACTCAGTTGAGACCTTCAAATCATCACTCAACAAACAACTTCAATAACAACAGCAGCTCTCCGTCGCTCATACGCCATTCCTGGTTACTGCGACTATTATACAGATACGATACAGATACAGATACAGATACTACACAAAGACGTTACGACCACTGACCTGTATACAACTGGATTGACGGAACACTCCTTGGTCACAAATAAAAACGTGGCCCACCTGCCTCCGCTTTGAGGATGGGCAATTGTTACTATAAATAGACAATTCTCGGTCAAAGCTTTTTTCTCCATAGTTTTTACTTTTCTAACGCCTCGCTATCAACAATTTATTTTTAATCCTTTACCCAAAATAACGGTCAAAACCAGTCAATCCTATTCAGAAAAATCACCATTCAATTTTCATTATTTTCTTTATTTTTTGACTAAAAAAACTTAGCTTATGACCCCTCATTGGAACGAGCTCGTTGAGCTCGTTCCAATGAGGGGTCATGAGCTATGTTTTTGACGCAAAAACTAAAAAAAATTAGTTATTCACGAATTTTGCTTTCAAGTGTCGTCTGTTTTTCGTGTTGGGTAAAGGGTTAAAGAATGTACTTTGATGTGCGAAAAACGAATAAGTTGACGATGCAAATATTTCTCACGGCAATGCAGACTGAATATTTATATTGTCATGAGATGGTAACTCCACCGCAGCGCATAGAAAGAAGTGGATCAAAATGTTCGTGAAAAATTAAGTGCACACAGTCTGATTTTTAACGGACAGACACTGACTTTTCAAAAAATTGACGCAATTGGGTGAATACCGAACTCGAGCGAGATTTTCTCCCAATGTTTGCTAAAAAGCAGCTTAACTAAAATCCGATTACATTTATTAAAGCTATAGAGTTCCCAGTTATTATCATACAAACGGCACATTTAAACAAAGTGGGGCATAACACCCACATAAATAGACAAAACCTGGTGAATATCAAACTAGAGTGCGATCTGTTCACAATGTGTACCCGAAGAAAGTTTTATGAAGATCCTGTTACATTTGTTTACATTATCGCGTTTACAAAGTCATAATGAGGCAAAGACCATTATGAATAATTAATTCTACTCTTGTGAAAAAAAATATTCTGTCACAATATCCATTTATACTGTTTTTAGATATCCATTAACCCTTTACCCAACGTAACGGCCAAAACCTGCCAGCGTTATTCACAAAAATCGCCAATTAACTTTCATTATTTTTTCATTTTTTGTCTCAAAAACATAGGTTATGACCCCTCTTTGGAACGAGCTCGTCGAGCTCGTTCCAAAGAGGGGTCACAACCTATGTTTTTAAAACATAAAATGAAAAAAAATAGTTATTCATGAATTTTGTTTGCAAGCGTCGTCTGCTTTTCAGGTTAGGCAAAGGGTTAAAAAGTCTATGTCTGAAGTGCGAAGAATTGTTCCTTGAGTGTATCAAGGCGCCATTTGGAATTCTAAAGCAGATGGCACTTTGGTGTACTCAAGGAACGATGCATTTCCGTTCGCATTGCGTCAAAATCCGACCGAAGAGGGTTGTCCAGTAAAATAGGCCTGAACCTCACAAAATCTCGGTTCAGATCTATGTCTCTGAACTCACTTTGTAAATTTCAATTTAAACCGAGGAATAGTTGGAGATCCTTTATTTAACTCACGCTGTCAATGTGTTAAAGTTCATAGCAAGGTGATAATTCAATTTATTCACCCAATGTCCCCTTATTGGGGAATATGGGGTCAAAAATAACATACAAAGTAACAGATGTACAACGAGTCTACAATAAATAAGATTTCAACATATCTACCTTGTCGAGTCATTTTTCTCCTACATCAGCTGCCCCTCCCCCCTCCCCACACCTCTTGACTAGGTTAGGCTGTCGATGCATTACCCTCTATTTGTCGTGATTATTATGCCCCTTGGTCCTCAACCCTTTTGTCATTGCAGCATCTTTTTAACTACTTTACATCCGTCATCAGCTACATGATTCAATAAGTCGAACAACTGACATCCTCAATCTGTAGCCCATGGTCGCTGACTGGGGGCGTCAGTTGTTTGACAACATACAGTACAAATAGCCATGTCGTATGCAAATGAAAATAGCACGTCGCGTGAGAACCAGAAGGCACCAACTTGCCCTGGAAGATGGAACCATCTGGTTCCCACGCGACGAACTCAGAGGACAGATCCACATAGAAAAGACCTCAATCCACAGCAAGACCTTAAATTATATTATTAAATATTACATTATTAAATACCTTAAATAATATTTGCTACAATAATATTATTTTGCTATCTGGTTTATTACTTTTATAAATCTACATAATTTCCGTAACGTGTTTTCTGTGGAGTCATTCATTAAGGTTTGAAATTTGTAAACACTGGGCCGTGTATGGTAAAGGATCTTAAGATATTTCCCCCGAAGCGCTAACACTTCATTGCATTCCATCATATAATGGTATTCATCTCCAACCTTATTTTCATCACACAACAAAACGCAGTCTCAGCCAATAATTCCTCGACAATATCTCTCGGAGTTTTCCGGGATCATTTGCACTTAGTCTTTCGTAACTGTTAAGACAACAACATGGCCATTTTGACCATATTCGGCCCTAACTACGACTGCACTTCATTTTCTTGTGAGGTAATGTCTGTACCCCCATACCGCTGGTGGGAATTATTTCCATTGCTGCCGTGAAAATCTCACTAAAGCTCAGTTCAGACCTATGTTTCTGAACTCGTTTTGTAAATTTCAGTACAAACCGAGGAATAGTTGGAGAGCCTTTATTTACCTCACGCTGTCAAAGTTTTAATGTTCAGAGCGAGGTGATATCAAAACGCCTATTTTAGTGCGTGATTAATCCTATTATTAGTGTTTGGAATCTAATATATAGTACGTGGAGAGTGGATTGTAACTAAATCACCCGCAGAGTGGAGTTATCACCCAAACTATAGCTTTCAAATTTTGAACATATCGACAAAAAATTAAGCAATGTTTCAGCCAATGGACCTCCGGGTTTAACCCGGAGGTCCATTGGCTGAAACTTTGCTTGTGCTTCTTTTGCCTTGCAACAAATCTGCAATTATTGCTTGGGTGGAATCTCCACTCTGCGGGTGATTTAGTGACAATACACTCTCCACGTACTGTAATTGCGTCCATGGAAATATTGCACAGCCGTCGAAAGTGACCTGTCCACGGCGGCCGTACTTTAAGTGTTCTCTGTCTTTCTTCATTTTTGAAAGTAAATTGTCAGGTTTTTTATATTAATGGAATGAACAGTGTCTGCAGTAAATGTTACGATGCATGCACTGTTGATATAAAGAAAAGAAAAAAGTTACAGAACATCAGAAACAAATTGATCAATATGAATATTTTGATGTGCTGTAACTTTTTTTTTCTCTCTTCAATATATCAACATATAATACAGACACTATCCTTTCCATTAAGGGCCTATATAAGTAATGGAATTTTGTTTATTTTGAAATTCTCACCTCTCATATTCCTTAAATTCAGATTAAATATACACAAATTATGCATCAAAATGAAGGTTGGGATGTATAGAACACGAAACACATATGTAATCAACTCATAGAGTCGATTGTAGGCACCGCTGGTTCCTGGAAGTCTGCTATCGTATTCGCACCAGAACTGATAATAAAATAATATTTCATCAGAACCACTTGTGGCCAAAAGTGCTTCATATATCCAAGAACAAAGCTAGGCATTCAAAACACTTTCGAATACAGCGATAGGTCTGCATTTTGGAAAAGGACAACACTGTCTGCATTTTTTATTGAAGATGGTTTCCATGCTCGACAGACATGCGCAAATCACTCGTTACCACGAATTTCCATCAAAAAACAAAATCGTAATTCTAAGAAATTTCAACAGGTATCATGACACCTTGCATTGAATATGGCAACTGTTCAATCTTTATCTAATAACAGTATACTGTATGAAGGCGATCTTTTTCATTATTTGATTTTAGACGGCGTTGTTTTTACATGCTTTTTCTGTCCGATGACGTCGACCGGAAATCGAAAGTATACCCATACGTAAACAAAAGCAAAGGCTATGGAATTTCCCCCAATGCAGCTCTGTCGCCGTGTTTTGAAGAATTTTTATCCCATAGCTTTGTTCTTGGATATGTAAAGCACATTTGGCCACAAGTTGTTTTCGTGAAATATTATTAAATTATCAGTTCTGGTGCGAATAGGGCAGCAGACTTCCAGGAACCAGCAGACTTCCAGGAACCAGTGGTGCCTATAGTCGACTCTATGAGTTGATTACACATGTGTTTCGTGTTCTAGACATCCCAACCTTCATTTTGATGTACATTTTGTGTATATTTAATTTGAATTGAAGGAATATCAGAGGTGAGAATTTCAAAATAAACAAAATTTCATTACTTATTTCGGCCCTTAATATAAAAGTCTCGGAGGTAAGATTTGCTAATTTTTTCCCCGTAAAGAATAAAAAAAAGCTTGCAAATTACCGTAAAACACATTCCCATGGAAAGTTACTTCGTTGTCCAAGTTTCACGTTGTAACGTTTAATAAACAGAACCAACATACACCTCCGAGAGCTGTTTGTTGTTTTCGTGTATATAAAGTTACAAAAAGAAAACTTCTCTTTGTTTTCTCAACAATTACATGCTTCGAAATTGGACCTTCCTCGCTTGTTTGGTGCTTTCAGGGGGAGATAACTTTAACCAAGTCGATTTTCATGACGAGATACGTCAAGGATGCATACTTGCTACCCCCACCACCAACACAAACACACACTCACATATAACCCACAATTATCGCCTACGATTCAGCCTCTCCGCTTTCAAAATTGTTCCTCGGTCTCCGTTGGAAGCACATATTTTGGCTTTATTTTGAAATGCAGGTATCACAACCTGAAGACTTCATATTCTGTAGATATCGTAATATTGTCTTTGATGTGAAATTCTTTAATCTGTAAGGATTTGCCTTGTTACAAGTTATGAGAGAGAGCCTATAGGCTCTCTCCCATAAATTGTAATAAGGCAAGGACATGTGAACAAATTTTGAAAACACAAAGAATGTCAATGATAAACAGCTTCCCCACATCCTCTCCCTCCCCCGCTTTCACTGTATTCACTCAAAAAGTCTGTTGAAAGTGTATTGCTAGATTGGTGAATGGAAGTTGTGCAGAAGTAATGTTTTCAAACACTATTCAAGAAACTTGGAGGCCAGAAGCTCATAAACATTACAATTACATCAATTACTTAATAATAAGTTTGAACATAGAAGATTTAGCAGTGACAAATTTAAAAGTTGTGCGGAAGTCATCAGTCAATGCAGCAACAATTTCACAGAACTGGAAATAACTAAGTTTACGAGAGCGAGAAACTGTGAAATCACAAGAAAAGGTCACTGCCAAAGCTATTGGAAAACAGCACAAAAACGGTACTCTCGTGTCTAAGGAGGGATGTCGCTGAGTGCATCCCGCCGAGTATACACCAATTAGCTGATTCACTTGGCGGGTTTTTCACCAGTCAGATCTCCGTACGTTTGTTTAACGTTATTTTCACAAATATTTGGAAAATCACTTGCGAAACAATGATAATATTTTCAAAATATTAATAACTGCATAACATGCAAGATCAGTTGAGAACACGTGAATATGTTTAGTTTTCAATCTGTTTTATTTTCAGTTCGAGGAATGAAAACAAATAACTTATAAATCTCGCAATTTTCTCCTGCAGGCGATGAAGTGCAACTAGAGAACTTCGTACATTAATGAATTAACCGAAAGAATAATTGTTATACAAGAAACCGCATGTTCTCCAGTATTAGTGTTTGAATGCTGGGGTATAGCTACAAAATGTCGACACTTACATTCTTTGTATTTTTTCACACGAATCCCTTCATTAGTAATCTTGTTTCTTACATACTATACAATGTATCTCATGAAAGGCTTTAACATTATTTGGTCTTTACCTGGGAAAATTGTTATCGTTGGTATTGAAAAAATGTCTTTGAAGGCCTTTTTCAGTGACATAAGTTGAATGTTTTCTTTTACAGTGAACAAAGGGGAAAGGTTTTACACTATTCAATATATTTACCCTTATTACTTGCGCAACCCTTTTCAGATCGAGAGGCTTATGTCTGACACAGGGACGTGGCTAGAGGTTTCTGATTGGGGGTGTATGGTAGGGAATTTCCAACTATGGGGAGGGACCGGGAGGGGGAAACCCCCTTCCCGGTCCCTCCTCCTATTTGGAAATTCACTACCGAAAATCATTTTGAAAATGAAGCCCTGGAAGGGGGCATAAAATTGATTCTAGTAACTGAAATGCCAACATATTAATGAAAAAATTATTAGGTTATTATTATTTGTCATTATCATGGGAACTGAATATGTGCTAAACAAATGCTTCAGCTGAGAACTTTGAACAATTCACACTGTCCTAACATTAAATCAGATCTTATGCAGGAATGATCAATTTTCGATGTTTCATCATTTTGTATCTGTGAATGATGGAATTAACTCAGGATCACGATTTACATGATGTGGTTTTCTTGAAGTGCATTTCGAGGATTTTTTTTTATTACGATAAGTGAACGTACTATAGAAATCTCGTACCGATTGACATCATGCATACTTATGAAGCTCTATATTGCGTACACTGTAGTTGTAAATTGTAACAGTTGGAATTTTTGCCGATTTGAAACGGAGTTGGAATTTTGGGAAGTAAAGAAGACACCAACATCACCAAAGAAGCTCTAAAACCCGGATAGATGAATTTCCAACTGCTCATGACTTGCCCTCCGAATTTCCAACTATAGGAAATTTTGGCCAGGATTGGGATGGTGACCCCCCCCCCTGCCCCCCCCCCCCTCCAGCCCACATCCCTGCCCTGACAATATTTGTTCTGAGAAGAGATTTCCTGGAAAGTTAGCTTCCTTTAACACTCAGGGGGCGGGAATTTAATTTAAAAAAATTGAAATAACGAAATTTTATTGAATTTGCATCATCGATGTACGCATCATTTTACAAAATTCTGGATTTTTCAACAGTACGTGGAGAGTGGATTGTAACAAAATCACCCGCGGAGTGGAGTTATCACCCAAAGTATTACTTTCAAATTGTGTACACATAGTCAAAAAACACAAGCAATGTTGCAGCCAACAATGGACCTCCGGGTTTATCCCGGAGGTTCATTGGCTGGAACTTTGCTTGTGCTTGTTACGCTTTGCAACAAATTTGCAATTTTTGCTTGGGTGGAATCTCCACCCCGCGGGTGATTTAGTGATAATACACTCTACACGTGCTTTATAATGTAGTATAGAAATACAGAAGTTGTTTTTTACAATTTTTTCTTTACCAGTTTCAACATTTAACCATTATTCTCTGTTGAAACCCATTTAAAAATTAGAAACCCGGCATTTTCACCCTCTTTTTATGTTCTATAACTTTTTATCTATTAATTATATCAACAGTTTGTGCATCGTGACATACAGTACGTGGAGAGTGTATCACCACTAAATCACCCGCAGAGTGGAGATTCCACCCAAGCAATAATTGCAAATTTGTTGCAAAGCATAACAAGCACAAGCAAAGTTTCAGCCAATGGACCTCCGGGTTAAACCCGGAGGTCCATTGGTTGAATCGTTGCTTGTGTTTTTTTGTCGATATGTACAGAATTTGAAAGTTATAGCTTGGGTGATAACTCCACTCCGCGAGTGATTTAGTTACAATCCACGCTCCACGTACTGTATAATACAGACACTGCTCATTCCATCAATATGAAAGTCTAGAAGGTGAGATTTTACAATTTATTTTACAGGAAAGAATAAAAGCTTGCAAATTACTTCAAAAACACATTCGCTAAAAAAAGCCAGAGTGGATATTTAGTGTTGGTAAGTGTGATAATGAAAATGTGATATTTAGTGTTGGTAAGTGGATATTTAGTTTTGGTAAGTGGATATTTAGTGTTGGTAAGTGTGATAATGGTAGATATTTTTATTGACGGATTATCTGGGAACTAGTTGCTTCTAATTGGCTTGCGATAAAAAAAACAAGTTTCATTTTGTTACTTTTAAAAAGCGAAAACAACAGGCCGCTCCGACAGCTGTCTCTTCTTTTCGTTTATTAAAGTAACAAAGGGAAACTCGTGCATCTAATAATATCAAGGGAGATAACTTATCGAAAGTCGACTTCCATGACGAGATAAGTCAAGGATGCGGGTTCGATCATAACCCGAGTCAACTCCGTTATATCGATGGGCAAGACATTTAACCGTTTATCCAACGAATCGAACGCCGAGCTCGTTCCAACAAGGGGTCACATGATGTGGTTTTGATGAAATTTTTTTGAAAAATTTAAAACAATGATATTTAAAATAATAAATTTTGATATCGTCTGCGTTGGGTAAAGGGTTAATCCCAACTGCCGAATTGGAAGTAAGATGGCGAAGTGTACTAAAACATACCGTGAGTCGATGATGCACGGGTTTTCACCCGATGCTAACTGTACTTGCGTCATGTTAGTACATTGGAAGGTACGCAGATACTCCCCGCTGCTTAGCAGTTTTTGTCACGTACTCCAGCTTCCTCTAGATTTAAAATTGCCATACAAAGTGTAATTAAATTGCTACCAATCAAGCAACAGAAAATATTCAGCAACCAAACATTTAAATTTTTTGCTCTCATTGGAATGACCTGGACGAACGCGTTCTAATCAGGGGGAATAACTTATGAGTCGAGACAAAAAGTGAAAAGAATAAAATTTGAAAAACGATGTTTCTGAAAAGCATGTTGTTTTTTGCAATGTTTCTGTTACTTCAGCTAAAGCATTAATCTACATACTGAAGACGATTGGTTAGTTATGTTGATTTGTCACATGATCTGGCCCTTTTCTAGCCATTAACTCATACTTTAACCGGTAAAGCACAATTATTCAATAGCATTCTGGAAGAAACCGGTAAAGCGTGATTATTCAATAGCATTCTGGAAGAAACCGGTAAAGCGTCATTATTCAATAGCATTTCGGAAGAAACCGGTAAAGCGCGTTTATTCAATAGCATTCCGGAAGAAAGCGGTAAAACGCGATTATTCAATAGCATTGCCGAAGTAACCGGTAAAGCACGATTATTCAATAGCATTCTGGAAGAAACCGGTAAAGCGCCATTATTCAATAGCATTCCGGAAGTAACCGGTAAAGAGCCATTATTCAATAGCATTCCGGAAGTAACCGGTAAAGCGCGATTATTCAATAGCATTCCGGAAGAACATTTGACACTTTAAAGAAAATGAATAATTTTTTTTTTTTTTAATGTTTGCCCCTAAATATTGCTTATAACCTTTGTTGGAATGACGTCAGAGAGCTCATTCTAATGTGGTCTAATAAACTATTTTGAGACGAAAAAAAATAAAAAATAGTAAAGTTTGAATGGAGATTTTTGTAACCGGTGCTCGCTGGGCTTGGTCATTTCGTTGGGTTGGGTGTAAGCGACTGTATGATAAAAAAAATCTCCAAAAACAGAAAAAAAAACCCAAAAACCGAAAGTCTCGACCGACTGACCGACCGACCGACCGACCGACAGACTATGTTTTCCACTGCATGTAACCGAAACCGAACCATTTACTTTTTTCGTCTAAAACACAAATTTCGTGAAAATGTTGAGAGAGAGAGAGAGAGAGAGAGAGAGAGAGAGAGAGAGAGAGAGAGAGAGAGATTAAAATTTAATCAGCCGTTCTCAATCATTTTTCAAGTCCAAATTTCACTTCCGCATACAGTACGTGGAGAGTGTATTATCACTAAATGACCCGCAGAGTGGACATTCCACCCAAGCCATAATTGCAAATTTGTTGCAAAACATAACCAGCACAAGCAAAGTTTCAGTCAATGGACCTCCGGGTTAAACCCGGAGGTCCACTGGATGAAACATTGCTTGTGTTTTTTGTAGATATGTACACAATTTGAAAGTTATAGCTTGGGTGATAACTCCACTCCGCGGGTGATTTAGTTACAATCCACTCTCCATGTACTGTATATTAAAATGCTCACTATTCATTCTTACTGCGTAATTCTCTCACCAGAATTTGAAACGAACGCATTTGTGCAAGCTGGCGGTGCATTCTTCACATTTTCCTTACTTCGTCTGGCCATGTGGCCCTCTTCCCCACCATTCGCATGCGCATATTGAGCAACAAAGGATATTAAGATTAAAAGATCCTTATTATGCACGTGTGGATAACAATATTGATGAAATTCGGTTATACCGTACAGGGAAAAGTTAAGTTTATTATTAGTGAAATTCCATTGAAATTCTCCTGTTTATCAGTAATAAAAAACTGGGTCGAACCTCCCAACTTGAAATAATTAACTTTTTAATTATCAGGGTTTGTGTGATGCTAATTATATTCAGATTCATCAATCGGTAATCTTAGTGTGTTTTCCATCAATGGCGTGCCCATGTGCTAGCCAAATTGAGATCAGAAGAAACTCTGACCATTAAATAGCATTTGCAGTTACTTCGGTTCGCTGGGTTGATTGCAAAAAACATATGACCATCATTCCACAATTGTATCTGATTGGACACAGTGTTTCTATCAGGGGGTTAAAAAACTATACAATCAAACACTAGCGCCTGGAAAGTTTAATATTCGCAAACGCTTCGAATTTTCGGAATACTGCGACTGTGAAATTGTAATATTCGGTACAGTCGTAGTGGAGTGATCGTAATTTACGCATGGGCAGTGATGACAACGCATGCTTTTTCCGGGTAAAAAAATCATCAGAAGTAAAATTCTAATTAATGAAGCACCGGGTTGTACCCGGTGCTTCATAAATTAAAATTTTTGATAAATATTCCTAATTAGTGTTTGCTATCTAATATTATTGCGTCCATGGAAATATTGCCCACAATGGAAAGTGACCAGTCCACGGCGGCCGCACTGTATCAATCCGATAAGCAAAGAATTCAATTTAAAATTGTCCTTTTGGTGTTTAAGTGTATCTCGGGATCTGCACCATCCTACCTGTCCGATCTGCTTACCATCCACAAATCACCGAGGTCTCTTAGGTCATCAGGTCAACTCAATCTGGTTCAGCCCGTATCTAAATTTACCAGTGCTGGTGATAGGGCCTTTGCGGTTGCTGGCCCAAGACTTTGGAATTCTCTTCCAATCGACATAAAAATAGTAAATCACTTGAATCATTCAAGTATGGTACGAAAACCTACCTTTTTCGAAAGGCATTTCCTTCAGTGGTCTTTTAATTTTGGTCATAAACTGACATTACCAGGTGCGTGGGTGTGACTGAGTCAGTGAGGATTGCCTCGTTACTCGTCAAGTTACACTCACATACTTGTTTTGGTAAAATGGAAGTTTGTTTTGTTTTTTTATTTTGTTTTAATTCAGTACCCTTTTTCTTTTGGGTTCTGTCGCTTATCGCCACGATATAGCCTCGGTTGCTGATTTGACGTTGGGCACCAATAAATGATAATAGTGATCCATGTATCAATGTATCTGTGAGAGAATGTATGTGTATGTGTGTATGTGTATGTTTGCAATTATTGTACAGCCATTGAGCACCGTGTGTGGATTCTAGGCTTTAAAATCATTATTATTATTATTATTCCCGATCGCACCCGTTTTGTTAATATCGTGTTCACGTCCGTCTTACTGTAGTGGATTGCGCGGGGCAAATAATCAAGTGCGTCTGCTCGGTGCTTGTCCATTCGCCCTTTACATCTGAAGTGGGACAGGGGTGGATAAAATTTGCAAGATATTAGGTATAGGGAGGGGAGGTACCAAATACCCGATTATCTATATTTTCCTCGTCATGCATTTTATTCTTAAGCATCTGTAGTCTGTACTTGTCCATATTTGTAGTTATCATTCTGGACTCATATCATCGTGAAAATCTACTTTTGGTAAAGTTATCTCCCTTGAAATTATGAGACGAGAGACGAAGGTCCAATTATTTATATTTATTTATTGATGTTTTAAGGTCACATATTTATGCACAATGGCTAATCGTGACCGTGACAGTTTTACGGGTGGAGGAAGCCGGAATACCCGGAGAGAACCACCGAGCAACGACGAGCAGCTGCCAGCTCCCCAACATCGTAACTCCGCACTGCAGCACAGGCAGGGTTAGATTGGTTGAAGACATGCCTTAGAACACGGCGCCATCGTGCCCCCACGCGGGCAATGCAAATGAAGTGTCTTGCCCAAGGACACAACGCGGTTGCCGCAGGTGGGATTCGAACCGAGGACCTCTCGGCTTGCAGCCTGCACCTCTAGCTACTGAGCCACCGCGCTCCCGAAGGTCCAATTAAAAACCAAGGAATTGCTGAGAAAACACATATAGCATCAGTAGAAAATAAAACCTGGTTTCATTTCTTTTATTTTAATCCTTTACCTAACGAATCGCCCGCATCCGCCCGCGTAATATGCAAATTGAGCAGTTGAAAAAATTAATTTTTTCAAAATATTTCAACAAAACCATATCATGTGACCCCTCATTGGAACGAGCTCATTGAGCTCGTTCCAATGAGAGGTCACATGATATGGTTTTATTGAAATTTTTTGAAACATTTAAAAAAATTATATTTAAAATAATAAATTTTGATATCATCTGCGTTGGGTAAAGGGTTAATAAACGAAAACAAAAGACAGCCATCGGAGCTGTCAGGTATTTTCGTTTATTAAACGTTACAAAAGGGAACTTTGGCTTTTAATGGCAAGCTAATTACAGGCACCCACTTCACAGATAATACGTCATTAAGAATATCTATGAGTGTCACGCCTACCAATATTATTATTATTATTATTATTATTATTTATTACGGTTTAACGACACTTTAACAGTCAAGGTCATATCGTGTCGGTGACAGTTTTACGGGTGGAGGAAGCCGGAGTACCCGGAGAGAACCACCGACGACGAGCAGCTGCCAGCTCCCCAACATCGTAACTCCACACTGCAGCACAGACAGGGTTAGATTGGTTGAAGACATGCGTACCGTCGACGAGCAGTACGCCGTAGTACACGGCGTCATCGTGCTCCCATGTGGACAATCGGGGTTAAGTGCCTTGCCCATGGACACAACGCGGGAGTCCGAATCGATCGGTCGCCCATCCAAGGACTAACCGGGCTCGACGAGCACAGCAACAAGTACTCCTGGTAGAACTAACAATAGAATCAGTGCACAGCTGTCCGCAACAGACTCGCTGAACACGGCATCTGAAGTAGGCGTCCATACCACGGACCTATCCTTACCCAACGTCACCGTACCCTCAGAATGGAAATGTCAGCGTGTTCGCTGGACTCAGTAGCGTTGGAGCACAGTTCTTTTCAGTGATGAATCACGATTTTGTCTACAGCGCGCTGATGGTAGGGCAAGAGTGTGTCGCCGACAAGGGGAACGGTTTTTTGATGCTTGCGTGAGGGAATGCGACCGTTTTGGTAGTGTAATGGTTTGGGCAGGAATTTCCTTGCACCATCGAAAACAGTTGATCTTCATCGATGGTAATCTGAATGAACGATATAGGGACAAAATTCTTAACGCTGTTGTTGTCCCGTTGTTCAACGCTAACGCCGGATTGCAGATATCCCAGCAAGACAATGCCCGATGTCACATGGCGTGTATCTGTCGTGACTTTCTTGAGGAGCAGAGCATCGAACGTCTTCCCTGGCCCCCACTTTCAGACGTTAGGCGATTTAGGTAATGTTCTAAGGCAGGAGTGGAACGCAGTACCACAGGGTGACATCCAGAGACTTGCGCCGTCGATGCCTTGCTATCCAAGAGGCAAACGGTGGACATACACACGCTATTGACTGCATGTGCGAACTTTTCATTTCACCACATGTCTGAAATGCGACGTCCTGATGTGATGCTGACAACAGCAAGTACATAAAATGTATGCAAAATTCATACAACTTGACTCGAAATATGAATTTACAATAATTTGTTTGGAATGAAAGTCGATAATACTAAAAAAAAAAATGCTCCTCAAAGTTTATTATACTTTCTTTTTTGACTCAGTGAATATCACGATGTACACATTATTGATATAATGAACAGAAAAAACGTTACAGAACATAAAAAGATGGCGAAAACGCCGTTTTCTTATTTTTAAATGGGTTTAGGACTGAAACGGTTGGCTCATTTTCACAACCGACTAACCGAGAGCTATAACCGGTTAATACCCCGTTATCCGTAGCCATTATTTCACCGAATCTGGGATCAAAACTATAAGAATTGGAAAGCAGTGTTCTCGGAAACTATTCCGTAGTGTGTATACAAACGAACGTTGTCGAGTACTCGACAACGTTCGTTTGTATACATACTACGGAATAGTTTCAGCGGTTACGCAGCACTCACGGAAATTGCCGATCATCAACGAAGTCTTGAAGCCAAAGTCGATTATTTCTCAATATATACAACGCTGCTTCGAGGTGTATTCTATTCCAAAGGAGAAGCAGCTGATTTATTACGTTTTAACCGTGGAATGACAATCACTATCGATATTTCGGATAACCGGTTGACGTTTTTTTCAAATCGATTAGGTAGGTAACTGGTTTCAAACCGGTTATCCGGTTAACAATTTCAGTACTAAATGGGTTTCAACAGAGAATAATAGTCAAGCGCTTAAACTGATTGGGGAAAATATTGCAAAAAGACAGCTTCTATTTTTTTTACACCTCTCTACAGGAAAATACCCGAAGCTTGTCAAATGATGCATTCACTGATGATACAAATTCGTTGACATTTTCAAATTCTAATTATTGTATGAAATTCCCATTCCCTTAGTGTATAAAATTTACTGAAAGCTTTGGGAATTTAAAGGGAACTAACTTTCCTCTAAATATCTTCCAATGACGAAAATTGTCAGTCATGTGGGTGTAATATATTTATTTATGATATGCGCTAGTGTGTGATCAGACTTTTTATTGTTTATTATTACCACTCAATCTATAAGTTACTAGTAGATTAACATAAGTCTGAAGGCCTGTTAAAACTCCATAATTTCAGTGACGTCATTCGACGGAGCCGGGCCGCAGGCGATAATGGTACAAATAGCTATTAGCGGCCCGAGGCCCGGCTATTTTTAGATTCCATGGTCTAAAGAATTACTCCCATTCGGATGACGTCCCTTTGTATTTCTGAACTGAAGTCGAACGCACGATTGAAACAGAAATATCGAACCGATTATTTCTGTGCTGAAACGAAGCACTATCAGATGGAAACAAGTTTCATTGCACTGTGAATCGGTCGCACTGTAAGTATACTGATAAAATCATCGTTCGTTCGTTACAACGGTCTGGTAATAATAGTAATAACATGATTGTTGTCAGGCATCATAATTCATTAGCGGCCCTGCAGCAATGATGAACAGCCCTTGGGCTTATTAACGGCCCTCGACTTCGTCTCGGGCCTTTAATAAACCCTCGGGCTGTTCATCATTGCTGCAGGGCCGCTAATGAACCATAATGCCCTCCAAAATCATGTTATTGTTATATTGTTTATTTGCTTAATACGATATTTTTTGTAATGCCATACCATTTGTACACTATGGTCGCGCAATAAATAGAGGATATCTAGTGTTTTTGAGTGGATACGGAAAATTATCTCATGAGTGACCGAGACAAATGGTTATTTTTTGCGAGCGCTTGAGAGAGCGAAAAATTCCATTTTTCTCGGTCACTTTGAAAGGACGTACCAAACCCAAAACTGATATTGCGGACTTTCAGGACATGTTTGGACAAGCGGGTTTCATGCATCAATTTAAGGTGAATACGTGTTGAATTATTTCTGGAAATGGTCGGTATCCAATCAAAAATACTAGATGTTCTTTTCATTATTCGTTTCTAGAACAAATTGATCATTTCCAGTGAGAATTTGACTCGTATTCACCTTGAAGTGATTCATTGAAAGCCGCCATTTTGAATGATACCGTGAAAGAGAAAATTTCTGTAACTTCACATTGGGGGATACGATATCTATCTTTCCGCAATTTCTTCTATAATCTATCGTTTAGCGTGTATTATTACCACTTCACAGGGCGTTCTCTAGCAGATTAAAACGATTTTACCTTTACGGTAAAAGTGTATAATGCGCAGTCTCAAACCGGAAGTTGTGTGTTAACCTGGTTAACGGCCCGCCTCCAGATAAATATTTCGAAAAGGCCTCAGCTCCGATTGAAGTTTCAAACACGCGTATAAATGTAACGAATATCACACATTTGTGAACTTTCACCATTTGGTCATGAATTAATAGATTTGGAAGAGTTCCGGTGAGTGTAAATAGTTCATTACAAGTGTTGGGTTGCAAAGTTTTCAGGAGGAGGCCAGTCTTTCGTGTCATATTTTCGAGGTGAACAAAATATATTCAAATGAGTATTTAAATGAATATTTAAATGAGCACGTGACGTTTTGTTAATAACAAAAACAGACGACACGCGTGTTTTGACTTTTGCCGCTGCAAACTAGGAAGTTCAGCCCACCTAAAACGCTCGCGATCCCCGGCATCTTAAAACTAAACAATAAATAGGGAACAATTGGGGTCCCAAGCACGAAAGTATGTTACTGCTCTTACGAATGTAAAGATTCGTGCATTTCATACTCTCCCCCATTGCGACAAGCGCACACACAGCACAATACCACACGAGAGTATGTTACTGCTCTTACGAATGTAAAGATTCGTGCATTCCATACTCTCCACACACACACAGCAGATACCACAAGGACACGCAACTAAAGAGGTGCTACTTTTATCTTTACAGTTTATATATTCTAATGAAAACTAATTCTACCTTCTTCTTTTAAGCAGGTACACAGAAGATTTTTTTTTTGACCAGCACCCCAATAACCGCTACAGACAGTCTAACCGTTACGGAAACAGTCACCCCCACGGTTCCTGAACATCCTCCGCTCCATCCCTAAAAGTGGTCAACCACTTTAAGGGAGGCGAGCGCTGGTCCTGCGTCCCGCCTCTGCCCCTTTTTGTAAGCGTATTGCGCATCTTTTTGTCCCAACCCAATAGGATTACAATGCAGGCCTGCCCCCGAACCAGGGAAGTTCGGGTCTTCTTCTTGGTGGTCCCCGAAAGGGGTCGTTGTTGTTTTCCTTCAAAGAGTCCAACTATAACAGAGACAGCCTGAGGCAGATTATACTTGCCAGTGATGGCCATCACTCATTATTATCCTCGAAGCGGCAGACTATACTTGCCCGAAAATCCAGATCGACTGCACCCTCGGGGAGAGGTAGTACCTTTGTGAGAGGACCCAACCTCCCACACTGGTCCTCACCCGAGGGTCCAACCGACTACAGTCAACGAGACCGCCTACCCACAACTGGAGACACCTGCTGAGTACCGGATCCTTTTCCTCCTTCAACACGCCTAGACATGTGACAGCCATCATATACAGCTACCGAGGAGCGAAAGGGGCTTGTCCCCCATACCGTCCCTGCACGCCTTCGGCGCGCGAAATCATTTCTCTTCGTTTTGACTTTTGTCTTGTGCCAAGTTGTCTGTAGTTGATGAAAAATCTTTGGATTTAACCATTTTAGAAGTGGTAATAATAGTAATAACAAGATTTTGTTGGGCGTCCCTGTTTATTAACGGCCCTCCAGGAATGATTAACAGCCCTCGGGCCGTTAACAGCCCTCGACTTCGTCTCGGGTTGTTAATGGACCCTCTGGCTGTTACTCATTCCTGTCGGGCCGTTAATAAACCGTAACGCCCTTCCTATACTTTCCAACAATTTTTTCTTACTGCACCGATACCAAGGGCACACTATTATCGGCGATACCACATGGGTATCCACTACCTTTGGTTATCGCCGATAATACCGCGCCCCACACAGCTATAGGCCTAGCTCCTACACAGGCCTCACGTGCGTTGAAATAAATTGGCTTCTTTTCTTCAAAATTTGAATACTGGAATATTTCGGTTGGAAAACATTACGGCCAAGTGCAAAGAAGCCAGTAGAAGGCCACGCTGACGTTCCATGTTCCAACATGTTTCAACGTTCCCATTTGTTAAAACCAGAGAATCGAGGAAGTGCTTTTCTATGGATACAGTTTTTCAATTATTTTCGCACCAGGCCAAACCATCGTCCCTCTGGGGCACATTAAACATTTGTACCCCACCTCCCCTACTTTTATCGAACTTCCGTCTCCTCTGCGGGAACAGGCAAGTAGAGAAGTGGTGCGATTAGGCCTAGAATTGTGTATTGGGTTCGTATTCTCAATTCATGTAGATAGTGAAAACTGTTCTCCGTTTTTCTTTAAGTTTCTACAAAAACAATCAACTCATTGAGTTGAATTTGATCTTTGTGTAGTTTTGACCACGACACAATTAAATTGTAATAAAACCTAGCTGAAGAAAACGGGAAGTTGTTTGTTTATTTTCAAATAAAACAAATATTATAGAATTATATGATCCCACTGATATGAAAATAAATTTATAAGACAAACACGTGCCAGTAAAACAGTACACCTGTTACATTCTATTTGCAGAATCAAACTCAAGTGAATGCTTATATCCTGTAGATGCGGGGTAATTTTTAATCGTCCAGTTTTATCCGCTGTTTATCCTGTCTGTAGCAGATTTAACCCATAAAGTTTGATATTTATGAAAAATGTAGAAGTTTGAACCGACGAGCAGACGACACACTGCAAAGTAATCGCTTGAGATGGCCCGCATTAATTTAATCCGACAGCAGTGACATAAAGGTATCACAGAATTAAATATTTTCCCATAGGCGATCATTATAACGTTCAGGCGGAAAAAATATGATCGCATCACTTTAATTTTGGCATTCAAATATCTCTGTCAAGTATAGCCCTTCAGACAACTTTTTCTGATCTGAAAACAGGGGGGTCATGCAACAAATAAGAGAGAAAAACTGACACAAAGGGAAGTATCGGTCACGTGCACATATTTTCCAGGGAATTCCCTACAAAAACACACAAAAAGTAAATTGTATTCTTTAGGTCCAAAAGTCATCAAATCACCCTCTTTTTATCAGGAATATTCAGCAATAAATAGAATGTTTCAAACTTTTATTGAAACAATGGATTTTCCCAAGGCTGTTTATTTTTAGAGATTGCATCATTTCCGGTTCACTCTAATTTTAATATTTAGTTCCGCGATACCTAAAAGGACACCCACAGCCGGATCCTCTACACATGTGCAATAGATTAACACTTTGAAACCGAGCGGCCGTTTTTCCACAGAGGCACGCGCTACGCCATAATTTCATTAACCCTTTACCTAATGTAACGGTAAAAACCGGCCAGCGCTATTCTCAAAAATCGCCAATTAATTTTCATTATTTTTTTTCATTTTTTGTCTCAAACACATAGGTTATGACCCCTCGTTGGAACGAGCTCGTCGAGCTCGTTCCAACGAGGGGTCATAACCTATGTTTTTGAGACAAAAAATGAAAAGAATTAGTTATTCAAGAATTTTTTTTGCAAGTGTCGTCTGCTTTTCATGTTAGGTAAAGGGTTAAGGAATATGGCTGATAAGTGAATGTGTGCTGCAGACCAATCAACATTTTCATTTTCTCCAGAGCTGCACGTTGAAAATATTAATTGGTCTTTTCCCAGATAATGAATATGGACTCTTCCAATTGCTGCTATTGATCTGATATGGAAGATACTACCAGTGTTTATATGTAGTAAGGGATGACACTTGGGCGAACTGATTCAACACTGAAATCTCCATAGACATTCGGTCGATGGAACTCTGGCGAAAAAGTGTCTATGGGAATTTTCAGTGCTAAATCGGTTCGCCAGAGTACACACGAAAAGATGGCTCTCTGGTGAAAAAATGTCCATGGGAATTTTCAGTGTTAAATCATTTCTCCCAAGTACACGCGAGCGTGATTTTTGTCTGGTGAACAAATGTCTATGGAGATTTCAGTGTTACATCAGTTCGCCCAAGTGTCAACCCTTACTACTTTTATAGGGTTAATCCATTTTCCGAGACAGTATTTTATACGAGGATCCCCATGGATGTATTCCGAGGGGGGGGGGGGGGCGCACCGGCACGCTCCCTCCTTCTGTATTTCATTTTTTACCATCACCGATACCAAGGGGCACGATATTATCGGCGATTATCACATGTCCATGCACTACCTTTAATAGTGAATGTCCATGTGGTATCGTCGATAAAACCGTACTCCATGAATACAGCTGTAGATCTAGCTCCTACCCGGGTCTCATGTAAGCCGATATAAATTGGCTCCTCGTCTCCAAAATTTTAATGCTGGAATATTTCGGTTGGAAAACACTACAGCCATGTGCAAAGAAGCCAGCGGAGGGTCACGTTGACGTTCCATGTTTCAACATTTTCCAAACGAGACCTTCGCCACCCCGACCCCGCGGACAAGAGCAGGATACCCCATCTCGTGGTCGCCACTAACCTGCCGTTCGATCGCATCACGACTCAGGACTGAAATGTGGCGCCCCATACGAATCCAGTATCCTGGGTCCTCCACTGCACCCCAGTAGGTAACACAGAGAAACGGTAGATAGAATGTTCGTTGAAACATTAATAAACCCTGTTACGGCGATTTGGATTCGTAGCGGCATTGAAGTTGGATGCAAACGACAGTATATAGTTGTCCACCATTTTATTGCCTCTAAGCTTTTTTTTCTGAGTTGAAAACAAATTACACTCTCAGACAATTAGGAATCGAATTGGTGAGGCCATTTGTGTTTCGGTAGCATTTATCCGCATGGCTTTATCTTTTCAGCAATTTTCGTCCGCGCTCTTTCATTAGTGGAACGTATAAAAGATTAAAATTTCTTTATTACTAATGAGTTCTAGGTTGGGTAGTTCTGTCTGGAGGTCGACTGGAGGTCGAACATAGAGTAATTCCACCCCCAAGACAAGGCACAGGGGCGCTTTCGATGCACAAATATGAGAATACGACAGGATGATAGAACAACTATCACCAGACTAAAACCGAACTGGGATCATCTACAGCGAACAAGTGGCTGCGGATAGCTAGCGTCTGTAAATGTTTGATTGATAACAAGCCGAGCTATGAAAATGTGTGACATACTCTGGGGCATTACGGCACACCCTGGAAACTATACGGGTCTATCAAGGGTGTAGCTAGGGAGGGTCATGGGGGTCGTACGCCCCCTTCCACCGAATCCCAAAGTTCCGCGGCCGATATTCTCCTCAGCAATCTAATACATGCCTATATTGAATTTGATTCAATTTCACTCAATATGAAATCTTTGATCACTGCTGACATCAAATATTGAAGAAAAATTTGGTGCCTCCCCCCCCCCCCCTTCCCACTTTCCCACCGGACCGCCACCGATGACCAAAGGTTAAGTTGGAGGAGATTATGGGAGGGGGTCACCCCCTCCCATAATCTCCTCCAACTTGATCTTTGGCCAACGCTTGGCCTCTGGCCAAGTTTTCAGTCTTTTTTGGTAGACATACATACTAAAAACTAAAGTGTTAAAACTGACACTTTCAAGGTGTTAAACCCATTCTAACTCTTATGGTTTGATTTTAACACTCAAAGTAAAATGCTTTAAGCACTTAGACATTACAATCGTCAGACATCTGAAACTTGAATGGATGGCGGCACTTCCCATGTGTCTAGCATTGGTGGTTCTTCCAGAATCGTCCATAATTTGATTTGCGCTTGGTGGGTACATAATTAAAAGGACACAACGCAGATGACGCGGATCAGGCTCGAGAGTTCGAGCATGATCCGTGTCATCTGCGTTGTTTCCTTTTAAGTGCCGCGACATTACACTTGTCAAGTGGTATTATTGTAACACCTGTCAAGTTCTGGGATATCTACACTTGAACAAAGTGCTAGTTCAGCACTTAGTAAGTGTTAAATACAGCACTTCAAGTGTAGTTTGTAACACTTTAGTTTTTAGCGTGTACATTCTCATCCTTGAGTTGCATTGAGGGCGACCCCCTAACTGGCCACACCCCTGTCTATTCACATCGTCAGTGATCACCTTGCCATTAAACTTGGCCGCAGCAATGGTACTGTGGTCAAAAACATCATTAATTATATACAAAAACAATATCGTTGACCAAAAAGTAATGTCTTAAAACTCCAACAGTGATATAGGCAACACAACAAAAACATTGGTATTGGTAACATAGCTACAAAGCTTGGACTCTCTTCATTCTGATGTCAGTTCTGCAAAGATTTATGTGCCAAAATTTTCTAACGATACACAACGGAAATTTACCAATTATATTTTTTTGACAGAGCTCAATGAGCTTTGATAGAACGTGGTTACCATGGGACCCTAAATCCTATAAGATGGGGTATGTTCTGAGGATGAGTTCATGTCGAAGAGAGTGTATGGAATTACCCAAGACAACCAAAAAACTACCAACCGGGGAATCGTGACAGCCCCAGTTGACGTAACTGGATCATGTGGCTTTGACGTCACGTGAGATTAGGTATGACATCATACAAGAAGGGATGAAAGGTGTGAGCACTATTAATATTTCCGAAACATTTACAGTATAAATATCGGCAATTGATTGTCAGTACTCCTATATGGTAATTTCAACAGTACTTTACAAGACTCTGCACTACAGTCGTCGTGAACTAGTCGAAATCCACGCTTGGACTATTATGATCACCGATGAGTCTGGAGGTGGGATGGGGAAATCTCACCATCGGGGCAAGATATTGGAACCAGACCCGAGGCTTGCCTCGGGTCTGGTTCCAATATCTTGCCCCGAGGGTGAGATTTCCCCATTCCCACCTCCAGACTCATCGAGGATGATTTTTCTCCCCCCACCATGCAACGATTACGTTAGTCAGAGGTAATCGGGAGTCACATGCTGATTCAATCAACTCATTTTGTATTCGTTGTTTTGAGAAACTGATCACAACATCGGAAAGAGCATGCACAAGTTATGTATATACCAATCGATTAGGAACGGTTACAGCTTGAGGGTTGAAGAGTTTTAGAGCATCGAACTTTGATCACACTGCATTCCGATGACGTCAATATGAATTAGTTGGTAGCATGAAACTGATACGATATGCATAACGTCATAATAACGTTATAAATGTATAAATTAACGTGGGTGGGGTGGGATGGATTATTATAATCCCTGATGGGTACGAGTGTGGGATGGGAAAATCTCACCCGAGGCCAAGATATTTGGTCCAGACACGAGGCTTGCCGAGAGTCTTGACCAAATATCTTGTCCCGAGGGTGAGATTTTCCCATCCCACACCCGTACCCATCAGGGATTATTTTTCTCCCCCCACCATACAGCGGTTACGTTAGCAAGAGGTAATCGGCGGTCACGTGCTGATATAATCAACTCATTTGGTATTCGTTGTTTTGAAAAACTAATGACACCATCGGAAAGAGCATGCAAAAGTTATGTATATACCAAAGGTATATACCACGAAATCAATTAGGAACGGTGGCATCTTGGGGTTTAAAGAGACTTAGAGCATCAAACTTTGAACACACGGCATTCTGATGACGTCAATATGAATTAGTTGGTAGCCAAATACTATGCATCGCGTCATAATAACGTTATAAATGTATAACGTCACGTGGGTGGGGTGGGATACATCTGTCTCTCCCTGCTATCTCACCCTGGGCAGACGTATGTTACACATGCAGTGGGGGCGAGAAACATCTGTCTCTCCCTGCTATATCACCCGGGACACGCGTACGTTACACATGCAGTGCGGGGAGAAAGTGATGTCGACGCATGAGTTTCCCGGGTAATAAAAGACATTATCAGCATTTTTTTTTATTAATTAAAACTTTTTCTGATTATTCCTATAATTATTGTTTGGAATCTAACCTCAATGCGACCGTGGAAAAATTGCCCACCCGTGGAAAGTGACCAGTCCACGGCGGCCGTACTGTATTCATCTCGATACTGAAGACCTTCTCAGTCTTTTATGTTTTGTTGTTTGTTGTACTCTGACCCTCCCCCCCCCCCCCCCCGCCCCTCCACTCCAAGCAAAATAAACAACATGGAAACACAAAAGATAACATTATTGAAAATGTCGTAGAAAAGGTCAGCACAAATATTGTTTGGGCCTAAAAAAGTTAAAAAGCTGTTTCTCTGGCCTTCCCGCGTGGTACTTTTGGTTGCCGCATACTCTCTTTTTATAACCAGTGCAAATTAAAAAACAATTAAATGGTTTATGTCTGAAGTTAATAAAACTGATAAATTTGTCTCTTGAGTACAAGAAGGCTTTGCAATGCTTGAGAAACCTTCTTGTACTCAAGGGACGGAATACACCACCACCCAAGCTATTCTGTAGAATATGAGGCTTAACATAAACAAACCAAGAACATGAACTTTTGGTGGCAAAGAACTAATTACAAAAATAAAATGAAAACCCGCCTGTCCAGTGTCCACATGCAATCTATTTTGTGGGGCCTTACTGAATGTTTTTACTGATGTACTGGAGAAAAGGAATAACCATTGTATAGCATGCAAAGGTACAGGAAAAAATTATCTAGACGAATAACAAAAAAAAAATCATTTTCACAAATAATGAAGGTTTATATGTACATATCTCCAAGAAACAAAATAAATAAAAAACTAAAATAGACAATCAGCGTACATAGTGATTATGCGAGGTATATCACCGCACCTGTACACTTCAAAATGACAGTTGGAATTTCTTTATTTCTGACCAAGTTCTGTAAAATTATTCTCCGCCGGAATAAGTTTACCATATGCCAAGCAAACTGCCAGCAAGATTTGGCATTGATGAATGCAGAGGCAATGAACCAAACAGTGTTTTCGAAAACAATCACAAAAAATAAACATTGGATACTAACAGACCGAAGCGAAAATTTCATATTACACCAGTTTACTGGGTTTTTTATGATCGCATAAAAATTAGGAACACTTCCGGTAGCTGTGAATCCGATCGTCGGAAATCATCTGTGTCTGACGAACATCAAGTTGAGAATGGAAGAAAAAAGTGAGAATGTGTTACGCGCCCAGTGACAATGACTTTAACATAAGCTGTGCTGATTGACATTTTTTCAACTAGTATACCAATATAATTGTCAGGATCTCTTTCAATGGTTTACACTTTTGTAAAGAATCATACATTTTGATTAACCCTTTACTCAACACAGACGATACCAAAATTTATTATTTTAAATATCATTTTTTTTAATTTTTCAAAAAATTTCAACAAAACCATATCATGTGACCCCTCGTTGGAACGAGCTCGACGAGCTCGTTCCAACGAGGGGTCACATGATATGGTTTTGTTGAAATTTTTTGAAAAATAATATTTTTTCAACTGCTGAATTTGGATATTGCGCGGGCGGATGCGGGCGATTCGTCGGGTAAAGGGTTAATCAATCGAAATCGGGGGAGGGGAATACGTGAACATGAGTGGAAATGTTTATTTTGCAGATTTTGTGACACACCCACCCTTTCCTGCATATTTTGTCCATAGCATTTTTGGGACTCACCACCTTCTCATACATTTTTATACACAAAACTTCGGCACTCGAACACCAACTCGAAACGCGTAATGCACACATGCAAACCTGGTTCGCATTTTACATAGTACAAATGATAATTAAGGAATTGCCCTGTTTACGTCATACTTTATGTCCTGCTAAAGTTTTGTTGACAAAATGTTTGCATAAGTACCTGCGAGTTCAGCAGATTATGCCAGCAAATACCGGCAAATCCAGGTTCCATTAAAAAACTCGAATTTGAATGAATTATGTTATGAATGGATATTTTAGTCGACTTCAGTCTGACATTTTTTTTCAGTTCAATATCGGAGACCTGCCCCCATCCTCAAGTCAGTTTTTGGTGAAATTTTCCAATATTTTACATATTAATGGGGTAACTTTTGTGCTTCTAAATAGGCTTTTTAATTTATGGCCAATTGGTGATATTTTGTTACTGTTTGGGGCACAATAGATGCCATAACAGTGAAAAAGGAAAATAGGCATCAACTCTTCACGCACATTTTTTTGGCACCACCCACTGACCCCCACCAATGTTCACACAGTTTTTTTCTGCCCCTTCCCCTGTCGAAATCAGATATCACCTAACTCTTGTTAGTGCTACATATCCAATACAGACAAACCATCAATGTGAAAAAAACTAATGCGATCTCACGGAGTTCTCTGATAACTATTTTTGGTGATGAAAAATGCGTAGTACTTACATGTGACCTGAAGGACACAATTATGTTTTCGAAGAATTTGGAATGCTGATTCCTGGTCCCCGACGGGGAATCGAACCGTAACGTATGTAAGACAGAAGGTCCTCAAATTGCTTACCCTTTGAACACTCGTTTCCTGGAATGGTCTCGCCTTTGTGTACACTTCCATTGGGATGGGTCAGTCAAATATCAATATACAAGGAGGATAAAATAATAACTGCAGTTTGCAGCCGCCCGGCTGCAAACTGCAGTTATTATTTTATCATCAATGCCCAGTGTGGGGGCGCAGTGGCTCAGTTGGTAGAGGTGCAGGCTGCAAGCCGAGAGGTCCTCGGTTCGAATCCCACCTGCGGCAACCGCGTTGTGTCCTTGGGCAAGACACTTCACTCCCATTGCCTACGTGGGGGCACGGTGGCGTTGTGTACTAAGGCGTACTGCACGTCGATGGTGCACCTGTCTTCAACCAATGCTAACCCTGATTGTGTGGAGTTGGTATGTTGGGGAGCTGACAGTTGCTCGCCGTTGCTCGGTGGTTCTCTCCGGGTACTCCGGCTTCCTCTACCCGTAAAACTGTCATGGTCATGATTAGCCATTGTGCAGAAATATGTGACCTTAAACATCAAAAAATAAATAAATAATGCCCAGTGTATAGACTTCTTATAATAAGACAAAATGAGACGAAATTATGCCTTGGACCGAAAAACCGGTGTTACGAGTTCAAAGGGCTAAGAAGGAACCAGTTGTAATCCGGTAAAATAAATTTAAATGCGCATTACGTAATCTTCTGGTAATAAAAAGGACAAGTAAAATCGTCAAGAATAAAAATCTAACTGAATAAAACTTATGTACTGGAGTGTGTGTGAATTTTTTCTGTCATCGTTGTCGGCCCCGACGTACGCCCCTCTAAAGCTGAAGAATAGAGAATCCTGCAAAAGATTTATATATTACCTGGTCTTCTCAACTGTTTTTTTTTTTATTTTTCATCACAATTTTCAATATATTTAGTGGAAGAAATATTAACCTTTCCTGCTAATCAACTCTTTTCTGCCATTTTCGGTGACAAACACTTTCCTCCTGTCTGTGTTCTGCTTGTATTTTAAAGCGTCCTCTGTTACTAGAAAAAAATGATAAAACTTGGGAGAAATTATTAGGGTCAGTATAGTCAAGGTAGGGTTTGCAGGTCATTGTTAACCCTTGGCGTTACTGTACAAACCCTAAATCATTACGCATGTCTCTAATTCAGTCCAATTCAACGTGGTGATTTTGTTTCTCAGAGTGTTGAGTTTATAGAACGTAAAAGTTTAAAATGAGTAATAAATATGATATTGTTTGACCAGAAACAGTTACTTGTTAGTATTATGATAGGGAATAAACTAAATACAGATAATTTGAGGACACAAGATATTTTGTAACTAAATTGGAATAAGCTTTATAGTATTCATTTTCCTATTTTTTTTTTAAATTATGTGCGTTATGAAACAATCGAGTTTAACAAAACTTTAAGTCTGATACATCCCAACGACATCAATGGCGTAGTGAGAAATTAATTTTTGGGGATCCCAAATAAAAATCTGGTGGTACCTGTGACTAACCCCTTGATGTCAAAATTCCGAAATTTCCTGTACTCCATTTTCCATAATGCAAATAGGAATTAACCAATTCAATCTTGTTTGACAGAGCTCAATGAGCTCTGTCAAACAAGAATGAATTTGTCAAATTCCAGGTTGCATTGTGGGGGATAATCTGTAGATTGAATGCCTGTCATTCAATGATAAAATCTCTACACATTGATATTCTGTTGACTTTGATACACTTCATATTGTTTTTCTCAGGAACGCTTCCATTCTAACAATCTGCTTTAATTGTTGTCCAATCAAGGGCAATTCATCCTGAGACATCTAGACCCTTTACAGTGGGTGTGATCTATCAAGTTGATGCCCTACGTGAGTTCCATGTCCATATATTCTTAGTGTCATAAAGTTTTATTGCAAATTTCGTAAGATCTTATCTTGCATCCCCGGATTTTGTCATGAAATCGACTGTCGATAAAGTTATCCCCCTTGAAATCATAAGACGCACGAGAGAGGTCCAATTAAGAAACAAGTAATTATTGAGAAAACACATGTGACATCAGGAGACAATAAAGCCAAGTTCCTTTTTCATACTTTTAATAAATGAAAACAACAGACAGCTCCTGGAGCTGTCTGTTGTTTTCGTTTATTAAAAGCTACAAAAGGAAACTTGGCTTTTATGGCAAGCTAATTAGAAGCAACTTCTTTAACGCTAATCCGTCATTTCGAATATCTGTCAGTATCACAATCACCAATACTTTTATATATTAATGGAAAAGACGGTGTCTGTGTCTGATTTGTCACAATGCGCACACTGTTGCGCAACCTGAGGTTAGAGAACGATGCGCACACTGTTGCACAACCTGAGGTTAGAGAACGATGCGCACACTGCTGCACATCAGGGGGTTAGTCACAGGCACCACCAGATTTTTATGACAGAACCTTGAGGCTTCTGGGAACAGCTGGCCTGTACTTCTCGACTATTCACGACCTCTTGAATCGCAATTTCTGGATCTGCTTTTAGTCAAATACTAACGCTCTTTTGGAGATATTACACTTTTGAAAACATGTTAACAGAAAAACTGCTACAGAACATCAGAAGATGGTGAAAACGCCGTTTTCTTATTTTTAAATGGGTTTCAACGGAGAATAATTTTTAAATGGGTTTCTTATTTTTAAATGGGTTTTCTTATTTTTAAATGGGTTTTCTTATTTTTAAATGGGTTTCTTATTTTAAATGTGTTTTCCTATTTTTAAATGGGTTTCAACGGAGAATAATTTTTAAATGGGTTTCTTATTTTTAAATGGGTTTTCTTATTTTTAAATGGGTTTCTTATTTTTAAATGGGTTTTCTTATTTTTAAATGGGGTTCAACGGAGAATAATAGTCAGACGTTCAACCTGATTGCGGAAAAAATTGTAAAAAGGCCGGCTTCTGTATTTTTATAGTTCTCTACAGAAAATGCCTGAAGTTTGTGAAATGATGCGCTCATCGAGGACACATATTCGCTAACATTTCCGAATTTAAACTTTTATATGAACTTCCCATAACCACAGTGTTAAATATGATGACAGCGTTAAGAAATTAAGGGGAGTTAACCTTTCTGTAAATCTCTTCCAGCGACAAAACTTGTCAGCCATGGTATTCTAGTACTGAGTAAGCCTATAGCAGTAGACTTGGAGAAAGCTGGGAACAAATGTGACACACATTTCAAAATTTGGGGTTACCTGGATGGATTCCGTCGGTACATAGGCATCCCGGTCGCCACCATAGCTACGTCACTTAACGATAGCAACCCTACGTGCGAGGACATGGCCGTGGATGCAACGAGGAACTCCTTACAAAAAAATGAATACCCGGGTGCACAATGTATTTTCCACAAATACTCTTGTATGCCAACCAACTGGTGTACCGGGATATTCAGGGACAATGCTAGGGTCTACCATGCAACTTTTTATGAGGGGGTGACAGAACCTTGCGGCTTCTGGGGAAACTCTAGCTGCCCTGTACTTCTCGACTATTCACGCCCTCTTGAATCGCAATTTCTGGATCTGCTCCTAGTCAAATACTAACGCTGTTTTGGAGATATTACACTTTTGAGAACTTGCAGTCGGATATCGCCCAAATCTCGATCCCCTCCGTATTTTCATTTATATTTCATTTGAACTTGACGCTATTCGATTTCTTTTTATTAAAGTTTCAACTAATATTGTTAACACTTAGAACCCTAAAACCACGATGGCATCTTCCATCCCAGTTCAAAAACATTAATTGGAAGAGTCCATGTTCGTTCGGAGGTAGAATAATTAATATTTTCAACGTGCAGCCTTAGGGCTGCACGTTGAAAATATTGATTCATCTACTGTATAAATTCTCCAAGAAATCGTCTACTTTATAAATCTGGGTCTACCAGGATCCTAGAATGGAATCGGCCCCTCGGGTAGAGCTGTAGGTTAACCGAAACCGAACCGAGGTTTTTAGTTTTTTTTAAAAACCGAAACCGAAACCGTCGACATCCCGTAATCTTGGGTTTTTCGTTTTTTTATTAAATACTCTCTTGCTGCAGAAATTCACAGAATGTAGCCATCCCAGCGTAGTGAGAGTATCCAGACACTGCCAATGGCAGTGTCTGGATACTCTCACTACTATGGGATGGCTACATTCTGTGAATTTCCGACATTTCAGTTTAGTTGTGTTTGCAGCTTTCCTCAAGTTGCGTGTTGGTGTCAGCTTCGAAAATGGCCAAGCACAATAACAGTTCTGTATATTTAGGTAATTATTATATTGGCCTTCCTGATTCTTCATGTTTTATAGCTTATTTCGGGCATTCATTGAGTTTCACTCAATTTCACTGCCATTCAGTTGGGGGAGCGCGGTGGCTCAGTAGGTAGAGGTGCAGGCTGCAAGCCGAGAGGTCTTCGGTTCGAATCCCACCTGCGGCAACCGCGTTGTGTCCTTGGGCAAGACACTTCATCTCCATTGCCCGCATGGGGGCACGATGACGCCGTGTACTAAGGCGTACTGCACGTCGATGGTACGCATGTCTTCAACCAATCTAACCCTGCCTGTGCTGCAGTGCGGAGTTACGATGTTGGGGAGCTGGCAGCTGCTCGTCGTTGCTCGGTGGTTCTCTCCGGGTACTCCGGCTTCCTCCACCCGTAAAACTGTCACGGTCATGATTAGCCATTGTGCATAAATATATGACCTTAAACATCAATAAATAAATACTGCCATTCAGTTATGACTCCGGACATAAGAATGAGTTTTATTGAATTTTATTTGGCCTCATGAACAAACCGAATACCGAACCGAACCGAGGTTTTACTCCACCTGAAAAACCAAAACCGAAACCGAACAAGAAATTTAAAAAACTACAGCTCTACACTCGTGTGCAAAAGGTTAAAGACAGAATGTGTTATGTACCGTTTTGTCTGCCATCTTGAACGATCAACCATAAAATTTCGAATTTGGCTGCGATTTGTGACCCAAAACTTGATGAATTTTGCACCAGTGATTTACGTACCGTCACAGTGGCACCTTGCAATGTGTTTCCTGACCTGATGGAAAGTATCCGCGGAATAATGGAGACGAATAAACTGTTTCCGGTATGAGAAGCATATTGCATGCAAAGCACCATTGAGGGAGGTAACTCCACAACGTGAAAAAAAAATGATGTAACAATATAACGGATGAGCTGAGAATATATAATTAGCAAACTATGATGGAAGAAGAAAACAAATGAATATTAATGCCATATGTTGAATTTTCAATTATCACACGCCTTGTTGTAATACACAAGAAAGATTTATGTGAGTTCAATTAATCTTAGGTTAGTTAATTCCCATAATGCAACATTGTTTATTTCATCCATTAACAACTTGAATGCTGGCAGCCCATAATTGGGCTCTAATGGGCAGGTTTAGCATTACATTTAAAGGTTTTATATTCTGGGATGTCGTTCATTAGTATTTTTCTTGTATTGGAGAGTGCCTGTAGACACTGGTTGGGGTTATATTACAGTACGTGGAGAGTGGCTTGTAACTAAATCACCCGCGGAGTGGAGATGTCACCCAAGCAAGCTATAAGTTTCAAATAGTGTACATATCGACAAAGAAACACAAGCAATGTTTCAGCCAATGGACCTCCGGGTTTAACCTGGAGGTCCATTGGATGAAACTTTGCTTGTGTTGGTTATGCTTTGCAACAAATTTGCAATTATTGATTGGGTGGAATCTCCACTCTGCGGGTGATTTAGTGATAATACACTCTCCACGTATTGTATAATTCCTTTTTTATCTCATTATAAATATTCTATCTTACAGTACAGCCGCCGTGGACTGGTCACTTTCCACGAATGGATAATATTTCCACGCATGCAATAATATTAAATTCCAAACACTAATTATAGGAATAATCATCAAAAATTTAACTAATGAAGCACCGGTCACCTCCCCCCCCCCCCCACACCCCACCCCAATCCTGGCCAAAATGTCCTATAGTCTGAAATTCGGAGGGCAAGTTGAGTAGTTGGAAATTCCATCTATCCGTATTTCCGAGCCTCTTTGGCGATGCTGATGTCTCCTTTACTTCCCAAAATTCCAACTCGTTTTCAAATCCGGCAAAAATTCCAACTGTTATTATTTACAACTACAGTGTACGCAATATCGAGCTTCATAAGTATGCATGATGGCAATCGGTACGAGATTTCTATAGTACGTTTACTTATCGTCATAAAAAAAATCCTCGAAATGCACTTCAAGAAAGTCACATCATGTAAAATCATTATCCTGAGTTAATTCCATCATTTTACTTACATTTTCACAAGCCTATACACGAAGGGTTTTCACTAACATTTCACAAGCCTATCCACGAGGGGCTTTCACTAACAATTTCACAAGCCTTTCTATTCTAACATACTTACAAGCCTATCCACGAAGGGCATCACTAACCTGTTACAAGCCTATCCACGAAGGGCATCACTAACCTGTTACAAGCCTATCCACGAAGGGCATTCACTAACCTGTTACAAGCCTATCCACGAAGGGCATTCACTAACCTGTTACAAGCCTATCCACGAAGGGCACTCACTAACCTGTTACAAGCCTATCCACGAAGGGCATTCACTAATTGTTACAAGCCTATCCACGGAGCGCATTCACTAACCTGTTACAAGCCTATCCACGGAGGGCATTCACTAACATGTTACAAGCCTATCCACGAAGGGCATCACTAACCTGTTACAAGCCTATCCACGAAGGGCATTCACTAATCTGTTACAAGCTTATCCACGAAGGGCACTCACTAACCTGTTACAAGCCTATCCACGAAGGGCATTCACTAACCTGTTACAAACCTATCCACGAAGGGCATCCACTAACCTGTTACAAACCTATCCACGAATGGCATTCACTAACATATTACAAGCCTATCCACGAAGGGAATTCACTAACCTGTTACAAGCCTATCCACGAAGGGAATCCACTAACCTGTTACAAGCCTATCCACGAAGGGCATTCACTAACCTGTTACAAGCCTATCCACGAAGGGCATTCACTAACCTGTTACAATCCTATCCACAAAGGGCATTCACTAACCTGTTACAAGCCTATCCACGAAGGGCATCACTAACCTGTTACAAGCCTATCCACGAAGGGCATTCACTAACCTGTTACAAGCCTATCCACGAAGGGCATCCACTAACCTGTTACAATCCTATCCACGAATGGTATTCACTAAGCTGTTACTATTAGTTACACAGTTTTTTGGTGGCCTAATATGGTATATATGGTGTCAGTTAATTTCATATTGGACGAGAGCGAAGCGAATTCTCACAATGTGTTCACGTGTCTTTGCCTTGTTACAATTTATGGGAGAGTGCCTACAGGCACTCTCCCATAAATTGTAACAAGACAAATTCATACATACCAAACAGTTTCATTTCGAAGGTAACATGATACACATCCACAGAATATGAAGCCTTTTTAGTTGCCTAGCCTGCACTTCAGACCAAATTTGGGTTTCCAACACTGCCACCATTTTGAATAATCAATGCGCAAAGGGGAGATTACCTATAGCTGTCAGCGTATATTGATGTTGACAGGCAGTATATGGTTTTATATGCAGTCTGCTTGTGACGTCTTTGAACCAAGATTCTTGTAGGAGATAAATTACGAAGGGCTTTTACTAACATTTCTACAAGCCTATCCACGCAGGGCTTTTACTAACATTCTCACAAGTCTATCCACGAGAGGCCCTCTCACACCCTGGGTCTTACAAGAGACACAGGATGTTATTAAGCCTCCCATACAACATACAACAGTTACTAACTGCATGCTAGGCTATTCATGAGGGCCTGCTATAGAATCACCACAGTCATTCTAATGCAGGCAGGCAGGGAAAACCTCACAGCATGCAGTGTACCGATTTAGGCTCAGCCAGTTAGCCTAAAAGGAGGCTTATCTACAAGTCTAGGCCTTAGTGGCCTTTATTAATTTGAAACTTGAGAAATTAAAAATGTTTTCTATCAAGCATAGAGTTAGAAAAATTTGACAGATGAGTCTGCCAAAATATTTTGCCCCCCCCCCCCCCCCTCCCCTCCCCCACAGCTAGAAGTTTTTTTTTTTCAATAGTTGGAAATTCCGAGATAAAAAATCAAATAGCTGGAAATTCAATACATTAACATTGTTCATGAAAAATATTAAAATTCCATCTAATGATGAGAAATTTTGATCTTTTATTTCCAACTGGAAACTTGAGTTTCATATTTCCTACTCTAAAATTGACATGACCTCAAAATTTTGACTCTGACATCAATCCGGTAAATTTTCTGACCCAGACACATTATAAATGATACTTTTTCCGTTTCAGGACTAGTGAAAATTTTCAGAAGGGATCATAACCCTTTACTCAACGCAGACGATTTCAAAATTCATTATTTTAAGTACCATTTTTTTTTAATTTTTTAAAAAAATTTCAACAAAACCATATCATGTGACCCCTCTTTGGAACGAGCTCGACGAGCTCGTTCCAAAGAGGGGTCACATGATATGGTTTTGTTAAAATTTTTCGAAAAATAATATTTTTTCAGCAGCTGTATTTGCATATTACGTGGGCGGATGCGGGCGATTCGTTGGGTAAAGGGTTAAGAGATATCACCCAGCGCTGCTGTGCAACAACCTATCGAAACCACTCACAGTTGGAATTTACACCGGTGGCACCCCCCACCCCCACTCCCCTCCCCCCCCCCACCCCAGTTGAAACCCTCTAGCCAGATCCCTGATTATCAGTATTCCTTGTTGTTGTTTTGTTACATGAATTATCAAAATAATGGGACTCCATTTTTAGTTCTTTCAACATTATACAAAAAAATCCGTCGGGCAATAATATTTCAAACCAAATTGAATTCAGTTCATGGAGTCACCTTAGGGATAGGTGGGTAGTTTGCGAAAACAACTGGGGAAGTACAGTTTTTTAGTGCTTATGAATCGCTTTAAATATATGACGTCACTTCATTCATAATTTTTAGAAGCGTGCAAACCGCAAGGAGATTGACGTTACGTTTCAAACTTTTCTCGTTTTTACTTTCAATTTTTGCGTTTCACCTTCTTTTTATCCTTTCGTGTTTTGCATTGTGGATTGTTTATTAGCTCCGCCTGACAAAGTCAGCAGAGCTTTTCTGATATCGAGTTGTCCGTCATCCGTCCGTCCGTCTGTCGCCCAGCGTCAACATTTTGTTTGTCTGAGCCATAATTTCTTTACTACTGGATATTTTTTAACAAAACTTTATAACAGTATGTATTGTCAATAGGCAGTGTGCCGTCAATCACAATAAGGTCTGTATACATCAAGGCCAAGGACACAGGCGACTTGGTAAAGTTAACACTCAGGAAAACGTCAACATTTTGTTTGTCCGAACCATAATTTCTTTTCCATAATTGTGTATTGTCACTAGGCTGTGTGCCATCAATTACAATAAGCTCTGTATCCATCAACGTTAAGGTCACAGACTACCTGGTCAACGTAACACCAATGCATTTGCCAAATTTTATTATGTTTTCATTTTTTGTCTAATAAACAAAGCTAATAAGCCTTCATTGAACAAGCTCAACAAACTTGTTCCAATGAGGGGCCATAAGCTATGTTTTTGAGATAAAAATGATGTTGTCTGCTATCCGTGTTGGGTAAAGGGTTAAAGGGTTATCGGAATCAGAGATTGGCGATCAAATGTTACCCTGTATTTGGCTGCCCCTGCAAGTAGTTGTACTGGGCGGAACTATCTTGGCCGAGAGGCTTCTTGTGTACTGTATCGTGCAGTTCCCTGCAACGTGGAATGTATGTACAGTACAATCGCCGTGGAAGGTCGTAATCCACGAGTGGGCAGTGATGTCCACGCATGCGTTTACCAGGTAATCAGAATCATCTGCAGCAAAATTTTAATTAATGAAGCACCGGGCTGAACCCGATGCTTCATTAATTAAATTTTTGATGATTATTTCAATAATAATAATAATAATAATAATAATAATAATAATAATAATAATAATAATAATAAATATTTATATAGCGAACATATCACAATGATAAAAAGTTCCATGGCGCTTTACAAAGACATTAATGACAATGTGGCAATACCTATGGACTGTACATTCATACGATGCTACTCAGAATTAATACCCTGAGTATGATTTATCAAAAAAACGTTATCTCCGCCGACATGTATGGTATATGCAGTCCTGGATATGAGACGGGTGCGAGTGCAATTGCTCCCGTCAGCACCCGTGTTTTCTATTTTACGGGAGCTAAAAAATGCACTCGTTGAAAAATATTGTGGAGCACTAATATACTGTGATATGTGTTGTTTTGAGAAATGTGCACTCGGCAGCCAGTGGCAAGTTACTTTCATAATTCAGCAATTCTTTATACATTTACACGTAGCCCCTTGAACCCGATCGGCCACTTTTCTGCACAGGAACATAACACGTCATAACGTCATTAAATATGATGACTGTTCAGTATATGTGTGGTTAGACCAATCAATATTTTCAACGTGCAGCCCTTAGGCTGCACGTTGAAAATATTGATTGGTCTACCTGAAACAATGAATATGGACTCTTCTAATTACTGCCATTGAACTGGCATGGAAATCTGTTTTCAGCACTCGGAGATGTATATCGCACTGAAACGGGTAGCCCATTAAAAAGCCTAGGTGCACTGTAGGTAAAGGAGCGGCCACCATATGAGACTCACTTGCTGGTAGTTTCCTCAAGCAACTTGTGTGCAGAGGATCTTAACGAGCGTTTAGGCTCATATGGAACCACCAGGTCGCTAATATAAGCTGGAGCCAGATCACAGCAGCGGGCCTTGTATGCAAAGAGCAAGACCTTGAACTCTGTCCTTGTAGAAATAGGAAGCCAATGTAGATCTTTCAACACTGAGTTATATGCTGGCGCCGCTTCGTCAATGGGACAATACGGCGCCAGCATATAATTAGTGTTTGCAATCTAATATTGTGCTGTCCGTATAAATAATGCCAACCCCGTGGAAAGTGACCAGTCCACGGTGGCCGTACCGTATGTTGAGGCAACAAGTTTTTTGAAGGAAATGACTTGTGATTGCCAGAACCACTGAAATTGTCAGACAGGCGCGCGTGCGTTGTTTTTTCACGACACCATGTGACTTTTATCCCTACTGCATGCATCCGCGATACAGGATGCTCTGTAGCCGAGGTTTTACAGTTACTGATACTACGGATTGCGATTGCATTTTTTAAATGGTTGAAAACCAGGATATTTTGACGATACTATGAGGTATATATAGGGCAACATTTCTAGAAGGAGAACCCTACACCTCGCTGGGGACATTAACGGTCGCAGACCATTGAACGGTTTGTGTTGAACTCCATCTTCCCGCGTAATCTAGATTTCTGTACCCGCCCTCTGTACCTTGAACAGAACCCAATGTTGTAGATGCCCCCACGGGGGATCGGAAGGGCAGCTGTACTACGCCACTTATATCGCATTGCTACCAGCTTTTGGGGGTTGGCAGGGCAAACGCTCAAACGCATCTGAGCAAGTTTAACCCTTTTACTTCCACGCCTACTTTAGCCATGTATGGAGGACCTCTATGTACGCTTGTATGCGAGGAGGTTTAATAAACATTTATGACATACTTGAAACTCTATCATCTGATTAAGTGTTGGAAAGGGCTCTCTGAGCCCTTTCCAACAATTAATAAGATGGTATGTTTGATCTGCGCATGCCAGAACGTACGTAAACATCATAAAATAGGTGACAATAGTCGCTTTCGGCAGCGTATGTGTTAAAGTGTAGGATTATTATAATCCCTGATGGGTACGGGTGTGGGATGGGAAAATCTCTCCCGAGGGCAAGATATTTGGGCCAGACACGAGGCTTGCCGAGTGTCTGGGCCAAATATCTTGTCCCGAGGGTGAGATTTTCCCATCCCACACCCGTACCCATCAGGGATTATTTTTCTCCCCCACTATACAGCGGTTACGTTAGCCAGAGTTAATCGGCGGTCACGTGCTGATATAATCAACTCATTTGGTATTCGTTGTTTTGAAAAACTGATGACACCATCGGAAAGAGCGTGCACAAGTTATGTATATACCAAACCACGAAATCGATTAGGAACGGTGGCATCTTGGGGTTTAAAGAGTTTTAGCGCATCAAACTTTGATCACACGGCATTCTGATGAAGTCAAAATGAATTAGTTGGTAGCAAGAAACTGATACGATATGCATAATATAACGTCATAATAACGTTATAAATGTATAACGTCACGTGGGTGGGGGTGGGATACATCTGTCTCTCCCTGCTATCTCACCCTGGACAGACGTATGTTACACATGCAGTGGGGGGAGAAATAAGTCATCGAACACACGACGTCAAATACAGAAAGCTTACCACGTGATAACGAGACTTGGAACAACCCGGACCGGACAATAAGTGGTGTTTATAGCTCGACCGCTAAAACCCGTATAATATATAGCGTTAAGAAGAATTTTCGGAGAGATGTAGGCTGCAAGCCGAGAGGTCCTCGGTTCGAATCCCACCTGCTGGTCCTTGGGCAAGATTGGGGGCACGGTGGCGTTGCATACTGCATGTCAATGGTGCACTTGTCTTCAACCAATACTAACCCTGCTTGTGTGGAGTAAGTATGTTGTGGAGCCTGACAGTTGCTCGCCGTTTCTCGGTGGTTCTCTCTGGGTACTCCGGCTTCCGACACCCGTAAAACTGTCCGACACGAGGTGACCCTGGCTGTCGAAAGTGCCGTTAAACCTCAATAAATAAATAAAATAAATAAATTGGTGTAGTCGTGAGAAGCAACACGTTGGCACTATACATGACACCTTTATATCGGAAAAACAATTCTTTGCTAAACAATGTTTACCAGCTCTCATAACCAAACAACATTATTATTAAAAAGCAGGAACTATTTCCAAGTTTTAGAACGAATGCACACAGAACACGATCAACTCAGCGTGTTTATAAATTTGAACATTTCTACTCTATGCTGACAAAATAATCCGCCCTTTACAGAGTTCTAATAGTAAGATCATTATCATCTAAAGAAAATATTTTTCTACTTAAAAGCATAAATTTATTTTCTTGTTAACGTGTGTAGGCCTACTGAGATTAAACTATGGACCTACATCGCTGTAGGAAAGCGTCTGTCTCGAGTATCCTCAAGTCTTTAATGTTAGAAAGTGGTTTGCCAATTTGTAATAAAGCTAGTTGTCTGAAATATGTGCTAACCCTTTTAGACAGGTCTCCATAAAGGTTTCCGGAATGGACTATTTAATGTAAGATAAAATATTGCAAGAATTAAATTAATATCCCCCACCCCCAGCCCACACACTCGCTAAATTAATTTCATCACCTCGAATCAAATCCCTCCTCTCCCATTGAAAAAGAAACCTATTGAGTTTTGGTGGTTATGATCGCAAATTGATCTGTCTGTCTGTCTGTCTGTCTGTCTGTCTGTCTGTCTGTCTGTCTGTCTGTCTGTCTGTCTGTCTGTCTCTGACTCTGACTCTGTCTCTCTGTCTGTCTCTCTGTCTCTGTCTGTCTATCTGTCTATCTGTCTATCTGTCTATCTATCTGTCTGCCTGTATGTCTGTCTGTCTGTCTGTCTGTCTGTCTGTCTGTCTGTCTGTCTGTCTGTCTGTCTGTTTGTCTGTCTGTCTGTCTGTCTGTCTGTCTGTCTGTCTGTCTGTCTGTCTGGATGTCTGCCTGTCTGTCTGGCTGTCTGTCTGTCTGCCTGCCTGCCTATCTGTCTGTCTGTCTGTCTGTCTGTCTGTCTGTCTGTCTGTCTGTCTGCCTCTCTCTCTCTCTCTCTCTCTCTCTCTCTCTCTCTCTCTCTCTCTCTCTCTCTCTCTCTCTCTCTCTCTCTGCCTCTCTCTGTCTGTCTCTGTCTGTCTCTGTCTGTCTGTCTGTCTCTCTGTCTCTCTGTCTCTCTGTCTCTCTGTCTCTCTCTGTGTCTCTCTGTCTCTGTCTCTGCTCTGTCTCTGTCTCTGTCTCTCTCTCTCTCTCTCTCTCTCTCTCTCTCTGCTGTCTCTGTTTCTCTCTCTCTCTCTCTCTCTGTCCCTCTCTCTCTCTCTCTCTCTCTCTCTCTCTCTCTCTCTCTCTCTCTCTCTCTCTCTCTCTCTCTCTCTCTCTCTCTCTCTCTCTCTCTCTCTCTCTCTTGCAACTCGCTCGAAGTGAATTGAGAGGTAAAAAATGGAATTCCAGAATAAGAAACAGACCATCTCATATTTAACTCTTTGAACACGAGAGGGCGCTTTTCCGGCCCAGAAGTATGATACGTCATAACTTCATTAAGTCGAATGGCTGCTGAGTGAATGTGTTGGGTAGACCAATTAATATTTTCAACGTGCAGCCCCACGGCTGCACGTTGAAAATATTAATTGGTCTACCCCAAATAATGAATGTGGACTCTTCCAATTGCTGCCTTTGAATGGCATGGGAGATACTACTAGAGTTTAAAGGGTTAATGCTTTCACATTTATTTGTTGGTGGATGAGAATCCACTATGTTATTGAAAGGGAAGTAGTAGACAGAGGTTTTGGACCGGATCGCGATCTGCTCGAAATTATTTGACCAATTTTATAATTACAGTTCGGTATATAAAGTTTCCAATTAATAAAATGGATTATGTGGTTCTTATGTTATTGAAGAAAGACATTATTATTTTTATAACAGATTATTTTCTCACCAGCACTCACTAATGAGTTCTAAAACTCTCTGTCTCCCGGCCAAATTTTGAAAGTTAAGTTTAGCCAGTTGATTATATCTATTTTGCCCAGTTTACAAGACTCTCGTCCCGGCCTTGGTAACCGCATCCTATTATACCAGTGTCACAAAACTTATTTACCTTAGTAAGCAAGCACTGCTCCAGTTTACGGGGTTCCCGCAAGCTCGAGGATTTATTTTGTCAATATGAATCTATCAATATAAATTTATAACTAATACATTTATTTTACATGTATGCTAGCCTGTGAATTATCGCAAATTATCTAAAAGATGGATATCGAGGAATATCCCTCATTAGCTTCCTAATTGACGTCACGCTATGCTGCATCACTTCGCCTTGAAGGAACGATCAGCTGATCTTTGTTATTGTTTTGAAACGTACTCATTCGGGTCGAATTCGGCTGAATATTGTGCAATAAAATGTCTCGTAGCATATAATAAAAAAAGAAAATCTACTCTATTTTAGTCAGTATCTGGAATTACCTCATGAGTGTGGACCTGGAAGTTTTATTTTTCACGAGCGCTTTTTTTCAGGCCCACGCGATGAATTTTTTCAGTAACTTTCTAAATGGTGTTTCGCTTCGGCGCATGACGTTGCCTTGAAGGAACGATCAAGAGATCTTTGTTAATGTCTTAAAACTGTTTGCAGTCGAATTGGGCTGAATATTGTGCAGGAATTTTCGTGTTTGGCTTGTTGGTGAAGGCTGGGTGTTGAATGTGGGATGTACAGAACGTGGAGAGTGGATTGTAACTAAATCACCCCGCGGAGTGGAGTTATCACCCAAGCTATAACTTTCAAATATTGTATATATCGACAAAAACACAGGCAATGTTTCAGCCAATGGACCTCCGGGTTTAACCCGGAGGTCCATTGGCTGAAACTTTGCTTGTGCTGGTTATACTTTGTCACAAATTTGCAATTATTGCTTGGGTGGAATCTCCACTATGCGGGTGATTTAGTGATAATACAATCTCCGTGTACTGTAGGGCCTAGATGATGAAATTGGAGGGAGAGTTTGTCCAGAGTACATTTTGTTCGTACCTGAGGAAGGTTAACAGTTGATGACACAAGAATATCAATTAGCTACTTTGATGAAGCACTGCTTCACTTCTAGGGGTTCCGATGGGGGAATTTAATCCTACAATTCTATTGCTGAACATCCTGCAAAATTAATGACTGACGGATTCTTCCATTTTCTGTATTCGTTTCGATATTTCTATTTGCAAACATAATAGAATTTTGAATGGGTTAAGTCCTTGAACTCGAAAGGTCTTTGTCTAAATTGAGGCTAACGTCTACACTTCTCGTCAAATTGTTTTGATTACGTCCCTTCATGTTGACCACGAATCATACTTGAAGTGTATACGTCAGGTCCAGTTGCAGCGGACCCGAGGAGCTACACATGAGGAACGTGGCGTCATGGTCCTGTGAATCACACATTTTCGATTAGAAATGAATGTCGAATCGAATCACGTCTGTTATTCGAAATCGAATCGAACTTATAATCGGATCAGAGGCGTCTTGAAGATGAGAGTTGGGAGTGCTATAAACTTGATTTTTTTCCGATTGTGATGGCTCAAGTCCCGACTGATAAAATAATCCAACTACAGGGTCACTGTTGTTCAAGATGAGGTCGCGATCTCTGGAGCTGAGGGGAAAATTTGGGAAAGACAGTGAAAGGGAGTGCCAGATGTGTAATTTGGGCGTGGTGGAGACCCTGGAACACTTTCTTCTAGAATGCCCACAGTACCAGTCTAAAAGAATAAGATTCACTGGGAGTATAATGGGGAAGTGGGATGGGAGAATGAAGGACATGTGGTTCGGGGGAGACTCAAAGGAGAGGGTCAATGTGCTAATCGGAGAGATTGGGAAGAATGGGGCAAGGGATGTCATCAAGCAGTTCGTCTACGAGTGTTCGGAGGAGAGGAGAAACATGGGGATAGGGAGGCAGTTGGGAGTACAGGGGTAACCAAGGCCTTCTCGTCCGAGAACCGCGACAAATCAGCGGCTGGCCAAAGTGTTATTATTATTATAACATCATCAAGGCATCGAAGGCAGGCCTTGGTGATGTAGTTGGAATATCACCCTGTCAGGATTATAGTTCAGCGTCGACATTGTTTCTAAACTTCAAATTTGTATTTAACAGTGGTAGGTACAAGTGATACTGGAATTAGCATTGTTAGTGGCATGGGTTCAGGTGATATTTATGTTTATCACATGACTCGTCCGTTTTGTTCCCTTTAAAACATCTGATATTTTGTTTTCATATTAATCAGTGATAAATAAGCAGGCTTGGCAATTTCAGGAGAGCGATTTTTTTAGCTCTCCTTACTGCCCTCCTGAAAGAATTAAGGAGAGCGAAAAATTGTCCTCCTAAATATTTTGATCTGGGATGATTGAGATTACATGTATTATGGTCACATTAAATTTTTGTTGTAAAGCAAAAATGTAATTTAACTTCGAAGTCACATAATATCACGTAATTTCATTTTGAAAGTGGTTTAGTGGTAAAAGGTAATGGCTGCAACCATACCTAAACACAGTTGCAATCATTTGAAGCAAAATGGGTCACAGCAATATTTTTTTCTGTCAGTTTCAAGTTCAACAACTGACATACAGTTTGAGGGGTAATTATTCAAGGAATATTGACACACACTATAATATACTACCATTACTACTATCCTGTCACTTGAAGCACTTGCACCAGTATGTGGCTGTAGATTCATGCAGACCTGTTGTCCAAGAAAGTCATACTTTCTAGGACAACAGGTCTGGGTACACACACAGGTCTTGTCAAGTGTGTGTTCGGTTGTTGAGTGAGACATCTAGATGTCTAAGAGATTTCGCTTTACCTTAGTAAAGTTAATAAAATCACTGAAGTAGTCTGTTGGTTTCAGTTTCAATGAGTTTGTTCAAATGGATACTTAAAATGCTGTGTAAAGCTAATTGCTCTCCTGAGCTGATTGAGGAGAGCGATTTTTTGCCCTCCTGCATTTTTCAGAATGCCAGGCCTGAATAAAGCCTTCCGTCAATTTCATTGGTCAATTTCAAAACTAGACAATTTGATTGGCTGAACAAAATACAACCCGGCCACATTTGCATCATTTGCATAATTAGAGTTGGGAGCTTTCATTGGTCAATTTCAAAATTGGACAATTTGATTGGCTAAACAAATTACAACTGGGTCATATTTGCATAATTTCAGTAGGGAGAATTTACGTTATTTGTCCTATTTAGGGTGGGGTTATATTGTATTCATCTTTTACCTACAAGAAAAATGTCATTCATTTTTTTATATTTTCGCTTTTTTCTTCCAAAACATAGGTTATGACCCCTCATTGGGTCATAACCTATGTTTTGGAAGCAAAAAATGAAATTTTTTAGTTATACGAGGATGTTTTTTCCAAGTGCCGTCTGCAACTCAATTTAGGTGATGGGTTAAAAGGGTCATACTAAGTGGCTAATTTGTGTGTGTGTGTGTCATATGATAAATAGAATATGAAGTGAGTGTTTTTCTCATCTAATATTTATGAAACTCTTCCGAATTTTCCGTTTAGGCTCGCCAAAACGGAAAATTCCTAGACTGGTTTCATAAATATTATATGAGAAAAACACTCATTCCATATCCTCTATATATGTAGCGGAAGTTACACTCAGTTTTTTATTTCAACATTATTCATGTACAATGTCCATCTGAACTAACGTTTTGTGAGAAGAGGACTGATACCAAGCTATATTCATGTGAAGAAGATTCGAGAGAAAACGAATCGAGCAGCCGATTTCGAATCCAACCGAATACCAACCTAAGATTCGAAAAAGAACTGAATCTCGAAGCTTTGCAGGGCACTCCGTGACGCCAAGCTCCATTTTTGCTCACACAGGCTACGTTAAAATATTGATTGACATTCACTGAGCAGTCTTCCTACTTAATGAAATTATGACATATCATGTTTTTAGACCGAAAAAGCGATCTCTCGGGTTCAAGGTGTTAAACTAATTTTGACAAAGCCGACCTATTTTCTTTTCCCCTTTTTGTTAGATCTTGAATAAAAACGAGGAATTGATATTTGGTTTTACAAGAAGGCTGTTGAATTTCAAACAGAGTTGACCAATTAATATTTTAATCTTAAAGCCGTTTGGATGCAGGTTAAAGATATTCATCGGTGTACTTTAAAAATTGAGTTTTCCAAAAAAGGCATCTTTCGTCTTGGAACTACGCTATCTTGGAAAAACAGAAAATTAAAGAGTTGAATGCGCTCTTTCTGAAAAAAGACTTTGTTGCAATATTAGTTTTCACTAGATGAAACTTTGGGCAGCATCAGTCGTTACCGTAAAATTTACTGCAGAAGTTCCGGCAAATGATTGACAGTACTTCTAGCGTAATTTTGATGGTAATGTTTTACAGTGTGCGATGTTATTACGTGGCGTGACGCATCTTATGAAGGGGTGTCTTCAGCTATTTCAGAGAAATCGAATATTAACCCTTTACCTAACACGAAAAGCAGACGACACTTGGAAATAAAATTCTTGAAGCACTATTTTTTATATTTTTGCGTCAAAAACATAGCTTATGACCCCTCATTGGAACGAGCTCGTTGAGCTCGTTCCAATGAGGGTCATAACCTATGTTTTTGTGACAAAAAAATGAAAAAGTAATAAAAATTGAATGGAGAATTTTGTGAATAGCGCTGGCCGGTTTTGGTCGTTACGTTGGGTAAAGGGTTAAACGCTCCTACCACGCCCATCCACCCCGACTTCTCACCCTCTCACACACACACAAACATATTAACACGGTCAGAGGGGGATCAGAAACCAACATTCTAAAATCCTCTAAAAACGATTGTGCCCTTCGAAAAACACATACAGGCTCGCGTCTCCGTCTGAGGCCAAACCCAGCACTTCAGTCGAACTGTAGCCAGCGCGTTCCACACTTTATTGCTGCTGCCGAAAGGAAGGTGAACCAGGTAATCGTGAGAACTTCATCTAAAAAGCTAGATTCCAGCCATTTTTCTGGACGGTGTGCTATGGTTTAATGGTTCGGGTGTTGGACTCCTGATTGCCAGGCGGGGTTGCCGAGTGTTCAACTCTCAGTAGGGGATCAGAAACCAACATTCTAAATTCCTCTAAAACATGATTGTGTCCTTCGAAAAACACACATTTTAACAAGTTCTATCGCACATGTCAAGACCTGAGAAAGTGAACTGTCTGCATCATTCTCTCAGATTTCCCATGGTAGGTCCAACACGTCTTCTTATACACTTGTGCCCCATTCCACTCCCATTTTCAATGGGTTTCCACCGCCCCCGGTTAGATCCTTAACCCATCCTCATCAAACTTGTCTGGTCCGATTGTTCATTCATTGACGCTACGTGCCACATTTGCTTATGCAGGATCACGGGGTGGGGGCGGGGTAGGTGTTACAGTTTCCTAACATATAATTATGTTCCAACAAGACTAAAATCATCCTTCTCTGATTGGACGAGAGCTCGCTTAGTATATTCTATGTTTACGGATCAAGTGGCAAATGTTACCGTCTGACGCCACAACGCGAAATATTTGCAATGATGTCGTCTGTTTCGTAACTGCTTCATCAACGGAATGACTAGCAAGCCACTTTTTTCTGGATGTTTCACGTGTGCAGCAGACGATGTTCCGGATGAAGTGTTGTTTAAATTACAAACCGATTTACGATTTGAACAGGATGGAATGAGTTTATTTGGTTTATTGATTATTTATCCAGTGACGTCGTGGATACACGAGAGGTTTATTTACTAAACCTGTGCTCGTTAAAAGTTGCCTTGAACAAGGCAACTTTTAACGATCACATGTTTAGTGAATAAGCCTCTCGTGTTTCACAATGTAAGTTTTGGGCTATGGGTAGCGTCTGTTGGAACATATACGTTATTGTGGTGAATTGACGGTAACATGCACTGCAAAAAATATTGGTTCTCTTTAGAGCCAAAACTGGTTCTAATCTTGTCCTTGAGATGGAACCAGTTTAGTTTAAACAGTATTTATTTCAAATCAAATAAATTTACCAAGATTAGCATTCAATTTTAACAGAATAATACATGAACTGAAGTTGATTCAGCAGTAAACTTGGAGCTTATTCAACGCAGTCGCCAAACATTTTGAAACAAAGCGAACACAAATACCTGATATATTGGTTCTGTGCAGAACCAAAACTGGTTCGATATGCCAGTTGTTCATATCTCCTTTGCTTAATAATGATTTGAGACAACCTCGTATAAGCTCTAAACTTACGGTTGAAACCCCCTCAATTTATGTTTAATTCTGTTAATATTTAATGTTAATCTTTATAAATTTATTTGATTTGAAATAAATACTGTTTAAACAGAACTGGTTCCATCTCAGGGACAAGATAAGAACTAGTTTTGGTTCTAAAGAGAACCTATATTTTTTGCAGTGTGGTCTGAGGTTTGCGCCTCGGAGCGTATGTTCAACCTCGACGCTTCGCGTCTCGCTTGAATATAAGCTCCGAGCCGCAAACCTCAGACCATTTTACCGTCAATTCATCACAATAACGTATAATGGTGTACAATTGTTTCGACCAATGCAAATTGAACTTAAGCTTCGTTTTTTATCTATTACCAAGTACAAAATTCTGACAGCTATTTGCCAGTGCTTAGTGGTTTTCTTCTCAAGAAACTTTGGCGATCTATTACAGTAAAACCGATACAGAACGCCGGCTGTTGAAAATGTGGTTGAATAAAGAAAAATAAAATAATTGTTTGTCGCAATGCAAAAATTGCCATTGAAGCAGGGGGGGGGGGGGGGCACTAAAAATTTGCAAGACGTGACGTCCCGTTTTTTATTCGGCTCCTTTTTACACCCACCCACCCACTACGTGCAGATTTTCTACTACCGTTCTCAGACAACCACCCCCCCCCCCACACTCTCCCATTAAAATCCCCAAAAAACTTATAAACTTAGTAGGCACAGCTGTCTTTAGGGGGTTTTCATAATGTTCTTAAAGTGGTACCACCAATTTAAACCTCTGTGGGCTGCTATGGGCCCCAATCTACAAATGACAAGCTGTTCATTATCAGGCTTGCCCAGAGCAGGTGTACATATACGGGAACAAATTTTCATTTGAATTGTTCTGTCAGTATTCTCAGGTGTTTGCTACTTTCGTCTTCTATCCATACAAATTCTATTAATAAATAAATAACTTGGGTTGAATTTAGTGCATCAGAGAGAATTTTCCCAAAATATTGTCTGCACATTTTCTACATTTCGAACAAGACACCCACCCCGTACTAATGTGTGACATTTTCCCAGATTAAGCCCAATATTCTCACATATAAAGCCTCCTGATGTTGTATTTATGTTAAGAGTGTGATGTACAAAATCATCTTTAAGGTTTGAAACACAAATGATGGTATATATTAGCTGATATATTGATATATTTTTAAAAAATTCAAAAAATTTCACAAGTTGGAAATGCACATTTTTGGCGCACTCAAGAGACCCACCCACCCCCACGTCACGTCTTGCAAATTTTTGGTGCCCCTCCCCCCCCCCCACACCCACCCCTGATTGAAGTGTCGTTAATTTACGGAAACTACAGCCTTTAGACACTCATATTTGAGAGGATTAACGCCATATCCAGCGTAACGAGAATGCATGAAGGGCCAGCGATATTCCTAAGAATTGCAATTCAAATTCTATTTTTACATTTTTTACCATTTTTTTTATTTTTTTATTTTTTTTGTTTGTTTCTTAAACGTATACTATATGAACCCCCATTGGAACAAGCTCAACAAGCATTTCTGTTCAAAGCAATGATTCCCTTCTGTTCTTAATTTTTTTTTTTTTTCGTGTGTGTGTTTGGTTTCTTCTTTCTTTCTTTTTCTTTCTTTCTTTCTTTCCAATTAATTTTGCGTCTTTGTTGTCCGGGTCGTCTTAAAAACCTAGTCCCGCAGAAACAAAGTACTGGAACAAACACATATCAGGCTTTATTTTACTCTTCTGCACTTGCGTTCATCCTTCATATAAATCCACTGCATGTCGAGGACAGATTTAAAAAGCGGGCGACCATCTGTGCTTTGACATCTTGACCGATGTCAGAAATATTATTTTTGATTTTAGACACATGACCCACAGTGCATGTCCAGGTCTATGAACGCCAATTTCCCTCCACCACCATCTGAGATGAGTATTAGCGCTCAACGGGAAACACTTAACTAATTTTTGTGTAGTCTTAAATGGGTGTTTTCAATCGGCGAAAGATCTGTGGTTTGTGTACATAATCAAGTGCTCAGTCAGCAGTCGTCTACAGTGCAACGTTCATGAAATATTCTTTTAAATGAAAAATCCACCTCCGAGAAGTTATTTTGTTAAACTTCAACCAGATAAATGGTGAATTCTTTCCGAGAAAAATAAAAAGGTGATAAGACATCCACTCGGCACAATTTTTTTAAGATGGACTAATTGAACAAATTAATACGTCTGTAGGTTAGGCCTAAAAACATTAAAAATCTGTTTCCCAGCACCCCCACCCCCCCCCCCCCTCCCCTCCAGCGTGTCCTTTTGGCTGCCGCATGCTTTCTTTTTATAACCAATGCAAACTTAACAAAATAAAAATTAAATGGTTTATATCTGTTTATATCTGATATTTTACCTAAGTCAATAAAATTGTTCCTTGAGTGCAACAAGGCTTTGTAATGCTTTAGTATTGCAAATCCTTCTTGCGCTCAAGGGACGAAATACACCACCACTCATGCTATTCTGTAGATTGTGAAGCCTAAAACATAAAACAAACCAAGAACATAAAATTTTGATGGCAAAGAAATAATTACAAAAAAAAATAAAAAAATAAAAATGAAAAAACACCCGCCAGCATGCAATTTTACAAAAAAATGGCCTGAGAAACAGAAGATCTATTTTATGAGGCCTTAAAGATGTTATTTTGTATACTCTGTATGACAAACCAAAAATCCTCTCGTATAGTGAAGTGAAATACAGTACGGCCGCCGTGGTTGGTCACTTTCCACGGGTGGGCAATATTCCACGGACACAATAATATTAGCTTCCAAACACTAATTATATGAATTTATTTATTATTTATTGGTGTTTTAAGGTCACATATTTCTGCATAATGGCTAATCATGATCTCGACAGTTTTATGGGTGGAGGAAGCTGGAGTACCCGGAGAGAACCACCGAGCAACGGCGAGCAACTGTCAGCTCCCCAACATACTAACTCCACACAAGCAGGGTTAGCATTGGTTGAAGACAGGTGCACCATCGACGTGCAGTACGCCTTAGCACACAGCGTCACCGTGCTCCCACGTGGGCAATGGGAGTGAAGTGTCTTGCCCAAGGACACAACGCGATTGCCGCAGGTGGGATTCGAACCGAGGTCCTCTCGGCTTGCAGCCTGCATCTCTACCTACTGAGCCACCGTGCCCCCAATAATAGGAATAATCATCAAAAATTTAATTGATGAAGTATCGGATACAACACGGTGCTTCATTAATTAAAATTTTGCTGCTGCTGATTTTTATTACCTGTTATGGGTGGGCATCCTGCCCACGCGTGGATTACGAGATCAGTCCACCGTCCATTTTTGCTCCAGATCAAACACAAAATGTCGACATTGATAAATTACATTAACGCATTGAACACGAGACACTGGTTTTTCAGTCCGGGCACATGACACGACATACTTTCATTAACCCTTTACCCAACGTTACGGCCAAAACCGGCCAGCGCTATTCTAAAAAATCGCCAATTAATTTTCATTATTTTTTTCATTTTTTGTCTCAAAAACATAGGTTATGACCCCTCGTTGGAACGAGCTCGTCGAGCTCGTTCCAACGAGGGGTCATAACCTATGTTTTTGAGACAAAAAATGAAAAAAAATAGTTATTCAAGAATTTTTTTTGCAAGTGTCGTCTGCTTGTCATGTTAGGTAAAGGGTTAAGTAGGATGGCTGCAAAGTGAGTGTGTGGGGAAGCCCAGGCAATATTTTCAACGTGTAGCCAGAGGGGGGGGGGGGGGGACCAAAAATTTGCAAGACGTGACGTGGGGGTGGGGTGGGGGTCTCTTGAGTGCGCCAAAAATATGCATTTCCAACTTGTGCAATTTTTTTAATTTTTTAAAAATATATCAATATATCAGCTAATATATACCATCATTTGTGTTTCAAACCTTAAAGATAATGTTGTGCATCACACTCGTAACATAAAATATATATAAATATATCAATATATCAGCTAATATATACCATCATTTGTGTTTCAAACCTCAAAGATAATGTTGTGCATCACACTCGTAACATAAATACAACATCAGGAGGCTTTATATGTGAGAATATTGGGCTTAATCTGGAAAAATGTCACACGTTTGTAGGGGTTGGGTGTAGAAAATGTGCAGACAATATTTTGGGAACAATTCAAATGAAAATTTGTTCCCGTATATGTACACCTGCTCTGGTCAAGCCTGATAATGAGCAGCTTGTCATTTGTAGATTGGGGCCCACAGCAGCCCACAGAGGTTTAAATTGGTGGTACCAGGTTAAGAACATTATGAAAACCCGATAAAGACAGCTGTGCCTACTAAGTTTATAAGTTTATTTTGGATTTTAATGGGAGAGTGGGGGTGGGTGTCTGAGAACGGTAGTAGAAAATTTGCACGTAGTGGGTGGGTGGGTATAAAAAGGAGCCGAATGAAAAATAGGACGTCACGTCTTGCAAATTTCAAGTGCCCCCCCCCCCCCCCCCGCCCCGGTGTAGCCCTAAATATTTATTGGTCTACCCTTAACTACTGAATATGAACACTCCAATTGCTGAAATTAAACTGACATAGAGGATACAACTAGGTTTCAAAAGGGTTAAATAGGGTATTTTCACCGTAAACCTTTATTGTCGGTACTTTTATCATATCTTTAACTGTAATTTATTACTCTTGGAGCAGAATCTTGTAACTGATGTTTGGTCTTAACTATAAGTTATTACGGTCTTGGGAGGGAGCGTGGTGACTCTGGTTACGGCATTGGACTTCAAACCGAAAGTGTACTAAAGCGCTGTGTACTAAAGCGTACAGCACGTCGACGGTGCATATGCCTTCAAGCAATGTTAACTCTGCTTATGTGGAGTTAGTACATTTGGGTGTCTGACAGTTGCGCGCCGTTACGCAGTGGTCAAATGGTTATAAATTACAGCCTCTTATGTACTGAAAAGTATCAGCTGAAATAAGTTGTTGGAAAATTTCTGTGATATTTTTCTTTGTAGATAATTCCAATCACTGACGTCATTTTTTGTGAAGCCAAAGTTTTCAAAGAAAGGACGTCAGTTTACAGTTTGAAACTATCAGCAGTGGAAAATGGGATGAGAATTTGCTGTTGGTATTTCTACAATTTAGTTCGGATGATACTGCTTGCATAAAACTGTCTGCATATCTGACTTATCCTGTCGTGAAAATGAAACTTTCGATACAGTTATCTCCCTTGAAATTATTAGATGAGGAGTTTATTTTTGTTACTTCCAATAAACGAAAACAACAGACAGCTCTCGGAGCTGTCTGTTGTTTTCGCTTATTGACAGTAACAAAGGGAAACTTAGCGTTTTATCTCAAACCAGTTAGAAGCAACTAGATCACAGATAATACGTCATTAAAAATGTCTACCATTATCACACCTACCAACACTAAACGTCCACTTTGGCAGTTTGTTTTGCGAATGTGTTTTACAGTAATTTGAAAGTTTTTATTCTTTTCGAAATTTTTTTTAGCAAATCTCACCTCCCCGACGTTAATATTGATGGAAAGGACAGTGTGTGTGTGTGATATCTCACGATGCCCACACTGTTGATACAATAAACAGAAGACAAAAGTTACAGAACTTCAAAGTATGGTGAAAGCGCCATTTTCTAATTTCCATTGGGTCTCAATAGAGAATAAAAGTCAAACATTCAAACTGATTGGAAAAAATTGTAAAAAGCCTGGTTCTGTATTTTTAAACAAGTTACAGGAAAATGCCCGATGTTTGTGAAATGATGCGCACATCGACGATACAACTTCGGTCCCTCGGGTCGTTTTCCCCTCCTCCCACCTCCAGTGTCCTAGTTGGGATTAGCCCCCGCCTCCATCATGAGAAAATCTTGCAAACATTTAGTGCTCTAAGCGCGAATCTGAGGCCTTTATCCCTTTACCCAACGTAACGACCAAAACCGGCCAGCGCTATTCTAAAAAATCGCCAGTTAATTTTCATTATCTTTTTCATTTTTTGTCTCAAAAACATAGGTTATGACCCCTCATTGGAACGAGCTCGTTCTAATGAGGGGTCATAACCTATGTTTTTGAGACAAAAAATGAAAAAAATTAGTTATTCAAGAATTTCTTTTGCAAGCGTGCATGTGTGTGTCGTCTGCTTTTCATGTTTGGTAAAGGGTTAAAGCGCGTGAATTGTACACCATTTTGGGACCCTATGATTTGTTAACATTGTATTGGAGCAGTGTGTTGGGGGCCAGCGAAAAGTTTAGCGGGGCCGACCCCTCCCCCCCCCTCCCACTCCTCCCTCCCGACCACCCGTAGCTACGCTGCTAGAGTCGAAAAGAAACAATGTCGGGAGCTAACATTATCAGTGAAAATATACTAAGACGGACCTGCTCTGGCAATTATCCAAGAGTTTATTTATCCCTTTATCTAAAACAACAAGATGACCACACACTCAATAAATTCCCATACATTAGTGTTAAATTTACTGACAGATTTAGAAAATTAAAGGGGAGTTAACTTTTTTGTCAATCTCTTCCAATGACGAAAATTGTCAGACAGAATGTAAATTTTGCTCCGACGGAATTTGTCGACGTACGGTTTTGCGGAGGTGATCTTCAACCTACCTCCCCTCCCCACCACCTCCACAACAACCACCAACAACATCGAGCTTTATGTTTTTCTGACTAAAAAAGCTGAGAGAGCGCTTGCTCTTTGGTTGGAGCATTGGACTGTAAACCGTGAGGTAGGCGGTTCGATCCTGACTGACGCCATCTGTGTTGTGTTCATGGGTAAGACACGTTTGCCCAAATGACAGCACAGTGTACACTTCCCTTTGCCCAATGCTAACATCGCTGTTGTGTAGTTACTAAGACGAGGAGTCTGAGCTACTCGCCGCTATTCGGTCCCGACCAGCGGTTACTGGGATGTGTCTTTGGGTAAGAAACATAATCCGGATCCCCCACCCCCCCTCCCCCCACACACACACCACCACCTCACCCGTGGAGGCACGGTGGCGATACGTACTAAGGCGTACTGCGCGTCGGTGGTGAACTTACGGTATAGCAGACGTGGGCTGGTCACTTTCCACGGGTGGGCAATATTTCCACGGATACAATAATATTAAATAAATGCCTGATGTTTGTGAAATGATGCGCACATCGACGATACAACTTCGGTCCCTCGGGTCGTTTTCTCCTCCTCCCACCTCCAGTGTCCTAGTTGGGATTAGCCCCCTCCTCCACCATGAGAAAATCTTGCAAACATTTAGTGCTCTAAGCGCGAATCTGAGGCCTTTATCCCTTTACCCAACGTAACGACCAAAACTGGCCAGCGCTATTCTAAAAAATCGCCAATTAATTTTCATTATCTTTTTCATTTTTTGTCTCAAAAATATAGGTTATGACTCCTCATTGGAACGAGCCCGTCGAGCTCGTTCCAATGAGGGGTCATAACCTATGTTTTTGAGACAAAAAATGAAAAAAATTAGTTATTCAAGAATTTCTTTTGCAAGTGTCGTCTGCTTTTCATGTTATGTAAAGGGTTAAAGCGCATATATTGTACACCATTTTGGGACTCTATGATTTGTGAAAATTGTATTGGAGAAAATTGTATTGGGGCAGGCCTTGAAAAGGCTTGAATATAAGAATGCTGGCCGGTTTTAAATTAATTATTGGAATAATCATCAAAAATTTAATTAATGAAGCACCGGGTACAACCCGATGCTTCATTAATTAAAATTTTGCTGATGATGATTTGTATTACCTGAAAAACGCATGCGTGGACATCACTCCCCACGCGGGGATTAAAACCAGTCCCCGGTAGCTGTTCTGTATTCCACCCATACATGACAAGTTATTATGATTATTTGTTGGTGTTTAATGTCACTTTTTGCACCTATGGCTATGTTCTGTACTGTGAATTAACCTCAGCTGACTGCTTTTGTAGAGTCAAATTGGTGAGTCTGACAGTTGTCCGACGCTACACGGCGGTTCTCTCCGGGTACTCCGGCTTCCTCCACCCCTACAACTATCCGAGTCGATGTGACTCTGGCTGTTGAAGTGTTGTTAAACCACAATAAACAACAAAAAAACAGAAAAAGTTGAGAAATGTTCATGTAATTGAAATGACTACACCAGCGGTGATAATGAAGACATTAGCGTATTCTTCAACGGACTTGTTGGCAATAATTTGAAACTCACATTAAAAAGATAGAAATGAGATTCTTTCATTATTTTTTTCCAACTTTAATATCTCAAATAGATTTTTACTGACAAGCTATTGGCACTTATAAGAGCTTACACCTCCAAAAGTTGTACTTGACAGGTTTTTGACACATGTGCTTCTACAGGAATAAAGAATGTACAATTTTCAAGGGCGCGTGAAAGCGAATGTTCCGCACACCTTAACCGAATGTTTGTTTTTCTGCCAACATGGTGTGAGATTTTCTGCTACATTAACGTTCTATTTTACATGGAAAAAACATCCTAGGCATGACATGTAATGACATTTGATTAAATATACAGGCATCCTACTACACCAAGCAGTTTGCATTACGTGCCCCATTCAGCAAATTAGAAATATATTCCGGGATATGGACTCTTTGTTTTTACGTGCTCACTCGACTCTTCATAAACAAATTTGTGGCTCCAATGTGGCTCACTGGGTTCTTCGGACTAGTGAGTTTATGACTCCTCCATACGAACGAACTCTTGTCGCACACGCAACGCTAAGTTAGGCTCTGACAACAGAAAGACACGTGTTTCAAGTCATTAAGACAGCTGGCAAGATCTGATTACACTTTAGAATGTTATTCTTACTCAAGAAAATTGTGTTGAGTTTACAGTGCACATTATAAAACAAATAATTTCGAAACACAGGCGAAAATTTAAGCTTATTTGATTTCCACTGGAATAAAACCGACATAAGTTGATGCCAGTTCAATCGGAAATTTTTTTTCTGTAATAATGAACCGACTGACCAAATCGTACTTAAATTGAGGATATGGCAGATTGTTGTAACAAATATGGACGGTATTATATGTTAAAATGATCTAATTAACACAGCAACTCCGGTCATTTGATGTAACAATAAAGCTAAAGAGAAAATACTCACAGGGAATATTCTCTCAGCTTTATCGTTACATAGAGATTATTACCATTATGTGGATGTACAAAATATGTATCCGAGTCGAGCTCCGGGTTCTAAGGGCAGATCACGACGAGTCGAAGACGAGTCATGATCTACCCTTAGAACCCGGAGCGAGACTCTGATACATATTTTGTACATCCACATAATGGTAATAATCATTTTATCTCACAATATACTGGAGATAACTCAAGAACGTAGACGAATATATAACGAACTATTTATTCGTACGGATGAACAAAAAGAAAAAAATGGAACTCAGGCGAAAGGAACGTGCTTGTATCCGACCCTCTGATACAAACATCTGTATCAGGGGGGTCGGATACACGACAGTTGCGGAGTTAATACAGACAAAATACATGTTGATTGTAAGATAAATCGAATGACCATTGACGAGTGCTTGTTACAGACATAGACCATGGGCTCCTCCTATCAGACATTTTGGAAGATGTTCTGCTGTCTGATCTTTATTTTTTAGCTAAGGTCGGGAATATTCTTCAACACCAAAACTTCGCTATTTTAAGATACCCTCGGAGTAGTAAATCGGTATTTGCGTGATACCGATACCGGGTAATATTTACGGCATACAACCGACCTCCGTTTCAGTAATTCAAATCCTGAATATAACAAATGAATTTGTCGGGCGTATCCTATATGAAAACTCATACTTACCTTTATGTCTAGATGGGCAATTTAGATAATGCGTTTTCAATTAATGCCATTAGCCACAACGATGACGCCAGTCGGCAATATATTAAAAGAGTTGGAAGACTGCCACAACTTGGACCACCACATTGCTAATTGCCGGGGCTAATTTCTAGAGCTTAGCAGACTCACAAATCTCTAAAGGAGCTACCGCTTGACAGCTTTATGCCATGCCGCGATCTTGAACATATCAATTATAGGGTTATAATACTCTGACGAACTACAGTACGGCCGCCGTGGACTGGTCTCTTTCCACGGGACGGGCAACTTTTACACCGACGTAGTAAATAGAGGATATGGAATGAGTGTTTTTCTCATATAATATTTATGAAACGAGTCTAAGAATTTTCCTTTTTGGCGAGCCTCTGGCGAGCGCAAACGGAAAATTCGGACGAGTTTCATAAATATGATATAAGAAAAACACTCATATCATATTCTATTTATCATATGACACACACACGCACAAATTAGCCACTTAGTATGACTTTTTAACCCATCACCTGACTTGAGTTGCAGACGACACTTGGAAAAAAACATCCTCGTATAACTAAAAATTTTAATTTTTTGCTTCCAAAACATAGGTTATGACCCCTCATTGGAACGAGCTCGTCGAGCTCGTTCCAATGAGGGGTCATAACCAATGTTTTGGAAGTAAAAAGTGAAAATATAAAAAAAAGGATGGCGCTTTTCTTGTAGGTAAAAGATTGATACAATATAACCCACCCAAAATAGGACAGATAACGTAAATTCTCCCTACTGAAATTATGCAAATGTCACCCAGTAGTATTTTGTTTAGCCAATCAAATCGTCCAGTTTTGAAATTGACCAATGAAATTGACGGAAGGCTTTATTTATCATTGATTAATATGAAAACAAAATATCAAATGTTTTAAAGTGAACAAAACGGATGAGTCATATGATAATATTAGATTCCAAACACTAATTATAGGAATAATCATCAAAAATTTAATTAATGAAGCACAGGGTACAACTCGGTGCTTCTTTAATTCAAATTTTGCTGATGATGATTTTTATTACCTAGTGAACGCATGCGTGGACATCACTGCGCATGCGTGAATTACGACCAATCAACGGCGACTGTACTGTACTATACTCGACGTGGGAACGGATTCTCTTTTGGAGGGTGCATGACAGCCCGCCCTCCGGGATTTTCGCACCTGGTTCGGATTGATTCCGAAGGTCCATTGGCCAAAACTTTGAGTTTTCGCCCGGGTGGAAACACAACCCCACGGGTGTCTTAATGGATATCTATCGATCTCCGAATACTGCACAAAACACTACCCACCATATATAAGGAGTGAGCCGCTCAAAAGTGGACACGGCGAAGAAGCTTTCACGGACTAAATGGCTTCTGCGAACAAAAATATGCTCGATTTTTGCCTTACAACATAGCTTATGCATGAGCCTTCATTGGGACGAGCTTGACAAGCTCGTTCCTATGTTTGGGACAAAAAATTTGAAAAAAATAATAAACTTTGAATGACGATTTTGTGAATAGCAGTGACTGGATAATCTAATTACTTTAGGCAAAGGGTTAACTTGAACCTGATAGAGAAAACGAACTGACGAGTTAAACATTAGGTCGATCAGTTACTTGTCAACCTTAAATGTTAAATAAATCAATATTCACACGTGCGAATATGTTTTTGTTTACATGAGCACCGGTGGGCGGTACTTCCGCTGGCAATTTTATCACCGAAACGAAATAGAAAACGAAACGCACAAATTACGGGGCCTTTTTCATTTTAATAACATAATAACATACTATTTCGAGTTATGGATGCTTTATTAACATAAGGCAACGTGTGTTTGTTAATTTTTGGTATCTTGTGAGGTAAACTTATTCAAAAACGTAATAAATAATTACCGGTTTCATTTCACTCTTCACGTGGCGACGAGTGATAAATTTAGATAAGTTTGCATCCCAGGCGAGGTCGCCAAAGGTCAACTTGGATGTAGTTCCACTGTAGGTGTAAATTTTACCTATTGACATGGCATTGCTGGTGTGTTCATCACGTTTGGTGTGTTAAGCTAAAATTTATGCTTTTTATATATGGTAGAAAATGTAATCATGGTATAAATGTACATACACACGCGCGTGTTCGAAGAAAATTATGGGCTAGACATACTGGCGGGTGTTCAAAGTCAGGTAAGAGTGGCACCCAGATTGTGGGCGACATATTCGTCATCATATTTTGCCCAGCCTGACATAATTAATTAACCCTTTACCTAACATGAAAAGAAGACGACACTTGCAAACAAAATTCTTGACTAACTATTTTTTTCATTTTTGTCTCTAAAACATAGGTTATGAACCCTTATTGGAACGAGCTCGACGAGCTCGTTCCAAAGGGGGACCATAACCTATGTTTTTGAGACAAAAAAATGAAAAAATAATAAAAAGTAATTGTCGATTTTTGTGAATAGCGCTAGTAGGTTTTGGTCGATACGTTGGGTAAAGGGTCAAAGTATGTTTAAGCAAAACATGGTTGAGCGATTTTCAATAGTTTACTTCAGTTAACATTGTCGATAAGAACAATGAGTTTTGACCACGTGAAATCAGTTATCATAAACAGATCGGATCTGCCGTCATGTCCGGGAACTCATACATCTTTTCGAAGCACTCATCCTCTCCCTCAGTCCAGCCGTGTATGATTGAGGTTTTTCCAGGACATGAAATCGTTTCACACATTATAGCACGCGCACAAGCCTGTCAGCGTATGTACAGACGGCATTTCCACAAACTATTTACAGCTTGGCGTGAAATGCAAATTGTTGATGTTTGTGGCCAACAAAACAGACATAAAAATTGAGAAAGAATGCAGTCCATCCATACATTTTTTCATGTGAATTGTTGAAGAAAATTCATGCTTCAAAGATGGGCTACTTTCTTGGAAAACTATCATTACGACAAGTGTGTAAAACAGAGTGGGCTGGCTAGAAATGAGGAGCCATCAGAAAGTGGTGACGATGACGATAAAATAGGGATAGCATTGGAATGAACGCATGTAGTGACTCGAGGATACAAAACTAACAATGGAGAGTGAAAAACGTCGTGGAAGTTGCCCAGTCATCAAAATTATAATATACTACTCAAAGTTTGCTCAGTGGCGGCGCCAGAAATTTGTTTGTGGGGGGGGGGGGGGGGGGGCAACTAGGGGGGCAGACTCCCATGAAAGGGGGCAAATACGTAAAGGATCATATCATTACTTTGTTATGAGGTAGTCCAAACTTGGACCCAAAGTCCGTAATATACTTTTTTGGTTTGGTACGTCCTGTGAACGTACCAAAACAAAAAATTATATTACGGACTTTGGGTCCAAGTTTCGACTAAATGTAATGGTAATTAGCGGTCCTCCTTTCAAAAAATCCTGGATCCGCGTCTGGTGGGTCTGTGCGAGAGAGAGAGAGAGAGAGAGAGAGAGAGAGAGAGAGAGAGAGACTCATAATGGCCGTCTGTCATAATGCGAAATCCATGAATTTTTTTAGACAAGGGATATGGATAGACATGCCTTTGTTGGCTCATAACTTAATTATAACTTATAAGTATCTGCATCCGAGTCTTTAAATCTCTACTGCCTGGATGTGTTCATCAGCTAGCCTGAGGCTTTGGGCTAAGTGTGTATGGGAAATTATTGGGAATAAAAAAAGAGAGGGGTGTGTGTGTGTGAGAGAGAGAGTGACTGAATGTGTTTGTGTGTGAGGGTGGATGGAAATGCATGCGAGATGGTTGGGGGGCAACTGGGGGGGGGGCAAAGTCTTCGTTTGGGGGGTTGGTAGGCTCATGCCCCCCCCCCCCCCCCCGTAGCGCCACCACTGAGTTTGCTAAGCACCAAGTATATCCAACTACCTGTTGTACGTTTTAGTTGAAATATTGTAATGAAAAGTGTATATATTTTTTATTTAATTATATCTTTAATGATTTAAGTACAGAAATTAAAAGATTTTATTTGTGTTTGACATTATGTTTTAGCTTTTGAATACGATAACCATGGAAAATGGATATTATTGGTAAACGAGTAAATTTTTCAAATTTGCCAAAAAGTTGACGGAGCGAACTGGTATGGGTTCAATATCGAGTATGAGACCCATTACTGTTAATTACAGATTGACAACTCCTTCTCATGCTCCCAATCAGATTCCTGGTGGTCCTTTGTGGGATGTTGTTTCATTCTTGGACCAGCATGGCACCAAGCTCCTGGACACTTCTGGGCTGGACTGGACGGACTGAATTGCAAGCTGCAACTCATTCCAGACATGTTCTATTGAATTGAGGTCGGGGGATCTTGCTGGCCAGTCCATACGCACAATCCCCTCCCTCTGTCGGTTCTCCCCGACAGCATGGGCAACATGAGGACGGGCATTATTGTCCATCAGAATGAATCTATCACCCACTGCACATGCATACAATCGGACGTGGACATCCAGGATCTCATCAATATATGTGCAATCAATGTACCACATTCAAGGACACAGAGCTATGTACGCCCATCCCTGCTGATGCCGCCCCAGACCATGATTGACCCTCTACCATAGCGATCATGCTCAGCAATGTTGGCTGCATGGAATCGCTCTCCTGGCCTTCTCCATACCCTAAAACGGCTATCTGTGTGGTCTATGCGGTACCTTGACTCATCTGTAAAAAAGGACAGATCGCCAATCTTCTCTGGTCCGTCCAACGTGGTCCATGGCCCATTCATATCGTGCCTGGCGGTGGTTCTGGGACAGCAGAATGCGAATACCTTGTCTTCTCGATCGGAGACAACATTCGTGCAACAGTGCCCGGATAGTCTGCGTCGAAACAGTTACCCCGGATGCATTCTGAAGGTCACTGCGAAGCTGGGTTGCCGTGGCAAAGCGGTTCCTATGGGCCTGGATGATCAAAAGCCTGTCTTCAGCAGCAGATGTTGCCATGTCTCTGCCACCACCATGCCGTCTTACTGGTGTGCCATACTGCTGAAATCTTGCCCAGGCTCTGTTGATCACCGTATGGTGCACACCAAGGGCTTCACCAACCTGAAGATGGGTAGCCCCTTGCTCCACCATCCCTACAGCCCGCCACATTTCTGCTTCAGACAAATGTCTTCTTACATAGAGAGCTAATGAAAACACTGCTGACCATCTCAATACATTCCTCAATCATATCCACCAAAAATATTGCAAATATGTCACAAGCAAATTTCACAATGATGTGTCAAATATTTGGAGCTGAGTAGTATACATTATTTAACCCTTTACTTAACATGAAAAGCAGACGACACTTGCAAAAACAATTCTTGAATAACTAATTCTTTTCATTTTTTGTCTCAAAAACATAGGTTATGACCCCTCATTGGAACGGGGCAAAATTCAATGAGGCTATGAGGGATAAAAAATGAGGACTCATTGAGGGTTTTTACATAGCCCTCATGGCCTCATACGACAAAAAGGGATTCTCCTAAAGATATCCTCGATAGGTATCCTCGAATAATACAATACCAGGCCATAGGTATCCTCAAATACTGAAATGAGGCTAAGAGTCGTAGTAAATTATACCTCATTGAGGGATTTTTAATGGTCCTCATAACCTCAAAATTCAATGAGGCTATGAGGGATAATAAATGAGGACTCATTGAGGGCTTTTACATAGCCCTCATGGCTTCATACGACAAAAAAGGGATTCCATAGCCACAGGTGTTTTGCAAAAAATGGGATTCCATGGGATATGGCCATTGGATATAGTCTTTTATTATACAGAAGGGAGATAACCCTGTATACAGATTATGGGAAATCAAGCAATCTGATTGGTTAGTTATAATCTAGATATATGAAACAACAAGAGTACGTAGACTAGGGTCAGAACTAACAAGAATAGACCAGAAATAGCTAAATACAGTAATAATAAGCAAAGCTGTTCCAACTAATAGGCTCTTCTACGCTACTGGAGTATACTCTAGTCCAAAGGAACATGGCCTGATAGACGAAAACTATTGCATATATAGATAGAAGCAGAGAATTCTGAAAGAATTCGAAATAGAAAAACTTGGGTGGATTTTGGTGATTTGGCGGGATTGTCGGGTTGTTTGTGGTAATTCTACGAATTGGGAAAATACTCTTCTACAAAGGAACATACCCTCCGAACATACCCCGTCCTATTGCAGAAAAATTGGGTAACATAGCATTCACGTGCTTCCATAGAAACCAAGATGGCGGCCTCCAGTATACAAAATGGACGACGGAAACACGTATCACCTTAACAACACGCGCCGCGCATGCGCACTCACACCACGTATCACTATGGAGATGACGTCACAACATGGCCGCTCACGAGCGTTACCATGACAACACAACATGGTGCCACTAGGTCACGTGACATTACGTCACTTCCGGGGTCCTGCACCGGGTCCTGCAACATAGACCTGTAGGGGAACATACACTACTACTGGCGACCATTGTGGACAGCCAGCCATGGCAATAGCTTTCCTTGACTTTGTCAAGTTAAACTACAATTCCTTACTCCGAGCCGGGATTTCAATGTTACCGCATTTTTATCGAGCACAAAATGACAGGCACAAATTGAGAGTCAAAGTGGTGTAACGTTCTCGGTCTCCTTATGTATCATATGGACCTGCTATTAGGTTGCTCGAGGATTGCAATAGAAACTGGCGAGCTGGAATTAGGACCAAGAGCTCTTTAGACGAGTTGCACAAAAATATGTCTCAGCTTTTGAGGAGTATCTAGATGGATCTTATGAGGGGGAGTCTTAGAATACTAATGGAAAAATGGGATGAAAACCTGAAGGATAAGTGGATGGTGAATGATATGAGGGAAAGGGTCAATTTTATAGTTAGGGAGATCGAAAGCGCCGTTTGGAGGAATTATGAAACACTTTTTGACTGAATGCTTGGAGATCAGGAGGGAGAGTCGTGGAGAAATTGCCCGGTGGGGTACTGGGCTAATGTAGACCTCCTCGTTAGAGGGCCTCCACAAATCAGCGTAAGGCCGAAGAATTATTATTATTATAAATTTCAGGCAGAACTACAGTTTAGACATTTCCAAGGGAATACATTGATTGGAAGGAGAATAGCATTTTTCTTAAATCAATCAAAACTAACCCGAATGTTGTGATCAAAATAATATTATTTACAACAAAATAGGCGAGACTTTTTTGTATTTGTTGGGAGGTTCAGTAGTAATTTAATACTAGGGCTGTGGGGTGAAATTATTTCTAAATCTTGTCTTTCTTGTTTATTTTATCTTATCATTGGAGAATAATTTTGGGGTTTTTTACGCAAACTTTTTAGGGTTGATAGTGCTAACTTGCCAGTTCGATTTCTCAATGTATGTTGGGTAACTATACAGGTTGCACAGAACCAATTTTTAGTGTTTGCCGTTGCCGAGGAACAGGGATGTGGCTAGAGGGTTTCAGCTGGGGGGGGGGGGGGGTGCCACCGGTGTAAATTCCAACTGTGAGTGGTTTCGATAGGTGGTTGCACTGCAGCTCTGGGTGATATCTTTTAACCCTTTAACCAACGAATCGCCCGCATCCGCCCACGTAATATGCAAATACACTGCTTAAAAAATATTATTTTTCGACAAATTTCAACAAAACCATATCATGTGACCCCTCTTTGGAACGAGCTCGTCGAGCTCGTTCCAAAGATGGGTCACATGATATGGTTTTGTTGAAATTTTTCTTTAAAATTTTAAAAAATTATATTTAAAATAATGAATTTTGAAACAGTCTGCTTTGGGTAAAGGGTTATGAACCCTTCTGAAAATTTTCACTTGTCCTGAAACGGAAAAAGCATCATTTATAATGTGTCTGGGTCCGAAAATTTACCGGATTGATGTCAGAGTCGAAATTTTGAGGCCATGTCAATTTTAGAGTAGGAAATATGAAACTCAAGTTTCCAGTTGGAAATAAAAGATCAAAATTTCCCATCATTAGGCGGAATTTTAATATTTTTCATGAACAATGTTAATTTATTGAATTTACAACTATTTGATTTTTAACCTCGGAATTTCCAACTATTGAAAAAAAAAATACTCCTAGCTGGGGGGCGGGGGTGACACCTCCCCCACCCCCACCCCACCCCCTGTCGCCACATCCCTGCCAAGGAAACAGTCTGGGTGCTAGGGAGATTCATTGTCATCGAAATAGTTTTGTATTCTCATTGTATTGTACAGTACAGTCGCCGTGGACTGGTCGTAATCCACATGTAGACAGTAATGTCCACCCACACGTTTACCAGGTAATAAAAATTATCACCATAAGGGGGCGCGGTGACTCAGTTGGTACAGGTGAAGGCTGCAAGTCGAGAGGTCCTCGGTTCGAATGCCACCTGCGGCAACCGCGTTGTGTCCTTGGGCAAGACACTTCACCCCCCCCCCCCCCCCCCCCTCACGTCGATGGTGCACCTGTCTTCAACCAATGCTAATCCTGCTTGTGTGGAGTAAGTATGTTGGGGAGCTGATAGTTGCTCGCCGTTGCTCGGTGGTTCTCTCCGGGTACTCCGGCTTCCCCCACCCGTAAAACTGTCACGGTCAAGGTTAGCCATTGTGCAGAAATATGTGACCGTAAAAAAAAATTATCATCAACAAAATTTTAATTAATGAAGAACCGGGTTGTATCAATGTATCATTAACTCTTAACCCGTTGAGTATGTTCAAGATATTTTTCATCATATCTAGTCATGGCTGCTGGGAAGCAGCCATGACTAGATTTAAGGAAAAATTCATCTAAAGGTAATTCAAGAAACCATTGGTGAAAAATCCCTTCAGAAATTTGATTAGATGTGCCCGAATTGTCCTTATTTCAGTGATAAAAGGAATTCCGTCCTGGGCAGGAATATCCGCCAGCAGCATAATAATAATTAATAATAATTTATAAGCCTAAACTCCACTAGCGTGCTCTTTGGCTTTACATGAACTAAACCTAGCATTTATCAAAAGTTATTTTATAGAGATAAGTTTTTAGACCTATCTTAAATGAGGTGATTGATTGGGGTTTTCTGAGGTGAGCAGGTAATACATTCCAGTACCTAGGGACTGCCACAGAAAAGCCCTGCAACCTGCAGTGTTTAACTTGGAGCTTGGCTGCACCAGGGCTACGAGATTCGTCGAGCGCAGTGACCGTGGTGGTTTGTAGACTGGTATAAGATCACTCAAGTATTGTGGCATCATGCCATTCAAACATTTGAAGGCGAGTAAAAGGAGTTTGTACTCTATTCGTTGTTTTACAGGAAGCCAATGGAGCTTTTCCAGTACTGGTGTAATATGACAAAATTTACGTGATTTGGTGACAACACGTGCCGCACAGTTCTGGATATGCTGTAGCCTTTCTAGCTGGGATTTTTTACAGCCATGCAGTAGTGAATTGCAATAGTCGAGCTGGCTCGTAATGCAAGGAGTTAATTAAATTTTTGATGAATATTCCTATAATTCGGGTTGGAATCTAATATTATTGTGTCCGTGGAAATATTGCCCACCCTTGGAAAGAAACCAGACCACGGCAGCCGTACTGTTGAATCGCATCTAAACAAACATCAATGTCAGTGGAGTACTTTTCTCATGGCTAAAAAGCATGTTGGTATACAGAAACATTGCATTAGTTCTAAGTTTGATTTTCTTGTTGCAGCTGACTTGGCCCATTGGGAGCGCGGTGGCTCAGTGGCAGACTGTTGGACTTCTATGCTAGAGGTCCCGATTACGATCCCTGTCCGGGACGACCCGCGTTGTGTCCTTGGGCAAGGCACTTCATCCCGATTGCCCATATGGATGTACGATGGCGCCGTGTATACTAAGGCGTACTGCACGTCGAATGTGCACATGTCTTCAACCGCTGTAACCCTGCTTGAGCGGAGCTTGAACAGAGTTAGAATGTTGAGGAGCTGGCAGTTGCGCGTCGATGCTCGATGGTTCTCTCCGGGTACTCCGGCTTCCTCCACCCGTACAACTGTCACGGTCCCGATTAGCTATTGTGCATAGGTATGTGATCTTAAAAACGCCAATAAATAAATAAATAACTTGGCCCATTTGGTCTGTGCTAAGGATATACAATGGCTCATAAGCATAGCATGCATTTTTGTTGGGTTGTTTGTTTGATTTTGCAATTGATTCCTGGTGTACAGATAAATTTATTAAAAATGAGTTCACCATTTTCTCTCAAATGCTCAGATGCCTCGTGTATTTCTGGAGTTCTTGATTCGGTTTCCAAAGACTGTGGGTCTCCGTGAAAAATTGGTCCATGGGTTTGCTCATTACATATTGCAAGGTAGATGGCGAGCCACTGTAAATAAGTTCTCAGTTTGGTCGTTCAATAAAGGTAGGGTACACATATATCGAATTATTTTAGAATTGCTGGGATATATTGCCAGCTGGTTATTGGGGAGATTACGTGATATTGTGACCGAGTTCTCAATTTAATCTGCCAATGACTTCTCGTACCATAAATAGAATTATAATAATATTGGTTTGCTCTGGTTTGCTTTGCTCGTTGCAAAGGAAGGGACGGACGCTGGTTGCAATGGATATCGCGTGATATTATTGCTGTTTTCCAAGTTTAGTTTCCCAGTGAATTGTATTTCTTCTTTGAACTCTCTGCACAATGATGGCGAAATGTCTACCTTTCAGGGTGTAAATAAATTTTTCCCACAATGTAGCAAGAACTTTAACCAACTCAATTTTGTTTGACAGAGCTCATTGAGCTCTGTCAAACAAGATTAAGTTGGTTAAATGTCTATCTACATTGTAGGGAAAATTGCTACTTGAAATTTCAGTACTTTGCCAATAGCGTAGAGGGGTTAATATCTAAAGATTACAAAGATATCCTTTGGCAAAAAAAAACACCAGTGCTAGAGGGATTGTAAGACAATCAATCTGCTTCAACAAATGGATTTTGATTTTGAGTACAAATAATACAATTACACAAAACTGGTCTTATAGTGAACCCGTAACAAATGAAACACGTCGGTCGCTTGGGGTGGAGGGGGGGGGGGGGTCGCGTGACATTACAGCTGAGGTCTTAGTTTTTCTTCAGCGCTGAATCTGTCTCTATGCATACAATTATACCAAAAGCGGTTCAACAGTTTGTCCATTGCAGTGGGAGCATGTGTCGAGGAATTGGACGGCCAGATGACATAGTTTGGTTTCCCTGTTAATTGCCCAGCTGCGTAGAAGTTACATTAAAATTGGCGCTGTACGTTACCAGTTACCAAGGAAGCACGCTGGATGTTATGGAGATAGTGTGACCTTAAATGAGCACTTAGTTGGATTTCCAAATGAATTGTGGCTCCATTTTGAGTTTACGTCGAAAATTAAGCCTGTACTTTCTCTATTTCTGAGAACTCACGTTGCTGGCAAGTGTGCTGTTGGTGTGTAGATTTTATTTGTTTCCCTATTGCGTTGGAGGTCCGCACATAATATTACCTTATATTATTGGCCTTATAGATCAGCAGTTGCTGATGCGCGGGTTGCTGGAGTTATATGAGAGTGTAGTCGAATTATTAGAGTGGTTTTCAAATGAACTGTGGGGTCATATATAAATTACATCAAAATATGACCTATAATGTCGTAAGCTGAGTGCTAGAATGTCCTATGTCCCACAAGGGGACATAGGACATTCTAGCACCCAGGCGACGATGTGCCGGTGGCCCAGGAAGTACATCACTTGCAAGAAAGGTGAAATCATTATCGATTTCTCACTTTTACATTTGTATGTAATTTGTCGGTCCACGTTTAAACTTACAGAAAATTCTGTGCTATGGTGTACAGAGGAAGCACTCGGGAGGGAGGGGTGAGGGGCTAGGGAGGTCGAGTGACATCGTTACTGCTTTCGAAGTTTAGTTTCCCAATCAGTTGCTATGGGTGCACGACGTTTGCTAGACATGTCGTGTGACGTTGTAATGGAGTTCTTTGTTTGGTCTTCCACTGGACGATGTCTCTAAAAATAAAGCTGTGTTAATTAGGCCTATAGTTTTACTTATCCATTGCTAAGGATGCAAGCTAGCGCCTATGGGATCGAGTGGCGATATTGTTGAATTTTCAGTTTAAATTGCCAGTGAATGAAATTAACGCTAAAATTGATCTTATAGGTCGCCTCGTTTCTTGGGGAAAATGCTCGTATCTGGGGGCTCAAAAGATTTCATAAGTGGATTCGGCTTTTAGTTTGGTTTCTATAAATGAACTGTGTGTCTATTGTGGCCCAGCAGTTTATCTGCCGTTAAGGAGTCTCGCCGGTTGCTAGGCAAATTACCTGAAGCTGTTGTTGAGTTACGTCTTCAGTTTCCCAATACATTGTGGTTTTAAACATGAAGCTTCAATAAAATTGGTCCAATTGTTTGCCCGTCGTTAAAGAGGCACGTACCTTGCTAGCGAGCGGCGTGGCAACATTAATCTTTCGTTATAAACGCACAATTCACGCCTTGAGTTGAGCAAGTCGTTATTTGCAATGCTAAGCATTGCAAATGGCACCTTGTTCCACTCAAGTCACGAATTGTGGTTGAAGAGAGGAAACTGAGAGCAGCATGTACATCTTTTATCTTGGAATCTTTTGTATGGATTCCATTATCATTAACAATCGTCAAGTTCTTTAAGAAGTTCATTATTCTATTTATGCACAAGTAAATTTCCGAGATGTCTCCAGTTATTTTTACTGTGTTCTAATACTAATATTGAGTAATGTTTCAATTACATCATCAAGGCACGTCTTGAACGAATGCTTGAGCCGTCACAGTCGGGACAAATCAGGTGTCCACTAAATCCCACTCGGTCATCTTCGCGACGCCCCTGTTCAACCCCGAGATATAATTGTCAGATAATTAGATCTCGGGGGTTGTACAGTCCAGGGCGTAGCGAAGATAACCATTTGGTTATTGAGGAAAAGATGGCTTTATGTTTCTTTTTTATCAATTTTTTTCGTTTTTTTTTTTTTTGTTTATTTGTTTTGTTTTCTATTTTGTGTATTTTTTTCTTCTTCTTTTTTTTGGGGGGGGGAGGGGTGTATTTTTATGGAGTATGGCATGATCTTTTTGGTTTAAACAATATTTATTTCGAGAATATAATAATAGAAATTGTTACATACATTGATGTGGATTCGGCAGGGAGCTGTAAGCTTATATATGATCTTTTTGGTGGAAACGCTGCCCTACAGGTGACTTAGGATTAATTCTATCTCCTATAGCCACTCAGATGGGTGCGTGATGGCTCAGGGGTTACGGCATCATTGAACTTCGATCCCCGCCAGGGGTAACCACGTTGTGTCCTTGGGCAAGGCACTTAATCCCGATTGCCTACATGGGGGGGGGGGGGGGGGCATTCTCTTAAAATGGCTGAGAATGGGTCGAAATCATAAAGTATCCATTAAAAATGAGCGATGCAAAATGTCGCCACTTGAAAGTGGCACATGACAATACTTTGTATCACCAATTGCGGGAGAAATATTATGGTGTTCAAACCCCATAAAGCAAGCTGCCGTTAAAACTAGAAGTCCTGTCATGCAATGAGCACAAATAATCTACGCGTTATGACTTAGTAAGGCTATCAAATTATGTACATATGGCCTGTCCACAAGCAATGTTTCAGCCAATGGACCGCCGGGTAACCCGGAGGTCCATTGGCAGAAACATTGCCTGTGTTTGCTATGAGTAACCAGGAGAACCTGCCTTGCTTTGGGTGCCATTCGATATGGCAATTGCGCACAATTGTTATGCGCAGTTAAGCCTAAATAAGCGCATAGTTCATGAAAGGACTTCTAGTTTTAACTGTATCTGCGCCACTTCAGATAATACCCTTGGGCGCAACAAGAGGCATTTGCAATGCCTTAACATTGCAGATACACTTGTTGCGGTCAAGTGCGACCTTTATGGTTTTGGAATATTTGGTGAAAGGTCATGCGCGGACTTCTACTCTACTAAATTATTTGTGCGTCCACAACTCGATTTCCCAGAGGGGTAACCGCGTTGTGCCCTTGGGCAAGGTACTTAATCCCGACTGGCTACGTTGGCACGGTGACGCTGTGTACTTTGGCATTCTGCACATCGATGGTGCACTTGCCTTCAACCAATGCTAACCCTGCTTGCGTGGAGTACGTTGGGGAGTCTGACAGTTACTTGCTGTTGTTCGGTGGTTCTCGCAGGGTACTTCTGCTTTCTCTAGCCGTAAAACTGTCCGACAGGAGGAGATCCTGGTTGTAGAAGGTGTCATTAAAACCCAAATAAATAAGATTTCTCTTTTCGTCAACGTAAAATGGTTCCCATTAAGTTGCCTGTTCCACACATCTTTTTAATAAGTTAACAACAAATTATATACTAATTTAAAATTGCCATTTATTTCTCATCAAAAGTACTAATAGTGCTGAAATTTATGGATTGTGAAATCAATTATGGCGTACAAGTATAGTAATTCTTTTTTAACATATGTCTCTATACAATAATTGGTCATATAAAGTCTGTACCAAAAAATTATGGTTCACCTACCACCAAACGAAAAAACAACAAAAATGAACATTTCTGTCGTTCCCCATTCTTCACAATATACACTCTAAAATCGGTTGGGTTAAAAATCAACCCAAATCGACTGGGTTGAGTGAATATGAACCCAAATTGGGTTCATATTCACTCAACCCAGTCGATTTGGGTTGATTTTTAACCCAACCGATTTAGAGTGTACCAGTACAAATCAAGTCAAACCCATTTGGTAGGATAGTCTATATGTAGAAGCAAAATGGCGATTCAGTACACGTTCATTCACTTGGGTTGGTCGACGCAGCCCTTCACTTCGTAGTTCAGAAAAAGATCGAGAACAGAAGCACATTTGCAGTTACTCTGGTCAGACATAATTATTCCACCCTGGAACGTCACAGTTACGACCCAAGGCGAAATGTTATCACTTTACCCAACAACTAGTCCTCATCTGTACTCATAATTTACAAATTGAGCACTTTAAAAAAATATTCTTTTAAAAGAAATTCAACAAAATTATATCATGTGAACCGTCGATGGAACGAGCTCGTCGAGCTCGTTCCAATAAGGAGTCACATGATATGGTTTTGTTGAAATTTTTTGAAGAATTTGAAAAAGTTAAAATTGATATCGCATGCGTTGTGGTAAAGAGGCCAAGAAAAGGGTTTGGATTTTCTTGGGCAATTCCTCGTTGAATATTTTGTTGGCTTGCAGTATATTCCCCAATTACTATGAAATCGCAACAATTTAAAATTTGACCAAACGCGAAAGACAGACGACACTTGCGAATAAAATTCTTGGATAACTAATTTTTTTCATTTTTTGTCAAAAACATAACTGATTGGAACAACCTCGAGACAAAAAGTGAACCCAGATTGTGGGCACCTAGATTGTGGGCGACATATTAATATTCATCATCATATTTTGTCCAGCCTGACATAATTAATTACAATTTGGTCTTTTTGAATGACGTATATTTATTTGCATGTCTTTGCAAGAAATCATGATTCAGCTACCGAATATATTTATTATATTTGTTTTGCAGGCTGAATATCTGGTTTGCGCTGTTCTGCAGAAAATAACTGATATGTGGGAGGTATTTATTTTTCGAAAAGGATATAAAAGAAGTAAATAAGAGCCTTCCTCTCCCCTTGATGCGAAAAATAACTAAATGCCCGAGAACTAATTGTATTTTTTGGTTTGAACTAACTAACTGGTAGAATTTAATTTAATTTTTGATAGAGTTTTTTCGTCCGTGAATGTTTTCATTTTAGAACAACCTACTGGGGATGTCTAGAGGCACTGAGTCTCCAATGAGGTGCAGCAAAAGAAATCCATCAGAACTGTTACTTCTCACTGAACAGAATAGAATTTATTGAAGCAATAAACAGCTACTTGAGGCAGATTGCCAATTTTACAACAGCATTATTATCGTAACCAATCCAAAGAATATGAAACCAATCCAAAGAATATGAACTGTGTGTCGTAATACCAGCTCTTTTCAATAGAGCCCTTTCTGTCTTCAAAGGCATTTAATCTATTGTGAGGAACTGATCTTTTTAAAATGATTATTTTTGGAATGAGAAGTATTTGTCTTTCCTTCTGACCCGTATCCCCTTCTGGGTACGTCCCTGACACCAAGAAGTATTATCAACATGTTTTTGTTTGTTGGAGTTTCGTAACACTTTCAACGACTGGTATTCGCGGTGTGATAAACAATTTTGGTCCGAGTACAGAGAGGAACACAAAAGCAATTGCTACAATTTCGATAGAACGTTTTCTGCACATGTTTGGTAATTGCAAGTAATTTCCAAGACCTTCAAATGAGGGCCTTAACCTGTTTGAACAAGAAGAAAAATAAAATGAGAAGATTGCAACTAAAACACAGTGGAACATACGGGCAAAGGTCTCGGTCCATCAGTCTAACTCTGTAAGCAATTTACAGTGGAACATACGGGCAAAGGTCCCAGTCCATCAGTCTAACTCTGTAAGCAATTCACAGTGGAACATACGGGCAAAGGTCTCAGTCCACTAGTCTAACTAATCAGTGTAAGCAATTAGACGCTGTTTTGTGCTGTTTGTTTACCCCCGATCGTGGAGTTTGCGCGCAGGCTATCGTTGATGTAATGTGATGTTCCTTTATGCACGGAGATATTCAGATATTCTTTCGTGCCTCAGTTATAAATATTCCAATCAATGCGTATTTAATCCACTTTGAAATCATCAATATATTTGCACAATTAGTGAAACTACATGGCGTAATCACACAACTACGTCTGTGGTGAGTCTTCATTCCTATTGGTAATGTCATCAAAACTTCGATCAAAGCAATTCTCGATTGGGCAACATTTCTTGCGTTTTTTTCAAATAATGTTTATTGTATTCCTTTTAGATTCACTCGTCTGGAAAATATCAGTTGGTTGGAAAAGCGAACCATATAGGTTCGTACCGTATAGATTCGTTTTTCTGATCAACTGAAATATTCCAGATAAGTGAATCTAAACATAGGCGACGGACACGTTAAGGTCTAGATTAGTTCCAGGCCATAACAGCGTGGAATTAGTTACAGAATTAGACTAATGTCCACAGAGCTTGGACAAGGCCTCCGAAAGACACTGTGATTGGTTCGATTGCGCCAGGCTGGAGTGGAAAGGCATGGTGCCAGGACAATGTTTCTTTAGGAAAATGTGTAATACCGAGCCTTAACTCTGCTGCATTTTTGTTAATTTCAACTTCTCAGCTAAATTTATATAGATATTCTACAAGGAGTAACCAATTTACAATGATATATACGAAACAATCTCGGTAAATTAGGTCGGTCCGAACCCTTGGCGAGGTCAAAGCCCAGTTTACTGTACGAGTTTGGTCAATTTCACCATAACTCCATGGAAATGAGGTGAAGATTAAATTTATCACTAGACCCAGAAACCCTATAAATACCTAAATGGATCGAGAAGAAAACAATTCTTCCAGTTCTGACTCGAAGTACAGCTGAAACTTGAAGTCCTGACACTGTATTGCGCACGATTTTGAAGTAATAGCGCGTTGAGTAAGTGCACTTTTGCCCCTATCAAACTGTACCACTAGCGTAACTCAACTCCTGTAAAAAAACAGCGTACCCAACTCTGTACAATTCTATACTAGTAAATAGAGATCATTAACATCATTCCTTGCCTCTGTTGGGAGGATACATGTACATGTAATGACGTAAATAGATATTAAAATTCGACTGCATAGAGAGAATGAAGTGAGTGGATTACAAATTAATCGCAGTGCCAAAAATTCCCCACTCGAAAAGTATTTATAATTGTTCTTAACAGCGCAAGGAACACTTTAAAGCTTCATCGCATGGACCACCGGGTGCAACCTGGTGGTCCATGTGATGGAACTTTGCAAGTGCCTCTTGTGTTTTCGTCTTCAGAAATTGCAAATAATTACTAAGTGAAAAATCTCTCCCACAGTGATTTATTAGTCTACCCTCCACATAGTAGAGCCTCAATATTTTTCTTTCTATTTTGACCGGTTCAGTCGTGACTTCACTACCGACCTCGTTAACAGCGCATTACATTTTTGCGTCGCACCGTACAAACACTTTTGTGTATTTCAGACTACTTCACTCTTCTGCAGTAAAGAGTGCATTAACTAACGAGCATTTTCTGCGCTATTTTGTGGCAGGAGTTCTAGTTACAATGCATTGTTTGGCAGAGAATTCGCTCTAACGATAGTGAGGTAGACATTTGGAAGCAACCAGTAACAGAATGCTATTCGAATAACTGTTCAAAGCACAAAAACCGTGTTGTTTGGGAATTTTTTTATACCTGACATGCGAAATGTGAACAGACGATCGATCACATGTCAGAGTTCAAGTTTCGCGCAAAAATATACTACATGCACACTGGGCTCACATCCGGAATGTTAGTGAACTAACCTGCATTACTAGTTTTTAAACTATGAATTTAATGATTGGAAATGAGTTTAATGGACGGAAATGGCCAGATCGTGTGATAAAATTATTCTAACTACCCCAAACACTGTACCAAGAAAATGGGCACATTCACCTAGATTTTTATAAGCAAAATGCAGTCAATGCTATTTTTGTTATTTTGTCCGTGAATATACTTCACAAACCCTTGCTGGAACGTTCCCGCTGGGTTAGGTTCTGAAAAGATTTGTTTATAGCCAGACTTATTAGTTTTTATTATCATTTCTAAATACTGTTGCTTTTTTTATTTAGGTCTACTATATCTGCAGTTCGGTGACAGTGCTTGACAATCTGTGTTGACGAAAAGCTTCAGTCCAGACGGTAACTATGTAAAATTATTTCAGAAGCACAAGCAAAGTTTCCGCAGATCGAACTCCAGGCTGAACCCGAAAGTCCATCAGCTTAAATTTTTCTTATAGTGTTCTCGTGTTTCGAAATGCTTTCCCTTTAGAACTTAGTCAATCTGGATAAAACTCCATTACGTGTATGTTTCTCAGCAAATTACTATACCTGTAGTACCTATCCCATTTAGCTCTGCAGCCACCCGGAAATATACCGGAACAGTGGCGGTCAATATGGGAGGGAGGGTCGCCCCGAACGTCATCTCTTAATTGGGGGCGAAAAATGTAAGAATAAGGTCATGAAATCCTGATGTCTGTATGATACATATGATACCAGCACCAAAAATATTAGTGATGCATGGAGATGGGGCGGCATCAATGGTTAGCCCCGGACGGCAAATTACACTTGTTCGACACTTTACAGGAAACAATGAGTAAAAAAAGTCAACTATAAAAAAAACAACTGCCGGATCTTCTGGACCGCTTCGGCGTTTCTGTAGAAGGAAAAAAAATTCATCTGACAGATTTAGTTTTAGAGGACAAATAGAACAAGAAGCGCAGAATTTCAGCTCAGGTACTACAGATATGACAAGGTAGTCCATGAGCTGAAATTCTGTGAGTGTTTTTTTTATATATTTTGTTCGCGAAGAAAAATTAATTTCTGTGGGTATTTCAATTGTAATCTTATCCCGTGTTCTGTATATATACTTCTTATGTCTTATACAAATTATTTTTGAATATCTTGTCTTTTAACCCCCTGCATACTGATGTAAAAATCTAACAATTTCAGGCTGATAATTTTTCCCATGATGCAACTAGAAATTTAATCAATTCAGTCTTGTTTGACAGAGCTCATCGAGCTCTGTCAAACAAGACTGAATTGATTAAATTTCTAGTTGCATTATGGGAATAATGACTACTTGAAATTTTGGTTATTTTGTCATCAGTGTGCAGGGGGTTAATATAAGTGTATGTCTCGAAAAGGTCAAATGGAAAGGCAAGCATCCATCTGTTAATTGTTTTATCTATTTTCAAGACTTTCGCAAGAACACAAATATCAATTGAATAGTACTTAAAATCTGTCGCTTAGTCCTTCCTCAAATGAAGTTGCACGAATCCGAACGAATCTGTATTGTATTTTCATCGCCGTTTGGCTTTTTATGATCCATGAAGCACTGTCGTGGCGAGCCACTTCCTTTCATCGTTCTCCACAAAGGGTAGCACGGATGTCCAGCTTCATCATCTTTCGTCTTATCACCGGTCTAGTGAAAAGCAACAGTCAATATAGATAACTTTCTGCTGTATGTGGGCTTTGTGTATTCCAAGGTCTCATACATTTTGAGTGAGCTGTCAGATGCTTGAGAAGTGTCTTCACTAATTATCATTCATTACCTGTAAAGAGAATTCGAAATAAATGTATCACTTTCTGTATTATTGTTTTATTTGACCCTTAGAACCCCAGTGGTATCTTCCATGTCAGTCCAATAACAGCAACTAAAGGATCCCATATTTATTATTTGGGGATAGACTAATTAATATTCTCAGCCTTGAGGCTGCACGTTGAAAAATATTAATTGGTTTACCCTACACATTCAGTTAGCATTCATCCTTAATGAACTTATGGCGTATCATGTCTCAGCACAGGAAAACCGGCCTCTCGGTTTCAAAGGGTTCACCCTCAGGCAAATTAATTTCATTTTCTGCTTCCAAAACAGCTTATGTGCCTTCATTAGAACGAGCTCAACGAGGCACTTGCTGTCTCCACACTTAAAATCGTCCGACACGAGTTGACCATGGCTGTTGAAAGTGTCGTTAAACCTTAATAAATAATAAACAGCGTATTAATCTTGCGATTATTCTGGCCCCCCTCACGCCTAGGTCCAAACAATATATGTCTTTCCCGTCACATGCCAAAAAAATAGGGCAAGTAAGTGGTTCTTTTTATCGCTTTCAGGCATAAATGGGTGCTCAAAGAAGATTATATCTTGTCCCCATTTACAAAATGTTGAACACTTAAATGAGAAGCAAATATAAACAAAATGATATGTTATGAAGACATACAATTATGATAAAACTGATACCTGCAAGTGCTGGAATTGTTTTCAACTGATTGTACCACGATTGCTGCGTGTATTCAATGTTATCCGATACATGTACATTATCAAGTCCATGTGTATGTCCTGTAATATGTATCAGATCTCTAGGTCGTGTTTACAATTGGATCGGAACGAGTCCGTCAGGTCGTTGCGATCCGATTGTAAACGCGATCGAGAATCTGATGCAAATTACAGAACATGCACATGGACAATACATTTATCTAACAACCCTGTTACATGAAGCTCGTTTCCCCCATTTTTCAGTTTAAATTGGGTTGAAATTTGGCATTTCAGGAACTATATTTTAATGCGTAATAACAATGCATATATGTGATAGTGCGGCGTTTGCAGGAAACTGAATCTGTCTGATACGGAATCTGAACGGAGGGTGGGGGGGGGGGGGGGCATGATGCAAGCTTTTTTTCCGAGTTTTGTGGTGCAGATTTAAGTTTATTGTCAGATAAAAGTAGGCATTGAAATATACTATTGGTATCACAGCACTAAATATTTTCCCATAGGCCACCATTATAATGTCCAAGCGAAGACAATTATGATCGCATTATTTTAATTTTGGCATTCAAAATCTTTGTCAAGCATGTATAGCAGTTCAGACAATGTTTTCTTACCCGAAAACAGGGGGTCGTGCAAAAAATAAGAGAGAAAAGCTAACAAAGAAGGAAGTTCCGGTCACGCGCACATATTTTTCAGGGAATTCATAACAAAACCACACCAAAAGTCAATTGTATTTTTTAGGCCCAAAAGTCATCAAATCACCCTCTTTATTTATCTGGAATATTAAAAAATAACGCAAGGTGTCATTAGAATGTTTCAAATGTTTATTGAAACGATATATTTTCCCAAGGCTGCTTATTTTTAGAGATTACATCATTTCCGAGTTCAGCATTTCAAGGCGGGTAACTTAATTCAAATATTTACTGTAGCGATACCTATTGGAATAATACCACTCGTGGACTATGGTTTGTGCGTAAAAAAGTTATATAAGAAGTTATTACTCGCCTGAGACGTTATGACGTGAGTGAAATGCTTCGACTCAAAACAGTATCAAGCAAGAAAGTTATCAGACCACCAAAGATGATATTTTTCTTTAAGAATACAGTTAAAACTAGAAGTCCTGTCACGAACTGTGTGCTTATCTAGGCTCAATTGCGCTTTGGAATTGCGCGCAATTGCCATATCGAATAGCATCCAAAGCACGGCAGGTTCTCCTAGTTACTCATAGCAAACACATGCAATGTTTCTGCCAATGGACCTCCGGGTTACCCGGAGGTCCATTGGCTGAAACATTGCTTTTGCACAGGCCATATGTACAGAATTTGATAGCTTTATTAGGGCCATAACGCGTACATTAACGCGCAGATCAACGTGCTATTTGTGCGCATTTCATGGCAGGACTTCTAGTTTTAACTTATCAACTTCATTTCAAGTTTAATCGTGGTATAAATACAGAACACAACTCGAGTAGCGAACCAGGGATGGGAATCTATGAATCTTGGTGGAGGGTTTTCTGTATTTCACGCGCGCCTTTGGGGCTCGTGAAATACAGGAGAATTAACTCCACCTCGGGTCATTGATTCCAGTCCCCAATACTCCACCTTCGCCGTTGTGTTCTGTCTTAGACCTCAATTTAGGGAAGGGTCCAAAGAATTAGGAGGCATGGAGACAAGAAACACGCCTTTTGGGTTTTGTTTTTTTTCTCCTATTACCAATTTTGAGTTTGCAAAAAAATATTATGCGTACTGGTTTAATCATTTGAACCCGCGTTTCCTGGAATGGTATCGCCCTTGTGTACACTTACAGTGAGATGGGTCAGTCCAATATCAATATACAGAGAGGATAAAATAATAACTGCCGTGTGCACCTGTATAGACCTCTACTAATAAGACAAAACTGGGACAAAATTATGCCGTGGCCCGAAAAAGCAATCTTACGAGAGCAAAGGGTTAAAGAGCTTAATCCCTTTAATACTTTTATCGTAAGATGCTCTTTCTGACACGTTCGTTAAATAGATCAACTGCACTACTCCATAACTGGCTGGCAAGTACCATTTAGGCATTGCTTAGCAAGAAAGCATCCCTCTGACATAGAAATGCATGTTTTTGAACAGTTTCTGGATGAAGGCTTTAAATAAGTGTCGATAAGTGTCGATAAAATCATGCTGTTCGTTAGCTGGTAGAGTGCTAAATTATTCTTTAAAGGTGACTTGTAACATGAGTATTTTTTTCAAAGATACAATGCTACCAGCAAGGGGAGCCGTAGTTTAGCGGGATTTTGTTTACCAATAACCGTGTTGTTACTATTCATTGGAGAGTGCCTCTTGGCACTCTCCAATAAATTGCAACAATACAATTTTAAATGACCATTTGTTTATCTGCTGCTGCACAAACGACAAGCTAATGAACACAGAGAAAAGCCACTAAAGTGGCTTTCAGCATTTTTCAGTAGAGCCCTGATAATGGCTTCTAGCATTCAACGAGTTAAAATTTGAATTATTTTCGTCTGTCTAAGAGAAATTCGCCAATCGACCTGTCTGAATAAACAGCGTTACAGCGAGCTCTTAACAATTCAGTTCCTTGGGCCACACAAATATTTCCCGTGGAAATTAACTAGCTCAAATTGCATTCTCAAAAATAATTAGCAAAAACAATTGTAAAAATCATTAAAGTAGATAATTATTTATCCTGAAAATCATCATTCGCTTTCTTGGCAGGCGCGTCAAAGCAGATTTCACATGTCAGTGTCGAACTTGATACTGAAGGAGTAAATCGAGACCCCTTTAGAGACTTCAGCGCCACTTGACTGCTAATTTATGTCGTATCATTTATCAAAACACATTTTAAGGAAATTTAGGAGAAATTTACCGCGTAATTAACTGTGAAATTTCAGACCAAATTTATTATGGTTCTGTTCACTCCACTGATGGTCCAGTCTTCTGACGTGTCATTTTGGCTGATGAATAATTTTTTTCTTGAGGATTTAAATCAGTTAGTTTGTAAATAAATACTGTTATCACAAGAATATTTTACTGCTGTCACTCTTATTATGGTGGCTGTTGCAGTAAAATGAGATACTGATGGTGACGGCAGCACGGGCCAACGAGAGTAGGCGGCACTTGCCTCTCTTGAATTTTAGCAACAATACTTAACTTTGGTTTGCGTGCTAGCTTGTGTTAAAGTACCTGGCATGTAGTTTATAACCAAACACCACAAAGTGGTGGTCGTAATCCACGCGTGGGCAATGATGTCCACGCTTGCGTTTATCAGATAATGAAAAATAATCCAAAAAAAATAAAAAATTTTAATTAATGAAGCACCGGGTTGTATTCGGTGATTCATTAATTAAAGTTGTTATGATTATTTCTATAATTAGTGTTTGAACTCTTATATTAATGCGTGGAAAGTGACCAATCCACGGCGGTGGTACTGTACTAAACGAAAACGCATAAGACGCATAGTAAATATTTCTTTCGGTTGAACAGGGTGAATAAGAAAAAAATTGTATTCCTTCGGGTGTTCTCAAACATTTGTGCGCTCGGAGTCGCACGGAGTCGCACGGGCGTAACCATCCAATCTATCAATTGGATTGTTTGACGATTTGAAGTCATTTCAGGTGCTAGCGCAGTGGAGTGCACTGGATACTTATTATTATTTTTTATCCTTATTTTAGTGGAGACAAATTGTATTGATGTCGGCACTATTTTTGGTATTGTTGTACTTTAAGACATATTAGTCATCTGGTTTGTGTATTATGGAAATGTGTAGAATGTATAATAAAGCACGACACTGTGTAGCACCCACTATTGCAACAAGGGAGTTGTTATATTTATGGGCGCATAAATGTTTGGGGGTGGTCCGAAGGAAGAAAAATTTCGTTCAGTGGACCCGAGAACGCGTTGTCTATTGTTATTGTAAACCAAGTCACGGGACAAGAAATATCACCAACTGAATATTTGAAAAAAATCGAAATAAACTTCGATTTCTCTTGTCTGAAACGGATGGTAATGAATAGATGACTGAAAATGGCATCTCATTTCTTTTGACGCGCACATAATTGAGTTTTATATAATTTTCACATAATTTGGATAAGCCTGCCGTGCATTGCCAAGATAGCGTTTTTGTCTGATTGTGAAAGAAAGAAAAAAAAAACAGCACCCTGTTACACGTTACATTCGGGGATGCCTCGCATAGCTAATTTCTGTTGGAAATTTCTGTTGGTCTCTCCCCCAACCCCAAGCGTATTGAGTGAGACTGTTTCGTCCACTAAGGTGAATTATTTTCGCGGGTGTCTGACGCAATTTCCTTGATTCTTAGAATCAAGGAAATTGCGTCAGACACCCACGAAAATAATGTTTGTCGACTGACAATACTCCCATTATCTTCGTCTGTTTGAATTCTATGTATATCTATCAAGTCTAGTGATAGACCAGAAATATATTTCCAATAGCACACAACTTTTCAGATAAGATTTTTGTCCTTCACCCCCCCCCCCCCCCCTGCCTTCCGTCCCGCTGTATTAACGTCCCCGAGGCCGGGCGCTGCAAAACAAGACGCATTAAGATAATCGCTTGAATCATACGGTCATTCAGGCAGCAACGGGTCACAGGCAGTAACGAGTCAGGCGATGTTGAGCCTTAAAAAAATCGAATTTGAAGAGCATTTCAAACTAAAATTTTATTCCAGGTTTGTGAAGTAATATGTTGCCCGTCGTCTTTGAAAGTTTCGAGAGTTGATTGTTGTTTTTTGTTGACAAAAGCTGTTTTTTTAAAAAAGACTGAATGTGTGCCGGAAGAAATTTTGACACGCGAAACCGCAGAAAAAAGTTTTCGTCCCAACTACGGGAAGAGAAATATAAAAACTGTGAATGTAAGTATTATTATTTGAACAGGTTTGTCTACGCTTCAAATTCAAGATAAAATAATTGGGATAAATATCAGGCATCATGATATATTTATTCCGTTTCAACAGAGAGTCGAGTTGTCAATACCGGGTCACTGTCAGACATGCGCAGTAAAACCTATTGAAACACTGCTCAAGTTGAACTATTTTTAGAAAATTAACGCAAAACTACTGTATTTGATCCACTTCGTTTTCACTTCTTTCCACTGTAAAAGTTGTGACTAGTGTGGAGAAATTAATTCAGAGAAGACACCAAATACTTTTTCTGTCCAATAAATACATATAAAGTGACAAAATAGATCGCCAATGGATGCCAAAGAGGGTGATTCTTTATAGACACAAGCGACCCATTACTGACCAAATTGCGACAAACGATCTGATTTTATAAAATAAACAGAAGCTTCATCTAAAGAATTCCACAGCAATAATGTGGGTCAGATACTTGTTTGTCAATAACAAAAAAACAAAATTTGGATAACTTATTTTATTTGAGAGAAATAAACGAAAATTTGAAAGGTGGCCCGTTATACCCTGAATGACTGTATTTATTTCAGTTATCTCCATCCTGATACTGGTAAACGGAAAGATCTCAGGAGATGTTTCCAGAAATGTTTTTAGAGGTTGGTTTTATTGGAGAAGAAGAAAAATGAGAGAAACGTTTTTGCATTTATCCTAAACATCTAATTTGAGTTGTTGTTGTGTCTTACGAAACATCGAGAATATAACACGTGGCGAAAAATAGAGGGGAAAACACATAAATCTCTTAATTTTCATTGTTGATGCTTGCAAAAAATACTTCAAAAATTATTCTTTATTAAACTTTTACCTAACTCAACCCTCTCAAACTGATGTCAAAATATCGAAAGTTCAAGCAGTAAATCTATCCCATGATGCAACAAGCAACTTAAGAAGTTCAGTCTCGTTGAGCGCTGACAAACAAGACTGAGTTGGTTAGTTTTCCTAGTTGCATTATGCTAAAAATTGCAATTTTGAAAGTTTAATATTTTCACCTCTATGTGAGAGTGTTAACTACGATATCAGACCAGAATTATTCACAAAAAATAACCATGATTTTTTTTTATTATTTGTATTTTTTGTATTTTCGTCCACAAAACATTTTGCTAGTCTCAATGAGACGTCATAAACAATGTTTTTCAGGCGATTTTTTTTTTTAATTCAGTTGTTGAAGAAAGTGTCATCCTGTGGCCGTGTTATTTAAATTGGTTATCATGCGTTCCCAAACACCAGTGTGGCTATAAAACAGTGAAGGATTCCTTGCACTGCAAAGTCAGTCACACAAACAAGAATTGCAGTTGTTTAGTTGAAATATCTCAAGCGACAACAGAAAAGAATTATGCTGAAAAACGTCATTCCTGTTGCACATTCTGAAAAATGGATTGTAAAAATCGATTTTGTTTTGTTCTCAGAACATTTTGCGGCTTTTTTGTTTGTTTGTTTGTTTTGGGTTTTTTTTTTCTTTTATTTTGGTTTCCTTTTCTTTCTAATTTAATACCGTTTTATCCTTTCCCACGTTTTAGATGCCAAACAAAATAACATAACAGGTCAAATGGATACTAGTAGAAAGAAATTCAATTTTTTTACGATGCTCAGCCCAGGAATCTATACAATAGTGTTCAACCGATGATCGGAACCGGCCACCACAATCGGCCGATTATGGGCAATCGGATAACAACGGCAACGGCTCCTGGAACATCGGTTCAACCGATTGTTGCCAAGCAATTTGTGATTTTTCTGAATCGCATTTTATTATCTTCTGCAATTGAACAATTGTTAATGTAAAATGATATCGATGATACCATTCAATAAAGTTGAGAAACAACCACAATGTGTATTCCTAATCTCTCTAGAAGCCCCTTTACTGGATATACGTGTTAAACGAATGTAAAGCTTACAACTGAGCACACTTGCAGCAATCGCCAGGTCATACCGGAAAAGTGAAGGATGTACTCCATTGACTCAGGTCGCAGTAAAATTACCAGTCGCGCGCACTTGGGCGGTAAACGTGGCTCTGAGAGCCACGTTTACCGCCCAAGTGTGCGCGACTGGTAATTTTACTGGAACCCCAGTCAACGAAGTTTAACACTTTGAAAAATGTTCAGTTTAATATAGTTCTTTCGAGCCTCGACTTGTCTTGTAGTGCACGGTATTACAATCGGAATCGGCATCAGAATCGGCCGATTGTGGGCTCAAATAACCGGTAATCGGTCAGCGACCATTTTTGGTAATCGGTTGGACACTACTATACAATTGGAAAATCCAAATACAATTTTTACAAATCCGTCGGATCCGTATTTATTACACGCCTCTTCTATGAAATCCCCATCTACAGCAACACTAAACCATGCGGAAAATAAAAATCCGTTCCGCACACATTTGCGAAATGAAAATCGTTGACGGACTATTTTTACAAAGAAGCAAAATTGCACTGAGATTTTCTACAACCTGTGCACCGCAATTACAGTTTGAATCGCTAGCGATAGCTAAAAATCGTCCCCTGAATTGCAAGGTGTTCTGTGTGCCAGTAGGCACACAGAACACATTGGAACTCTGGAGACGAAATAGTAACACGGGTTCCCCTCGAAAATTTGGTTGGCGATAAAATGTGTTCTTTTTGTTGACAGTTGTCAAATGAATTGCTGAGTGTCCTTCTAATAATTGTTTTTTATAGACTTGAAGGCGTGTAATAAACACAGAACGACACGCGTATGTGAATGGGTTAATCGATATTAACGGGACGACAACTAGACGATGAAAAACTGTTCACATTTTTCAATTTTTATTCTCACCAGTGTGAGAAAATTATTTCGTTTTTTTATCGCCTTAAAATGAGAATTAAATGTAAAGTGTGAGTTTGAAGTCAGACAATACGTTCGAATCAGGATATTCGGCCAGAAAATGATAACGAAATCTCCGTACTTTTCTCTCAATCTACAGTACGGCCGCCATGGACTGGTCACTTTCCACTGGTGGGTAATATTTCCACGGACGCAATAATATTAGATTCCAAACACTAATTATAGGAATAATCATAAAAAATTTAATGGATGAAGCATTGGATAGAACTCGGTGCTTCAGTAATAAAACAGTTTGCTGACGATGATTTTTATTACCCGGTAAATGCATGCGTGGACATTACTGCCAGGACGACTGTACTGTAGTGCCCTTCGGGCTTGGGCTTCGACCATAATGTGGACACTGTGCCCCGTGTATTATCTTGACATAACACGTGTTTGGATACCAAGAGCAAACTGAGTGAACTTCCTTGCTATTTCTTTTAAGACCCGTCATGCGGGCGAACGAAAAATCGGTCGCTCTATTATTATTTTCTTTTTATTAATGCAACGCGAACGAAACGACCGTTCGCCCAAAGGCTACATGCTCGATCAATAAATAGAGGATCCTCAATGAGTCCCGAGTTAATATCGAAATCTACAAAATTGGTCGTTCTATGTACTAATGGTTGTGAGATCATTAATTTATAACATTTTAACAAAACTTTGAGTGAAAAAGTCCAAACTTGGACTATTGAAACAACAACAGTGATGATAAAAATGCAATTTCTATATCTCTTCATTTTTGTTTCCTTTAACTGCCACGCCCACTTTTTTTAACCCTTTTACTGCCACGCCCACTTTATCCATATATGGAGAACCTCTATGTACGCCTGTATGAGAGGACGTTTAACCCTTTGCCTAACATGAAAAGCAGACGACACTTGCAAAAATAATTCTTGAATAACTAATTTTTTTCATTTTTTGTCTCAAAAACATAGGTTATGACCACACGTTGGAACGAGCTCGACGAGCTCGTTCCAACGAGGGGTCATAACCTATGTTTTTGAGACAAAAAATGAAAAAAATAATGAAAATTAATTGGCGATTTTTGAGAATAGCGCTGGCCGGTTTTGGCCGTTACGTTAGGTAAAGGGTTAATAAAATTTATGACATAATTCAAACTGTATCATCTGATTAATTGTTGGAAAGGGCTCTCTGAGCCCTTTCCAACAATTAACCAGAGGGTAGGTTTGATCATAAAATAGGTGACAGTAGTCGCTTTTGGCAGCGTAAGTGCTAACGTTCCTCTGATTCGAAAAATTCAACTCAATTAATTAATTAATTAATTAATTAATTAATTAATTAATTAATTAATTAATTAATTAATTAATTAATTAATTAATTAATTAATTAATGGGATTTAACGACACTTTCGACAGCCACGGTTACCCAGTGACGTACAGTTTTACGGTTGGAGGAAGCCAGATTACCCAGAGAGAACCACTGAGTAACGGCGAACAACTGTCAGTCTCCCCAATATTCTAACTCCGCGCAAGCAGGATTAGCATTTATTGAAGACAAGTGCATCATCGACGTGAACGCCTTAGAAAACAGAGTCACCGTGCCGCCACGTGGGCAATAGGTGCCTTGCCCAAGGACACAACACATGAAATGCCTTGCCCAAGGACACAACACATTTACCCCTGGCCACAGTGGCGGGGATTCGAACCGGTGACCTTTCGGTTCGAAGTTCAATGGAGTAACCACCGAGCAACTGTGCTCCCAATCCTGTTTACTGAAAAAAAAAAGAATTTGTGTTTACATGAAAGAAAATGTATCAAAATGTATCCATTATGCTCTCAAATAAATGATAACCGGTTGAAATAAAACTGTGATGGATCTTTTATTTCTTCGAGTTTACATGGGCATGGTCTGCAAAATTTAAAAGAAGTAAAAAGTAGCAAAAAATTAGAAAATGTCTGAAAACGGATTTTAAAACCAGAGGCTCAAGTGAGCCTAAAAAAGCTCACCTGGCTCAAGTTCTCAAAAGAGATGAGTGTGTCAGTAAGTGAAGGGCAGCAAGAGCAATGTTTTTATTTGCCATGATACAACCAAAGGCAATTTTTTGGCCTTTCATTTCTGCTGGTCCTAGGAAAGCTTCCTAGGCAAAAACAAAGCTCTGTTCTTTCAAGTCTCAAAAAAGTGTCCAAGCGAAAAAAATTTCAACTCCTATGGTTCTCTCTACGCCCCACTCCCCCCCCCCCCCACCCCCCTCCAAAAAAAAATCCATAAACTTCGGGCATAAATCAAGTACTTATGACTCAGTTCTACTACATGGCACTGGGGCGGCGGAGTCGGGGGTCACAGTGCGCACGTGCCCCCACACTTGTTTCACCAATTATAGGTACCCGAACGGCATATTCCGACATAACATACACAACCCCTAACATCACTACACATCACCTATACATATATTACCACATTGATTTTCAAGATTTCTTTGGATAAAAATATAAAGCTCCAAATGGAGCGTAATGTTCAAAGGACGGGTTCAAAGTTATGATTAGCCCTTTGATCACGAGAGGCCGCTTTTCCGGCCCATGAACATGATACTTCATAAATTCATTAAGTGTTCCAATATGAAAGCATTCTGACTGTTGGATCTGAAGAAGAAGATTTTTAAAGAAATTACTTCATATTGCACTAAGTTAAAATTTGGGCTACCACAGCGAGCCCAAATATTAACCTACGGACCCGATTTGAACAAATCTGAATCTGAGCCCCCTCGAGAGGTCGTATACCAAATATGAAAGCATTCTGACTAGTGGATCTGAAGAAGAAGATTTTTAAAGAAATTTCCTCATCATTTGCTCTAAGCTAAAATTCGGGCTACCATAGGGAGCCCAAATATTAACCCAGGGAACCAATTTGAACAAACTTCAACCTGACTCCCTTATAGTTGTTGTAAACCAAATATGAAAGGATTCTGACAGGTGAATCTGAAGAAGGAGATTTTTGAAGAAATCACCGCATAGTGTACTAAGTTAAATTTCAGGTTCCCATATGGAGCCCAGATATTAGCCCAGCCAGGCACTCGAATTGAAGAAACTTGAATCTCACTCCCTAGAGATGTTGTATACCAAATATGAAAGCATTTCGACTGGTGGATCTGAAGATTTTTAAGGAAATTTCCTCATATTGCACTAAGTTAAAATTTAGGCTACCATATACCTGTGGACACGATTTGAACAAACTTGAATCTGACCCCCTAGGAGCATTTTCTCCCACCCCCTCTCTATGGGGCTGGGAATGTTGAGTTGAACAAAAATGCAATGCCCCTTTGGGACCATCACTCACACAAACTCCCAGTGATTTTGGAGGAGAAGACCAAAACATGGTGTTGATGGACGGAGAACGATGAGATTAGCTCAGCTTGACTTTGTCAAGGTGAGCTAATAAATACGCTCGGGTTAGTATCAGAAATAGAGTGGGTCCAAGGGTGAGGGATAGCGTATATAAATTTATATATTTTGCGTGAATACACCGCCCCACCACCATTGACACCCCACCCTCCGAAGAAAAATTATTTTCCATCCTACACCTTGCGGTACCAAGATAGGCGTGTCTCTAACATGACAAATTTAATTGGTTCAAAGCCCCCCCCCCCCCCCCCCCCCACTATTTGTTCTGGAAATAGAAATTTTGAGCGGAGCCCAAATTTGTGAGCCCAAATTTGACCTACTGAGTTCCTTTGAAAAAAAAGGTGAATCTGCATCACTAAAGTAAATTCCATACGAGAAATCTAAGCATTATTGGGAGTGACTTATGAGAAGATGATTTTTAAAGCAATTTAGGCTTATGGAGCATTAACCCACCCCAAGGGGCATAGTAACTTTTGGGGGAAAAAAATGAAAAGAGTAAACTCCACCAGTACGAAGATTGTACCAGCTTTATTTCAACAAAGTAGAAAGGGTATAGCCATATATGAATGAATTTGTCCCAATGGTTTTAAACAAGACAAGTTTCAAATTAGTTGATGGACTACAAGAAAGATGATGACTCAGCATTTCCCATTACCAACAGTGTTAAAATGGGCATCCCCATACGGCACCCCATTACAAAATCGATAATAATTTATTTAGTCCATCTGATTACACTGGACCAAAGGAAGCTGCATATCAAAAACAAGGGGCCCCACGGGGCCTGAAGCGCTCATCTTGTACAGAACACAATTTAAACAGAATCCAAGAATGAGTCTACATTAAGCAAGCCATCTCCATAGGCTACAGTCAATCCTTGAGTCCCTCAGGAGTGACAAAAATAATCTAGGCATCATGCCTTTTCTTCAGTTGATCATAAGTAAAATGTAGAGCTCCCCTATGAAGCCCCTTGATACAACCTATGTGGATTAATCTTAGTACCTCTAGAGGGTACTGAATACAAAATTTTTAATTCTTCAGCAAAATGGCCAATTCCGGCTCCCATAGAGAGCCCCAATATTAAAACCAGTCGCTTGATTTGAACACAGTTAAATCTGACTTCCCGAGAGATGTTGTGTACCGAATATGAAAGCATTCTGACTGTTGGATCTGAAGAAGAGAAATTGTAAAGAAATTTTTTCGAATTGCACTAAGTTCAAATTTGGGCTACCATAGCGAGCCTAAACATTAACCTATGGATCCGATTTGAACAAACTTGAATCTGACCCCCCTAGAGATGTTGTATACCAAATGTGAAAGCATTCTGACAAGTGAATCTGAAGAAGAAGATTTTTGAAGAAATTCCCTCATATTGTACTAAGTTAAATTTCATGTTCCCATATGGAGCCCAAATATTAACCTAGGCACTCGAATTGAACAACCTGGAATCTGACCCCCCTAGAGATCTTGTATACCAAATATAAAAGCATTCCGACTGGTGGATCTGAAGAAGAAGATTTTTAAAGAAAATTCCTCATATTGCACTAAGTAAAAATATATACCAAGGGATCTGATTTGAACAAACTTGAATCTGACCCCCATAGAGATGTTGCATACCAAATATCAAAGCATTCTGACTGAGGGATCTGAAGAAGAAGATTTTTTTAAATTACCCTCCATATTGAACAAAGATAAAATTTGGGCTTCCGTAGGAAGCCCAAATATTAACCTAGGGAGTTGGTTTGAACAATCTAGAATCTGACCCGCATAACAATGATGTATACCAAATATTAAAAGATTCTGACTGGTGGTTCTGAAGAAGAAGATTTTAAAGAATATTCCCCATATTACCCTATGTTAAAACTTCGGGCTCCTGTAGAGAGCCCAAATATGAACCAATGAGCTTTATTTCAACAAACTTTTATCTGACCCCCCTATGAATGCTGTATACCAAATATCAAAAGATTCTGATGATTGGTTCTGGAGAAAAGATTTTTTTAAATTTTTGCAAATATGCTGACTCAGCATTTTTTCGATGCCCATTACAGAACACCCTAACATAACCGATGGCAATTTTTTTTACCATTCAATTCTACTGGTCATAAGGATACTTCATACCAAATAAAAGCTCTCTGTTCAGTGGGGTTTGGGAAATATGGGCGTTTGAAAATATTTCTATTTTTAGCTCTCAGGGTTCCCATGGGGATGCGGGAATTTTATTTTTGCATGGGTCAAGTACTTATGACCCAATACTATCACAAACCAAATTTGGTTCATACCGGACCATCGGTTCAGAAAATAGAAATTTTGGGCGGGGCCAAAAATCTTACCCCTCCTATTACAAAGCCAAATATTACTTCACGAACTTTGTTTCAACAAACTTGATTCTACACCTCATATGGAAGCTCCATAGCAAATATCAAGTCATTGTACACACTGGTTCTTGAGAAGAAGATTTTAAAAATATTTTGGAGCATTTTCCCCCAATCCCTCCCTATGGGGCTGGGCATGCTGAGTTGAACAAAAATGAAATGCCCCTTTGGGACCATCACTCACACAAACTTTCACTTGAATTGGCTCAGTGGCTTTGGAGGAGAAGACCAAAACATGGTGTTGACGGACGACGGCGACGGACGGAGAGCGATGAGATTAGCTCAGCTTGACTTTGTCAAGATGAGCTAACAATATTCTGGTCCGTGCAGTTTTTGAAATAATAATAATACACTACGTTAAACTTTTGGTTCCCACAGAGAGACCACGTATTAAGCCAAGGACTCGATTTGAACAAACTTGAATCTGCCCCCCCCCCCCCCCCCCCCCCCCCCCCCCCCCCAGAGATGTTATATACCAAATATCAGATGATTCTAATTAATGGTTCTGGGGAAGATTTTTTTAATTTTGGAAAACAAAATGAAACCTGAATCTGATGTTGTATAACAAATATGAAAGGATTCTGACTGATGGATCTGAAGAAGATTTTTAAGCCAGGGACTCGATTTGAATAAACTTGAATCTAACACCCCTAGAAATGTCACATACCAAATATGAAAAGATTCTAGATTCTGACTGGTGGATCCAAGAAGATTTTTCAAGAATTTTTTTCATATTGCACTAAGTTAAACACTGGGCTCCAATAAAGAGCCGAAATATTAGCCCAAGATTTGAACAAACCTGAATCTGAGACCCCCTCCCCCTCCCCCTCAGATGTAGTAGACAAAATATGAAAGGATTCTGACGGGTGGATCTGAAGAAGAAGATTTTTAAAGATTATTCTCCATATTTCACTAAATTCAAATTCGGGTCCACATAGGAAGCTCAAACTAGAATTTGACTCTCGTAACAATGAGGTATACTAAATATTAAAAGATTCTGACTAGTGAAGAAGAAGATTTTTAAAGCTTATTCCCCATATTGCCATAAGTTAAGACCCGGCTCCTCTATTGAGTCCAAATGTGAACCGAGGGGCTTAATTTGAACACACTTGTATCTGCCCCCGTCCCCCTATGGATGCTGTATACCAAATATCAAAAGATTCTGTCTGATCAGTGATTCTGGAGAAGGATTTTTTTATCGATGCCCCCCTCCCCCCCCCCCCCCCCCCCCCCCCCCCACAGAACACCCTGACACAACCAATGGCAATTTTTTTTACCATTCCATTCTACTGGTCCTAATGATGCTTCATACCAAATAACAGTTCTCTGTTCCGTGTGGGTTTGGAAATATGGGCGTTTAATATTTTTCTATTTTTAGCTCCAGGGGTTCCCACGGGCTGTAAATTTTTTTTTCGAGCATCAATCAAGTACCTATGACCCAGTTATGCTACATGTTAAATTTGGTTCAAATCAGCCCATCGATTCTTGAAATACAAATTTTGGGTGGAGCCCAAAATGGGTATGCTCCCACAGAGAGCTCAGATATTGACCTACAAACTTACCTTGAACAAATTTTAATTTTCAACACAAAAGATGTTTCATACCAAATATCAAGGTACTCTCTCTGGAGGTTCATGAGAAGAGATTTTTAGGCTTTTGGGGCATTAACTACAGCCCGAAGATGGCAGTTGCTTCATTTGAACAAAATATAATGGGTACACTCGGATAATACTCCAAAGATGGTCTGTGCAATATATGTTTGACTTTGGTCCAGTGCTTTTGAAGAAGAAGGCAAGTTTCAAAAGTTAACGGACGACGGACGCCAAGTGATGGCAATAGCTCCCACTGAGTTGCGTAATTCTGTTTCGACCACCGAATTCTACGAAGCTTTTAACATTAAATGTTTTGTAAATTCTTATGACTTTTAAATTGGTCTCATTGAAAGACTTGTTTATGTGAAATAAACGGAATTAACAGCCACAGACGTAACGATAGCAATCTGACAACCCAGAAATAAGTTTGTTGAATGATGTCGTACAAAAATTTCAACATGTCTCTTTTTCATTCGTGTTTTTATAACATTTGTCCGATAGACATTGTGTTTATTGTTTAGATTTAATAAGAGTCGGCACCAGAATGTGTTAGGTCATAAATACATTGACTGCCTCAGACAGTCTTGTTCCTACAGCTGTGAACAAAGCATATTGTTTTGGAGATAATGTCTGGGTATCATGTGAAGAATTTCAACCGATGCACCACTGCATTTGATAAAAATAGCCAGTTGCGCTGAGTTGGCGAAGTCAGCGATCCGGCCGCTTTACAAGGAGGGTTTTTATAGGAAATTGAACATCCTCTCAGACTGTTTCAGATACTCGATCATCCTTCACGTCTGCAAACCCGGACATTTTCAACCTGGACATACGTCACTCGCACATTTGATACCCGGATACCATATTCCCCTCATATTACTGCCGATTTCTGATAGTTGCCTCATTTACCCCTTTTCAATAAAGATTATTCATATTAGCAAGCATATTCCTAGATTACTTCCATAGGTCACAATTTATTCACAAGTAATTGTTTGGCTACACTTAATTGGAGAGTGCCATTAGGCTCAATTAAAACAACTTGTAACAATTCGAATGGTACTAGTTGAGCACAAACCTGGGCTTCCAGCGCTCATCACACAGTACAGTCAAGGTGGATTGGTCGTAATCCACGCATGGGCAGTGATGTCCACGCATGAGTTTAGGAGAAATTAAAAATCATCATCAGCAAAATTTTAATTAATGAAGCACCGGATCGTACCCGGTGCTTCATTAATTAAATTTTTGATGATTATTCCGATAATTAGTGTTTTAAATCTAATATTACTGTGTCGGTGGAAATATTGCCCACCCGTGGAAAGTGTCCAGTCCGTACTGTAATACGAAACAAAGTTCAAATTTGAGTTTGTTTGTTTTGTTTTGTCTTATCAGGTGAGGGATAAATAAATTATAACTGATGATCTTCAATTTTTATTCATTATTATTATAACTTCTATAATTATGATCGGGGTTTACTGAAGCAGAATGCTCTTTCCACGTAAGTGCCGTCTCTGATCTTTCAAATCAGTTGAAATGGATCCACTGCATTGAAGTGCCCAGAGGCGCCCGAAGTGAATTTGGGAGATGCGGGCAAGAGAAATAATGAAAGACCAACGGATGGAGCTGCAGCGTCCCGAATCCCGAAGCATGTCACTCTCTCCTTGCTGGCAGTTTTAACCCTTTACCCAACGTAACGGCCAAAACCGGCCAGCGCTATTCTCAAAAATCGCCAATTAATTTTCAAAATATTTTCATTTTTTGTCTCAAAAACATAGGTTATGACCCCTCGTTGGAACGAGCTCGTCGAGCTCGTTCCAACGAGGGGTCATAACCTATGTTTTTGAGACAAAAAATGAAAAAAATTAGTTATTCAAGAATTTTTTTTGCAAGTGTCGTCTGCTTTTCATGTTAGGTAAAGGGTTAAACTAAATAACACTCATATTTAACCCTTTATCCATCGCAGACGATATCAAAATTTATAACTGGGAGCGCCGTGGCATTGAACATCAAACCAAGAGGTCCACGATTCGATCCGCGCCAGGGGCAACGGCGTTGTGTCATTGGGCAAGGCACTTAATCCCGATTGCCCACGTGGTGTCACGGTGGCGCTGTGTACTAAGGCGTACTGTACGCCGATGGTGCACCTGTCTTCAACCAATGCTAACCCTGCATGTGCGGAGTTAGTACGTTGGGGCGTATGACAGTTGCTCGCCGTTGCCAGGTGGTTCTCTCCGGGTACACCGGCTTCCTCCACCCGTAAAACTGCCCGACGCGAGGTGACATTGGCTGTCGAAAATGTCGTTAAACTCCAATAAATAATAAATAAATAAAAATTCATTATTTTAAATATTATTTTTCAATTTTTTCAAAATATTTAACAGAACTATATCATGTGATGCCCTTATTGGAACGATCTCAGGGAGCTCATTCCAATGAGGGGGGCACATGATAAGGGTTTCATGAAAAATTTTGATTTTCTTTTTTTCAATTGTTTTATATGATAATAATTCCACAGGGCGGGCGAGCGGGCGGGCGGACGGGCTCAGCTGCGCCGACTCGTTAGGTAATTCATTTACGTCTGAATTCATTTACGTCTGTTTTTCACGGGGGGCGGGGGGGGGGGGGGGGGGGTATGCATTTGCGAAAATGTGTCATCAAATATAATGAGCAAACGTACGAAATGTTAGGGTTGTAACTTACTGTGATACGAAAAAGCCATCTCCTGTGTTTCACGTGTACCGTGTTTCTGAGTGGACACGATCCTGTAAAGCGTTAAGCTTATTGTCGAATCCACGCTTTTTATACTTTTTGTATCTTCTCACAAGAAATATGAAATAAATATTGTTTAAATGAAACACTGTTGAGAAGGATAGTTACGTCCCTTGAGTGCCCCAAGGCGCCACCTGCATTGGTTTGGCATTACAGAAGGTTATGTGTCGGTTCGTCGGCTCCCTGATTTTAACCCTTTGAACCCGAGCGGCCGCTTTTCCGGCCAGGAACATGATACGTCATAACGTCGTTAAATAGGATTGCTGTTCAGTAAATGTGTGGGGTAGAACAATCAATATTTTCAACGTGCAGCCTCGGGGCTGCACGTTGAAAATATTAATTGCTCTACCCCAAATAATGAATATAGACTCTTCTAAATCTTGCCATTGAACTGGTAAGGAAGATACCACTAGATTTCAAAGGGTTAATTATTCTCGATCTGCCCTCTCGCCAATTAATCATTTTCTCGCTGTGTCCGCAGCTTATAGGAAGTGTAACTTTTTCTTCTTTATTGGAGCTTAACGACACTTTCAACAGTCAGGATCACCTCGTGTCGGGCAGTTTTACGGGTGGAGGAAGCTTGATAACCCGCAGAGGACCACCAAGCTGCAGCCTTCAAACCCCCGACGTACTAACTCCGCACAAGCAGGGTTAGCATTGGTTGACGACAAGTGCACCATCGACGCGCAGTACACCTTCACTCAAAAATCTGTTTTGTTAAAAATCAATCCAAATCAACTGGGTTGATTGAATATGAACCCAAATTGGGTTCTTATTCACTCAACCCAGTTGATTTGAATTGATTTTTGACCCAACTGATTTTACAGTGCACCGTTAAGACACTCATATATATAGTCTACCGTGTTGTGGAAAGTCTGTAATAATTGCTCGTGCACTTGCCTAACTCAAAACTACAGTTCTGTAAAACGCGACACGATAACACGAAATCTTATACAAAAAATAGTATCCTTCGTTGAAAGGTAAACAACGATTCGACCAAAATGTGTTGCGTTTTGTCGCCCAAACTCGGTTACCTTTTACTGGAGACCATATATACCATGGGTTGTAAGCAGCGGTGGCGCCAAGGGGGGTTCAGGGGGGGCTAGAGCCCCACCCCCGTCGGAGAGGTCCAGCCCCCCCCCCCCCCCCTCGTCGGTGAGTTTTAGTCAGTCCGTCGGAGAGTCTCGTAAACCCGACTTCACGAGAAATTTCCGACAATCGAATGTACATATCTTGTCTTGTCTGTCTCGAACCCGTGCAGCACTGGAACTTTGATAGAGAACAGTGATTCTAACGAAATTCCTTAATGTCGTTCGTCAAACTGGCTTTATAGATGAAATATTTCCCGAACTTATTATAATATGTTTACTTTAACCCTTTACCTAAGGTAACGGCCAAAACCGGCCAGAGCTATTCTCAAATATCGCCAATTAATTTTCATTATTTTTTTCATTTTTTGTCTCAAAAACATAGGTTATGACCCCTCGTTGGAACGAGCTCGTCGAGCTCGTTCCAACGAGGGGTCATAACCTATGTTTTTGAGACAAAAAATGAAAAAAATTAGTTATTCAAGAATTATTTTTGCACGTGTCGTCTGCTTTTCAGGTAACATGTAGGTAAAAGGTTAAATAATCAACAAACATACTCAATTTGCTTCTATTTTGGTTCTCCAATTTACCAATTTTCACTCATTTTCCTTCGTTTGGGAGGTCAAATGTTATAGCCCCCCCCCCCCCCCCCCCCCTGTCGGAGAGGTCAGCCCCCCTGTCGAGAAATCGCTGGCGCCACCCCTGGTTGTAAGAAAAAAACAAAATCTGTATAGTGTTTCTCGTGTACAGCTATTGGAGGAATCAACATATTAGCTGAGTAATGGAATAAACACTCTAGAACTGAGCAAGAGTGTGGTTAAGGCATAAATCTTCCTGCAATCAGCACGGTGATTGGTGGAATTTAAAACTTCCTCTATGTTAATTTAAACCCGAGTTGCTGGGTAATTATGTTTTGTTTTTTACCTCGATTTAAGAGCTATCGAATGCACGGGAAACAACATGTGTTGACGTGCATATGCAGCGAACAAGATGAACACAGCAAACTCTGCACCGCGTTTCAACAGAAGGCATTAATCAATGGGCGGGACAAGAGTTGAATATTTTTTTCCTGGGTATGCTTTTTGTTTGAAAGTTTCAACTTGAGACAGTGACTGGTTTATGGTATATGCAGCAATGTCACTCTTTCGTTTAATTGGCTTTAACACTGCGTTGATCTGTTATCACTCTCAATAGCGCATGGAAGGGGGGTTGTCTTTGAAACAGCCCGGAAGTGGCGTTTCCACTAAAGCATTCATTCATATGACGCGAAAACCATAGTACGCACAATGAATGTTTTAGTCAGTGGGCCTTCTTTTGCATTCTAAAGTATATATATATAACCCAACCTGACTTATATCGTCATCAAAATCATCTTTCGATAAAGTTATCTCCCTTGAAATTATTAGACGAGCGAGGAAGGTCCAATTTTTTTTTTTATTATTATTTTTTATTAGGGTTTAACGACACATTAACAACCAGGGTCATATCATGTCGGTGACAGTTTTACGGGTGGAGGAAGCCGGAGTACCCGGAGAGAACCACCGAGCAACGACGAGCAGCTGTCGGCTCCCCAACATCGTAACTCTGAACTCTGCACCGCGGCACAGGCATGGTTAGATTGGTTGAAGACATGCGCACCATCGACGTGCAGTACGCCTTAGTACACAGCGTCATCGTGCCCCCATGTAGGCAAGCGGGGTGAAGTGCCTTGCCCAAGGACACAACGCGGGAGCGCGAATCAGTCGCTGAAATGGTCACCCATCCAACTACATTCCAATTAAGAAGCAAGTAATTGTTGAGAAAACACATATGACATCAGTAGAAAATAAATTCAAGTTTCCGTTTGTTACTTTTAATAAACAAAAACAACAGACAGCTCTGGAAACTGTCTGTTGTTTTCAGTTGTTAAAAGTTACAAAAGGAAACTTGGATTTCCAAGTATCATTGGTAATCCGTCATTAACCCTTTACCCAACGAATCGGCCGCATCCGCCCGCGTAATATGAAAATTCAGCAGTTGAAAAAAATATTATTTTTCAAAAAATTTCAACAAAACCGTATCATGTGACCCCTCGTTGGAACGAGCTCGTCGAGCTCGTTCCAACGAGGGGTCACATGATATGGCTTTGTTGAAATTTTTTGAAAAATTTTAAAAAATGATATTTAAAATAATAAATTTTGATATCGTCTGCGTTGGGTAAAGGGTTAAAAATATCTATCAGTATCACACCTACCAATGCTAAGTAAAGGTCCACTTTGGCTCTTTGTTTAGCGGATGTGTTTTTTACAGTAATTTCCAAGTTGTTATGCTTCGTATGAAAAAAACAAGGTTCATACACTCCAGGATAGAAAAATTCAAGAACTTTTCAATGAAATTTCAAGGACAAATACGCATTTATGAAGCAGCAGTTTTCTGACGGGATTGTCATTTCTCTAAAATCCCACCTGCATCTAAAATTTATTTATTGCACAATTGTCTGGGTTCTAGATTGTGTTTGGTGATCATAATTTATTCAATATTTATTTTATTATAAATCATTGGAGAGTGCCTGATTTATAATAAAGTAAATGGATGTGAAGAAAGTGTCATTGTCATTTGCCACTGACTGTGTACTGAGTCTGTACAAAGAATATAAAGACTTGCTTAAAGTACTCCCACTTTTCAGTTAAATTGTTCGTGACTTTCAGCACTCAACCAGTTATTTCCAAAATTCATGTTTTCTTGAATGAAAAACAAATAAACTTGAAATTTTGACAAAAGTTTGGACACAAAATAAACAAGCTGCAACGATAGCAGAAAAAATCCAAGGATGTTCAAGGAGTCTGGCTGATTTTCAAGTACTTTTCAAGGGCATTTTCTGAATATTTCAAATGCATGGAGTTTGACTAAAATTCAATGACTTTTCAAGGCTGAACCCTGAAAAGGGCAAATCTCATCCCCTAGAATTTTATAATATTGGAAAGGACTGTGTATGTATTATATGCCACGATGCATACACTACTGGTATAACGAACAGAACAATAGGTTACTGAACATCAACAGATGGTGAAAATGCCGTTTTCTTGTTTTTAAATGGGTTTCATCAGGAAATAACAGTCGAACGTTCAAACTGATTGGGATAAAATTGTAAAAGAGCCAGCTTCTATATCTTTAAACTACTCTATAAGAAAATGTTGGAAGTTTTTATATCTCAAAAATATGCTGAAAAAATATTACTTTTCGAAACATTTCAACAAAACCCTATCATGTGAACCCTCTTTGGAACGAGCTCGTCGAGCTCGTTCCAAAGAGGAGTCACATGATATGGTTTTGTTAACATTTTTTTTTAAATTTAAAAAATGATATTTAAAATAATAAATTTTGAAATCGTCTGCGTTGGGTAAAGGGTTAAACCCCAATAAAATAACAACAACAAAAACATCATCTTATAAAGGTGCCCCGCACTTTGGAAATTCACAGAATGATCCCGGTATACATTACACGGAGAGTAGATTATGACTGAAACATGACTGAAGTGGGATTCCACCAAGATAGTGACTAACAGTATGAGAAATCTTAATAAGTACAACCAAATCATTCAGCTGATGAACTTCGGGGTTAACTCGGAGGCGCATTGGTTGAAACTTTACTTCCGCTTCTTATGCTTTTCCAACGGAGTGTCGGCTATTGAATGGGTGGAACTGCGAATGGTTTAGTGATAACTTGACTTATTGTTTATACAGGGTTCTTACAGTCAAGGACCAAAAAAATTCAAGGACTTTTTCAAGGACATATAAGTTTTTTCCAAGGATGTTTTTTTTTAAAATGTACATTTGGAATATAACCATATTTAGAGGCCTTACCTACTTTAACCCTTTACCGTACATGAAATGCAGACGACACTTGCAAAAACATTCTTGAATAACTAATTTTTTGTCACATAGGTTATGTCTCCTCATTGGAACGAGCTCGATGAGCTCGTTCCAATGAGGGGTCATAACCTATGTTTTGACACAAAAATGAAAAAAATAACTGAAATTAATTGGCCATTTTTGAGAATAGCTGTGGCCAGTTTTGGTCGTTACATTAGGTAAAGGGTTAAAAATGTCTTCTACCTCAGCCTTCTAAATTCCAGGAAAACGGTGCTTCTAAAATGCTCTGCAACAAAATTATGGTACTCACAGAATGACACCCAGTTAAATATTGACAGAACTTTAATTCCTCATTTATCGATTATCCATTTTTCTGTTCGTTTTTTTTTTTCGTTTTTCAACTAAAACAAGTGCAAAAGAGATGTTTCAGTTGCCCACTATTACACAGGTAAAAATGACATAGGGCAAAATTCAAGGACTTTCAAGGAGTCTGATGGATTTTCAAGTACTTTTCAAGTACATTTTCTGAATTTTCAAAATTCAAGGAGTAAGATTGAAATTCAAGGACTTTTCAAGGATGTGCATACCCTGTTTATATGCATTAGGATGTGAGCTTATTTGAGAGTGTGTGTATCTGCTCCCCTGTGAGAATTGTGTTTGTGCGTTTCTGTGACCTGGTTTCTGTGTGCAGTGAGAACTGGATTGACCCCCGTGAGGGTTAAGCTGCTTGTAGGGTGTTGTGAAAGGGGTGGGGGTTACCTTGCTTTATTTTATTTTTTTTTAATTTTTGGTTATTTAGTTAGTTGATTAGTTAGTGAGTCAGTTGATATTTTTCCTCAAAGACAGCAAAGTACTTGAAAAAATGCATGCTTGAGTTACTAAAACATTTCTATTTTCGCCTCAAAAATAAAGCTTCTGACCCCTTATTGATATAGACCTCTGAACAACTGTAAAGTGTTTCGGAGGTTGGCCGGTCGATCCTGAGTCTACGGCATCCAGTCGACTATCAAATAAATGCTCTGCCACCATACCAACTGAGCTAATGACAACCCCCAAAAAGATTGCAATTAACTCAGCAAGTATGTCAGTTCACATTTTCAACCCAACCCCAGACCGATATATTTCATATATAATATATATATATATATATATTTCATTCTGTGTTTTATCATTTTGACGCAAGAAACATTCCAGGCAATTTTCAACCTCAATGTGATCAACTACAGTTGTTTCAACAAGAGATTTTTATTGATAATCAATTAAGAGTAATTATGAGCTGTCAGAGGGTGATTCGATCCTTTTACTTTTTACATATTTGCCACTTGTCAACTCATATTTCATGCATGTTGAGTCTGTCGGTAATTCGCACATTTGACATTAAACAGATATACTCGACTGATGGGAATCTTATTAATTTTTAGCTTAAAATCTGGTTTTACAAGATGTTTAAAATTATCGCCGGGGTAATGATTGGCTGTCAACTAAAGTGGACGTCATGGTGTTTATAATTAAATTTATTTTTCATTTTATTAATATTTTTTTAACATTGCATTCTCTCGGTTCAAATGCATTCTCCTTTCGCGTCTAACGTTCATCAAACGAATACAATATTTGACTAAATCGTGTATTTATATATTAGTGGTAATATTCTTTCAAAATTATTTTTTGCATTTTGAATTTGAACAGAAAACAAATCCGTAAGATTTGCAATATAAATTTCTACTCACTTAATCCTTTATCTAATGAATCGAGCATATCCGCTCATCCTGAAAATTAAGCAGTTGGAAAAAATTATATTTTAACCCTTTACCTAACGTGAAAAGCAGACGCCACTTGCCAAAAAAATTCTTGAATAACTAAATTTTTACATTTTTTGTCTCAAAAACATTTTTTGTCTCAAAAACATAGGTTATGACCCCTCGTTGGAACGAGCTCGACGAGCTCGTTCCAACGAGGGGTCATAACCTATATTTTTGAGACAAAAAAAATGAAAATATTTTGAAAATTAATTGGCGATTTTTGAGAATAGCGCTGGCCGGTTTTGGCCGTTACGTTGTGTAAAGGGTTAATAACTTTCAACATTACCATATTATGTGACCCCTCATTGGAACGAGCTCGTTTGGGCTCTTTTAAACGAGGGGTCACATGATATGGTTCTGTTGAATTTTTTGAAAAAATTGAAAAACTAATATTTAAAATAATAAATTTTGATATCGTCCGTGTTGGGTAAACAATAGGGCTGAAGAGTTATTTAGCGGACTCCAAGACTTTTGTAAAAAAACTTCCTCATCTCATCCAGTTCCCGTTGTTCTCAGCATTGTAAAATTATTACGAAATGATAAATTTCAGTTCATATATATAAAGATTGCCTATTGAGACAACGCTATCACAAGAAGTATTTTGAAGAAGCAAATTACAAAATAGGCCAATTAACCCTTCACCTAACACGAAGAGCAGACGACACTTAGAAAAAAATTATTGAATAACTAAGTTTTGTCATTTTTCGTCTCAAAAACATAGGTTATGACCCCTCATTGGAACGAGCTCGACGAGCTCGTTCCAAAGAGGGGGTCATAACCTATGTTTTTGAGCCAAAAAATAAAAAAAATAATGAAAATTAATTGGCGATTTTTGTGAATAGCGCTGGACGGTTTTTGCCGTTACGTTGGATAAAGGGTTAAAGAAGTTATAATACAAGAGTCATAGGAATAATTTATGTATGTTATAAGGCTTCCAATAAAATATCACAACTTTAGGTAAAACATGAGTGACATAAAAATAAAATTTTCACAAGTGAAAATATAAAGATTAAAATTCACCGTAAATAAACGCTTTATCTATGTTGACGATATGAGGTAATTAACTGCGTTAGCATCTAAAAGTATTTTTTCAGAGGGTCTCCAATGTCTCACAGTTTAAAAAGAAATTTACGAATTGGGCCCAGTAAATTGAGTCTGGACTGAGCGGAAGGCTCGATTCAGACTAAATTTACTGGAAGAGTTGCGTAGATTGTGCCATGTAACGGCGACGAGTTGGAAATTTTATTTATCATTTGATCCAAAAACCAATAAAAATGCCTAAATGAATTGAGAAACAAATAGCGTTTTCTTTTCTTTTTCGTTTTATTTTATTTTAATTTTATTTTTTAATTTTTTTTTTCTGGAAAATGATAGATAGACAGTCATTCCGTCTACATCATCTCATTTGTCACATCTTTGTATGAAATTGCATTATAATTTTATATTATAATCTGTGGAATTTATACATAATTGCGCTGTTTGGTGGAGCATCCGCTCAAAAATATAATCCCAAATAACGTATGAATTTTGAAGCATTACAATTTTATTGAAACAACGGTACAAAACTCATTAAATAATGTCACTGGCAGTGTTTTTATTTGATCTATGTAACATATATATAATTGTGTTGTTTGGCGGAGCATCCGCTCCAAAATATAGTCCCAAACGTCGTATGAATTTTGAAGCATTACAATTTTATTGAAACAACAGTTCAAAACTCATTAAGGAGACGTGTTTTTATTTCATTCCTCAACTTGCAACTCACTGTAGACAAGTATCTTGTGACGCAATAAGGCATCTTCATACACCTGGGGGAATGTCGGAATGTTATTGATTGATCGGACCTTGTCGCTTTTAAGGTATGAGCTTTAGGGTGGGAAAACCCAGCGCCGTTACCAAGGGGGCTTTTTTCTGAAACATGTCGACATTTTGGGCATTCATGCTTGAAATTCCGAGAAATGGTTCAGGAACTCCACTTTCATATCTCTTGGGTTATTTTGCTATAGTTATTCTTCCTTCCACTTCTGGATACATACAGCACAAGTCAAAATAAGTTGTAAGATAACCACTATAAACTATGTATCTTTCTCTTCCTACACCGATAAGACCAAAAGCTGACATCATTTTCTGGAAAGCTCTCACTGAGAGCTTTCCAGAAAATGATGTCAGATTCTGATCTTATCAGTGTAGGAGCAGCAATGTACTTAGTTTACTGGAGGCCTTAAAAAAGTACCTCAGTTTGGCCTGAAAAGGAAATCGTTTTCCAGAGTAAGGGCTCAGACGTTCACATCTGGGGATTTCACACTCTTAACCCAGCATGATGTGAACTGAAGTGGGGGACAAAATATTTTTCAGAAAAATATCCGTCTCTCCACCCTCCATTTATTTAATCCTTTATCCAAAGCATGGAATATCAAAATTTATTATTTTAAATATAATTTTTTTCAAAATATTTCAAGAAAACCATATCATTTGATAATTTCATTGGAACGATCTCAATGAGCTCGTTCCAGTGAGGAGTCACATGATATGGGTTTGTTCAATTTGTAAATTACCTGGGCGGATGCAGATGATTCGTTTGACATATGAGTAACATCCTACGCACCTGGGACAAAAGAATCCGGTTATGCTTTGAAAGAGAACATGGACAAAATGATAAAACATGGTCATCTTTTTGTAGAAAGAGGTAAAAACTTCCCTAATTTGTTAGATGCTTGAAGATCCTGTGGATACTACAAATAATACAAACGAAGGCAAAATTAAGAGCATGCTCACAAACAGGATGTTTTAACTCTTCACCTAACGAATCGCTTGCACGGCCCGCGTATTTGCAAATTGAACAGTTGAAAAAAATAAATTTTTAAAAATATTTCAACAAAAGTACAAAACCATATCATGTGACCCCTCATTGGAACGAGCTCGATGAGCTCGTTCCAATGAGGGGTCACTTGAAATTTTTTTAAATTTTAAAAAATATTAATTAAAATAATAAATTTTGATATTCTCTGCGTTAGATAACGGGTTAAAGGAACAATGCACTGCGAGCAGTCTTATTTTCCAAGAAGTAAAGTCGGCTTCATGGTCAGCTGTTTTTCGCGAAATGTTTTTTTTTTTTTTAAATTTCAAAAACGTGTGATAAAGACAAAATTCATCACTTTTAGGATGGTACCGAAAGCATTTCACGAACGAGAAGGAAAAAACAACATATTTTAACTTGCGGCTTCACAGCGCATGAAAATATTCTATTCTTCAGTCGAACTTGTGAAACAATTTCTAACCCAAAGTTTTTGTCAGAAAATTGAGTTCTTTGGGATTTTTATCTCGCATAATAACCCATTCAAGCTGCTGAAAGATCAAAAATGATTCCGATGCCTAATGGTAAGAAGGTAATGGTAAAAACAATTTCTCACCATTAGCGAAGAACATCTCTTAACCCTTTACCTAACATGAAAAGCAGACGACACTTGCAAAAAAAATTCTTGAATAACTAATTTTTTTCATTTTTTGTCTCAAAAACATAGGTTATGACCCCTCGTTGGAACGAGCTCGAAGAGCTCGTTCCAACGAGGGGTCATAACCTATGTTTTTGAGACAAAAAATGAAAATATTTTGAAAATTAATTGGCGATATTTGGGAATAGCGCTGGCCGGTTTTGGCCGTTACGTTGGGTAAAGGGTTAAAGTACCTTACTTCCCCAGCTTTCCATTGTTGTTTTTTTTTGTGTGTGGTCTTGCTTCATCATCGGAACAGGGTATCAACGTTGCTCCCTGGGAATATTTTGGTATGGTAAAATTTCTGGGAACATGTTCAGTATCTGAACGGATTTCAAAACATTGCACGCTTGGAAATTTACTGAATAAAAACCATGGACAAACTTGAATCTTCAGCACGTACCTCTAAAAAAACTTCGGCAGTCTGAGAATGTGAGGAGAAAGAATCACTGTACAAAATGTTGCTGATAGCCTGATATCTGAAAAACTATATCAGTTGCTGCGAGGTCAGATCGAATAAAAAAACTGCTTTAATAATATGTAAGGTTACAAGTGCGGGTTTGCAGTTTTGGGCGGGCGTTTATCTCCGCCCTGCACGGTCCACTTTGCGGCCGACGGATTTAAAAATTTCGACCGCATCCAGCATCCAACAATCGCTTTCCTGAACCCTACTCCGATTGGAGGGCAGGGGGGACGGCGACGATTGTCGTCACCGTCCTGAGATTTTTGAAACTGTAGCTCAGTGATGGAAGTTTCTATTGGGGTTTAACAGGGACTGCCGGGAAAGGAGAATGATTACTCTCACTCGCCATCACTCTCCTAAATGTTTCACTAGGGGAGCAATAAATAACTCGCCTTCATTATATCTTTGCAAATTATGTCTGAGAATCAAGTCATATTTTGCATTTCAATCGCCTGTTATCTGACAGTACAAGGCGACAACACTTGCAAAGCATTTTCTCGCATAACTAATTTTTTTCATTTTTTGCTTAGAACAAAGCTTATGCCACCTCATTGGAATGCGTTCAATGAGCTCATTCCACAGAGGGTCATAAACTATGATTTTGGAGCAAAAATTTAAAAAAATTAAAAATTGTGTGTCCAGTTTCGTGTATAGTGCTGACCACTTTGGGGAGTCATGTTAGGTAAATCTCCTGAACTTTTCACTCTCGCAAAATCAAAATGAGGGGAGTGATTATTCACTCGCCTGCATTCTCTTCCCGGAAGTCACCGGGGTTATGTTGGGTTCAGCATTAAAGATTCGAAATACGCGTACATGTATGTCATTCCCTTTCAGTAACACCCAGTATTTTGTCTACAGAAATGTGTTTATTATAATTTATTCGAGAATGTCCATGGATACTCTCAAATAAGATATTCCAGAACCCGTGTGGAAAAAAACAAGCCTTTCGTCAACTAGCGGCTGAAGAAAGATCTTACCAAATATTCCCTTAGTTTGGGTAGAACTCACAAATTGTTTTGAAATAATGATATTCAGTTTGTGTGTTCTTTTTCTCCTTTTAAGAATAATCCAATCTTACTTAAAATTTCAGTGCTTTCGCAGATGATTTGTCGAATGCCAGCTCAATTTCCCTTCTGAAATCTTTCCCAGATGACAGCATAATTTTCTACACGGAAACAGCTTTACGCGGTCACAATGTTGTCGACCGCGCTCAATAAAACTACATTTCAACCATCTCAATCATTTTTGTGCGGCGATTGGGCTAAAAAAAAATAATGTTTTGATTCTCAGGCCCTCCCTCGTTGAATCTGAAGCTCCTCATTAGTCATTTTTATTATGTCATGTTTTTTAAAGAATTTGTGAAAACTTGGAATGGTCATTTTTTTCACATTTCTGAACATATAATTATTTAGCTGTGTTTGCAGAAAATCGGTTTCTCTTGTTGCAGTTTATGGGAGAGTGTCCAGAGGCACTCTCCCATAAACTGTAACAAGGCAAATTCTGATATACTGGATCATGATTTAATTATTTATTTATTTGCTGGTGTATAAGGTCATCATATATTTCTGCACAATGGCTAATAATGGCTGCAACACTGATATAAACTCAAGTTTAACCAATCATTTAGAGCCATGTTTCCCATTTTAAAGGACTCCTACCCCAAGCACTGGTTACTGGGGCCTATTCTAATGGATCATGATGCTTGACAGATCTATAGCATTAAAGAGAACAATAAAATACAAATCCTTTTAACTGTTGTTATGGCAGTTAGTAATAAAAGGTACACTATAATTACACTAAAATACAACCTTTTCTCTTTTTCAAGTGTAAAGACAGCAAAACGATTTACTGAGTATACTCAACCCTTTACACGAAAAAAAAAAATAAAAAAATAAAAATAAAATCCTCCCTCCCTCACTGATTTGAAAAAAAAAGTTGCCTGAGAATCAATTCATGTTTTTTTATTTGGCCTAATGTATAACAAGATTTCATCTGTATTCATCTCTTCATAAAATCGACTAAAATTAAATCATTATTACACAGTCCACGAAATGTTATTTACGGGAACGTCTCGATGATGATGGATTGGGGGTGTCAACCCAGGGACGCCAGAATCACTGGGGCAAAGGAGGCAGCTGTCATCCCTGCGTTCGGACCACGGGGGCGAGAGGGGGCAGACAAAAGTTGGTCGCTCGATTGTTTTCAACGATGTATTCTCGAAGAAAAGCTAAAATACACTCTAAATTCGTCTTGGGAGCTTTCAAAAATCAATGGGAGAGTTTGGGAGGATTCTCCCCCTCCCGATGGGAGGGGGCACCTCCTCTCAAACACCCCCATCTCGAACTTTCAGCCTTTGCGACGTGCATGCTTCGGCATGTCATGGTGGGGCTGCTAGAGCGAGAAAATGACTTTTCGCCGGGGTCTGACCCCCCTCCCACCCCTCCCTTCCCTGAAGTGCTTCCGGTGCCCCTGTGTGAAACTGATTTGTCCCGAATGTGATGGCTCAAGCCCAGAATGACTATACTCCAACTCTATCATCAAGATATGCCTTCGACTTGGAAATGTATTAGTGAATACATGAAATTTATTTATTTATTTATTGGTGTTTTAGGTCACATATTTCTGCACAATGGCTAACCATTACCGTGACAGCTTTACGGGTGGAGGAAGCCGGAGTACCCGGAGAGAACCACCGAGCAACGGCGAGCAACTGACAGCTCCCCAACATACCAACTCCACACAAGCAGGGTTAGCATTGGTTGAAGACAGGTGCACCGTCGACGTGCAGTACGCCTTAGTACACAGCGTCACCGTGCCCCCACATGGGCAATGGGGGTGAAGTGTCTTGCCCAAGGACACAACGCGGTTGCCGCAGGTGGGATTTGAACCGAGGACACCTCGGCCTGCAGCCTGCACCTCAATGCATGAAATATATATGTTGAAATAGTGACGTAACTTCTTATTCAATTAACCCTTTACCTAACATGAAAAGCAGACGACACTTGCAAAAAAAATTCTTCAATAACTATTTTTTTTCATTTTTTGTCTCAAAAACATAGGTTATGACCCCTCGTTGGAACGAGCTCGTCGGGTCATAACCTATGTTTTTGAGACAAATATTGAAAATTAATTGGCGATTTTTTTAGAATAGCGCTGGCCGGTTTTGGCCGTAACTTTGAATAAAGGGTTAACAATTAACATACCAGTAATAAAAAATGATCACGCACGGCTCCAACAGCCTGAAGAGGGGACTTCAAACCTCCATTTGTATGACTGAGTGTGTGTGTTTGACACAAGTCCAAGTATTAAATCTAGTCTTTTACGTGGGGAGTGGGGGGCGCGGTGGAGCTGTGTACTAAGGCGTACTGCAAGTCGATGGTGCACTTGTCTTTAACCAATGGTAACCTCAATCAATTAAGAAAGTACGCGATCACCAGCGAGAGAGAATTCATATCTCAGATTCCAATTCTTGCGAAAATGTCCTGAGTGGAAAAAAAGACTGGGAGGTGTCACACACCCGATAGATCCACCTCAGAGACGCCCCTGGCCATTTAAAATAACGAAAATCAAATGATAGTTGTTTGTTCGAAGAACATGGAATTTCCTTATATCCGAGTCTGTGGAGGATGAAACAGTACGGGTGTGCGAGAGGATGAAGAAACATCAAAAGAAAACAGACTTTAGGATGAATTATTGACAATAATAACACAGAAATCGTTTCTGGTTATATTTTAACCTTCAGAACACCAATGTCAAAATGGCAAAGTTTTCAGCAGCAAATGTTTTCAAACAATGCAGTTTGACACTTAACCAAATATACCTTGTTTGACAGAGCTCAGTGAGCTCTGTCAAACAAGATATAATTGGTTAATTCATAGTTAAACAAGAGAAAAACAGAATGATTGGAGAAAATTATGTTGTACTACCAAAGTGGTAGGAGTCAATAAAATACAGAAATAATGTAAATAGTTCCCCCTTCCTTCCAAACGCCTGTGAGACAGAAATTACAGTTTCATATCTCAGTTTGAATTCCGATAAATATGATGTAATTTTTTTATTGTAAACTCGAGTCGGCGTGTGTGTGTGAGCTGCAAAGACCAATAAACTAATTATTATTATTATTATTATTATTATTATTATTATTATTAATTATTATTATTATTATTATTATTATTATTATTATTATTATTATTATTATTATTATTATTGGTATTATTATTATTGTGGTTGTTGTTGTTGTTGTTGTTGTTGTTGTTGTTGTTGTTGTTGTTGTTGTTGTTGTTCCTGTTCATATAATGTGTAGGTGTAAAAACGATATCAATTCGTTTAAAAGTAATCTAAACTGAAAAGTGTAAGATTTTAATGACATGATGGCCACCCATTAAAACTTCCAAATCTCTGAAATGGAGAAATGGGCAACACATTATAAATGTATCATGAGTTGCTGTGGTAAACAACACAATTAAAATTCCTTTTTTATTCTCACTCCGTCTGTTAAAAGTATATTGATATTTCATTTCTTGCAATTCTTTACTTGACACATGTGCATTAAAAAGTAGTATTTATTGTTTCATTTTCAGATATTAACATTTCTAACCAAACGCCGCATATTTTCAAGCTACCAGCTACGTTTTTGAAGTAAAATTTGTTGTTTTTTATGAATAATGATTTTTAAGTGTGGACGGGAAGATCTCATCTGTCCCATTGTATTTTTATAGTAGTGTTAGTAAAATATTTTATTAAAGTGTCACCTTTCGATACACAAAAGAAGTTATGCAGAGTTGTAATATAAAAAAATTATATGGAATTTACATAGACCAAAATTATTACAAAACACTATTAACCTTGAATACAATTTTCATACTTAATGTATTAATTTATAAAGTTAACCTACCATCCTCCCTCTCTCCTGATAACAGCCCCAACAGTAGAGACAAACAGTTGTTTTCACCACCCTTTCAACGCGGTATGCATAAATGTTTACGTGAAAGAAAATGCACTCTCCAATGATAGGCCGCCAAGACAAACAAGAAATCGCTGGGAGATTCAGTTGGGAGATTCAGTAATAATTTAATCCCACAGCCCTTTCGGGCTGTGGGATTAAATTATTACAGGATCTTCCCCAGAAATGGGATATAGATTTTTGGGGGCTAATAGTTTCGAAACGGTTTAATGGTAGCATCATTTTCAAAGATTCGAACAGACTTCTTTTTACATTTAAAAAGGCTAATCTGATTTTTTTTGTTCTTCCGGCAGTTTCTTATTTTCCAAATATAGCATGCTTTGATAAAGAGAGTCTAAAAAGGAAAGGAAAAGTAATCAAAAGTTCAAAGTTTCAAAATATTACCTTTGAAAAAAAATAGCTTACTTTCTCGAGCAAAAGCCAACAAATATATATATATATATATAAATCTAAAATAATCTATATATAAGTTTTAACTTCAGTTTCATGAAATTGTGTATCTTTAACATCGTTTTAACCCTGAATATCCTGAAAAATGTGTAAAGCCATTGCTTTGTCTTTTTTAATTTAATTGTTTTGTTTGGTTGGCTTTTATATCATTTTGGGATTTTTTTAGACGTATATTTGAGACCGGCATGGGATTTCCGTCACATAAAATAAACAAAAATCAATAAAAAAAAAAATCGTGTAGACAGGAAAGTGTTTCAAAATATCCGCCAAGTTTTTTGTCTCCCCCCACAAAAATGATTTTCTGTTGAAAGTATGCTGTAGAAGGGATTTTATTTTTTCGAATTTGCTTGAAAGACTTGCGTGTCAATTTTAAAAAAAAATACAAATGTGATCAGATAAGAAATGAATTGAAATGAGATAAAAAAGATGAAGAACCTCATCCCTGTGGCGATGACAGGAAGACAAAGTTTATAGCAATCAGTTACATTGATAACCCCGACTTCACTGCAGATTTTGCCGGAAATTTAAGAGTTTTGACAGATTTTTTCACTTTAACCCCTTACCTACGAATCGCCGCATCCGCCAGCGTAATATGACAATTCAGCAGTTGAAAAAATATTATTTTTCAAAAAAATTTCAACAAAACCATATCATGTGACCCCTCGTTGGAACGAGCTCGTCGAACTCGTTCCAACGAGAGTCACATGATATGGTTTTGTTGAAATTTTTTTGAAAAATTTTAAAAAATTATATTTAAAATAATAAATTTTTATATCGTCTGCGTTGGGTAAAGGGTTAACATTAGTAAGCAATACTTGGCACTTGTCTGTTTTTAATAGAGCCAAGGATTTCTTTAAACATTTTTTATGATATTTTCAAGTTAAATAATGGAATACCCTTACTCGATACAGAATGGTAAATCTTCCATGTCAATTTAACGGCTGCTAGCAATTGGAAGAGTCCAAATTCATTATTTGGGGGTAGAACAATTAATATTTTCAACATGCAGCCTTGGGGAAATATTAATTCCCTGACCGGAAAAGCGTCCTCTCTGTTTCAAAGGGTTAAGATTTTCCGACAGAAATTAGCGATGCAAACCCGTCCCAAAAACATGGACGTAGTGACAAGAGAGTGGAGTGTCTCACACTTCTTCTCAAATCACCCTTTAGATTCCAGAGGTCTGAAAACCTCTAAGACCCCAGTCAACGGCAATCATACAGAGTTGGATATTCCAAATGGGTGAAAACTGAAATGATTTTCGCAATTTCAGCTGGAATTTAGCACAAATTCAAAGATGTTCATTCCTAAAATCGGTAGATTCTCTGACAGTGCATGGAAGTTCAGTCAGAATTTCGGATTCCCAGGACCATTAGTCTGAAAATATCCGACGAAGATCGCGGAGGAATGCAAATGGATTTTCTTAAGAGTTGGAATTTTTTTAGGCCAACAGTAAGAAATTAATTTTCTAACTGGAAACTTTGGTGGGAAGTAAAGATACAATGAAATTATGTTAAATATGCTTTTTTTTTAATTCAGTCACTACTTCAATATGAGTATTTTAGTATAGGACCATTAACTCTTTGCATGGAGGGGGGGGGGGGCGGTGGCTCAGTAGGTAGAGGTGCAGGCTTGCAAGCCAAGAGGTCCTCGATTCGAATCCCACCTGCGGCAACCGCGTTGTGTCCTTGGGCCACACTCTTCACCCCCATTGCCTATGTGGGGGCACGGTGACGCTGTGCACTAAGGCGTGTTGCACGTCGATGGTGCACCTGTCTTCAACTAATGCTAACCCTGCTTGTGTGGAGTTAGTATGTCGGGAAGCTGACAGTTGCTCGGTGGTTCTCTCCGGTACTCCGGCTTCCTCCACCCGTAAAACTGTCGTGGCCCTGGTTAGCCATTGTGCAGAAATATGTGACCTTAAACACCAATAAATAAATAAGTAACTCTTTGCATGCTGCTAGCGGATATTCCTGCCCAGCACGGGGTTTCTCTTGTCACTGCTATAAGTATAATTTGGGCATATTTAAACATATTTTCCCCAGTAAATTGAATGGATGTTTTTAACCAATGATTTTTCTTGTTATATTTAAATTAATTTTTCATCAATTCTAGTCATGGCTGCTTTACAGCAGCCATGACTAGATTTGATAGAAAAATATCTTGAAAATACTCAGTGGGTTAAGAAGCAAATAATTTTATAGAATATGTCTGAAGTATCTAAAAGTTTGATAGAATTACGTGCATTAAATACGAGAATTTGCAGTCATTTCGCAGATGTATTGACCGTATTGTTTATTTTCCAGTAATAAGAAATCCTGGTAGCAAACAGGATGAAAAATTAGTGTTCCTGAATTTAGAAATGTTTTAGAAATATTATAGGAATTCTCGTTTGTATGAGCTGTGTGTGGGGGGGCGTATATCTTTTTGTGAAACGCACGCTTTGCAAAAATGATTTAAGGGGACGTATTCATTAATAACTCAATTTCAACCCGACGAAAAGGTGAAATCCAGTGAATGCTACAAACAAAATCGACAGTAAAGTTTTGTCATATTTCAAATATCGCTACCCAAATATGTCCCATGACCATCATTGGAAATAGATCGTCGTGCTCGTTCTAACGATGGTTCACAAGCCATAATTTGGCAGCAAAATAAAACATTTTTTTCTTTTTCGAAACATGTTCAAAGTCTGTGATAAAAATCGTGATAGGTCATAGGGATAAATACAGATTATCATTATAATGTGCATGTTCTGTGATTTGTATCAGATTCGAGGTGGTGTCTAGAATGGGATATCAACGAGCCGGGTTTTTTTAGGTTTAGGTTGTTTTTTTCTAAACCTAAACTACAGGGGTTACATTGTTTTATAATATTCTCCTCTGCTTTGAATTACTATGTTTTATCGGAGAATTTATTGTGATATCGCACAACTGGAAAAAGCTGTCTACGCAATATAGATGATCTTACGGTGTCATCGCAACAAGACGAATCCCTACAAGACGAATTGGTAAAAAATCCCAACAAGACGATCCCAACAAGACGAATTGGTAAAATATTCCAACAAGACGGCCCCAACAAGACGAATTCCAACAAGACGAATCCCGACAAGACGAATCCCGACAAGACGAACAATTTTTTCTCATCAAATATGGGGAAAATATACTATAAAAAGAACGTGTACAGTACGTGGAGAGTGTATTATCACTAAATCATCCGCAGAGTGGAGATTCCACCCAAGCAATAATTGCAAGTTTGTGGCAAAGTATAATCAGCACAAGCAAAGTTTCAGCCAATGGACCTCCGGGTTAAATCCGGAGGTCCATTGGCTGAAACATTGCTTGTTTTTTTTGTCGATATGTACAATATTTTAAAGTTATAGCTTAGGTGATAACTCCACTCCGCGGGTGATTTAGTTACAATCCACTCTATACGTACTGTACATTACAATGTATGCTATTTGAAGTATTTTAGGGTTTTTATTTTATGCATGTGTTTGGGTGTTTTTGTTGATAAAAAAGATACAAAAAAACTAGCAAATAGCGTCTTGTAACAAAGCGTGGCGACCCTGTTAACTGGTAGCATGCAAAGTTCTTTTTGGGGTTGTCAAAATTTTGTTCACATATTATTGCCTTGTTACAATTTATGGGAGAGTGTCTTTAGGCACAGGTCTGTTTGATCACATCAGCACTTGGCCGTCTTTAAATTCAAAATTAACTTATGTGTTGGTTACTGTTTAACCCTTTACCCAGCGCAGACGATATCAAAATTTATTATGTTAAATATCATTTTTGTAAATTTTTCAAAAAATTTCAACAAAACCATATCATGTGATCCCTCTTTGGAACGAGCTCGACGAGCTCGTTCCAAAGAGGGGTCACATGATATGGTTTTGTTGAAATTTTTCGAAAAATAATATTTTTTCAGCTGCTGAATTTGCATATTACGCGGGCGGATGCGGGCGGATGCGGGCGATTCGTTGGGTTAACGAAACCATTTTAGTATTCACGGAAGTTGTATGGAAGCGTGAGTTATTATCACGGGGATTAATTTATTTCGATGAGGAAATTGTAACTGCATAATTTTTTTTTAAATATATTTTTTTGTGAACAGTTCGTCGTTTGTTCTGACGAAACGGTACTGGCTTTGGATGTTGACTTTTGAAGAAAGCGATGAAAAATCAACAAATGAATTCAGTGGGTAGCGATGAATAATAATAATAATAATAATAATAATAATAATAATAATAATAATAATAATAATAATAATAATAATAATATATAGTAGTTACAGTTCTGGTGGAAATAATATGTTCGTCAATCACTCCAGAAGTATGGCGGAGGGAAGGGGGTACAAAATATTTTTCTGCTGCCAGAAGGAAGATATTATGTCCCACCCCCCCCCCCACCACCTCATTTCGTGTTGATCAAGAGTACGTATCCCCGATAAGTGAAGGTCCAGGTTCGTCCCTGGGGAAAGAGTAACTTTTCGTGCCGATTGGACACCTCCCCCCTCCCGAGTACATTTGTAAAGGCTTGAGTGCACAGAAAGTGAAGGTATGATAATTTTAGCAAAACGACTCCAAAATATCAAAATGAGAGTATATGAACCCGTTTTGGGATTTCAGACATGATGGTATATAGGTTATGGTTTTACAGGAAAATGAGCGTGCGAGCCTATACACCAATCCCCACCCCACCCCATCCACTCAGCACCACCGTCATGGTTAAGCTGCTGAATCACTTGAAAACTTCATACTCTGTCTTTTCTACCAGGATATGAACATTCGAAATAAAAATGTTTAGAAACTGGCAATGGCTTTATTACCAAAAAGAACAAAACTTTTATTATTTCATTATACTTCAGGCTCTACTTAATCTGTTGGCTTTATGAAACTTCGAGTCCTTGGGCAAGGCACTTGATCCTAAGTGCTCACCTGAGGGCACAGTGGCGCTGTATACTAAGGTGTACTTGTGTACTTCCCTTTCATTCAATGTTAACCCTGCATGTGCGGAGTTAGTATACCTTGGAGAATCTGACAGTTACTCGTCACTGCTCGGTGGTTCTCTTCTACTCCGGCTTCGTCTACCGAAAAATTATCCAATACGAGGCGATACTTGCTGTCGAAAGTGTCGTTAAATCCAAATAAATAATAAATAAATTTACGAAACTTCGAAAGAATTTCGTAAATATTTTGTTGTGCAACGTAGACCTCTCATGGCCATTTACTAAACGAGTTAATCGAGTTCCTTCCAATCAGAAGTTGAAAGTTATTTTAAAAATTATGTTTAAATAAATGTTCAGTCTTCTGAAGACTTTTAAATACATCAAGGATACTTTCGTCCGAAAACGGTGTTTCGCACGGGTTTTAAATTTATTTAAAAAGTAAAGTTTTCTTTTTAATAATAAACATTGAAATAACAGCTAACATTCTGACTCGACAGAGCAAGTTCATTGACAAATGAGTTATCAAACTGCTTTTGAAAAATTTCTTTCTCACCATCCATTAAAAATATACTGCAATCATCCGTGACATATTTTGAAGAACTTTTTATTTTTAAAATAACACGTTTTCGACCTATGATAATTCCTTTTCACAAGGTAGGTCTTCTTCGGGTGGCAGTAAGGTAAATATATAAAACTGTTATTTTTATCAAAACTATAACTTATTACCGTCAATGGAATGAATTCGTTTCAATGGGGCTTTGTAAGCTGTAGCTTGGAAAAATCTAAAAAATGAAGTTCGAATAGCGGTTATGCGTAAACATTTCGGACCTGTAAAAATGAAATACCCTTTGAACACCAGGGCTCGCTTTACCGGCCCAGGGACATGGTACGTCATACTTTCATTAAGTAAGATGCTTGCTAAGTTAAGGGTGGGGTAGACCAATCAATATTTTCAACGTGCAGCCCTAAGGCTGCGCGTTGAAAATATTGATTGGTCTACCCACAAATAATGAATATGGACTCTTCTGATTGCTGCATATGAACTGACATGGAAGATACCACCAGGGTTCAAAGGGTTAAAAATATAGCAGGTGAAGTTTTGCAGGTCACAAAGATTTATATATAAATTTGATAAAGCAACTGCAGTTCTTCTATCTGAAATAGAATATCGTGCTAGCTACAATCAGAGGCGTTCGTATACGAATTCCATAAAATGTTAAGATCAGGGAACCCAAATTTGGGCTCTATTGAAAAGATCTGCTATTGAAAATAAAAAAAAAACTTGAAATTCTGTGGATGTATTCATGTTCAGCTAAATGCAAAAATAATCTCTTCACATAAAATTGTTTTGTTGGTATTTATAGGCTCTCTCCAATAACTGGCAACAAAACAATTTCTTATGAATAAACATTGACCCGTGGAAATTATTTAGCTGTCCTGTCGCGTTAATATACAAACACGTGCAATCAGTGCAAGCCAAAAAAGAATATTATTAAAAAAACCCTGAATAATTCAATAATCAAATAATGAATAAATAATATAAGACAGTTTTAAATTACAATAAAAAACAGCTTTTTACCTTTCCGCCCAGTAAGAATAAGGCATAGAATAGCCACTGTCACTTTGTTGTCGACAAGGAAATGAGAAAGGCGTGGTCCCCGGTACTGTCGTATAGTCATTCAATTGTGGGTAATGTGCGGTGGTCGGTGAGTTGAGAACGCCTGTTTGCATTGCGTTATAGTGTCCAATCGCAGAGGGAACTCTGTCACAAGAACTGTAATTGTTAAGTTGAGGCATGCCTGTTGCCGCTGGGTTCCCGTGAATAAAACTCCATGGGGAATATTGAGAATACTGCGAGTAACTTGATGGGGAGAAGTAATTTTTCGACAAATTGAATTGCCCATAAGCACAACTAGAATCTGGAAACAGAGGTCTGGTGAGTGGTAGTGTCGGTCTGTAAGGGCGCTTCATTCGGCGGCGGCGTCTGTAGTTGCCCTTTTCAAACATATCTTCAAAAGCCGGGTCCAATGTCCAGAAATTCCCTTTTCTCTCCCCGCCTCCTTCACGGGGAACTTTCACAAAACACTCATTCAAACTTAAGTTATGTCGTATACTGTTCTGCCAACCTTTTTTATTTTTCTCATAGTAAGGAAATTTGTTGATAATATATTGATATATTCCACTTAATGTCAATCTTTTTTCTTGGCACTCTTTAATAGCCATGGCTATTAAGGCCACATAAGAGTACGGTGGCTTTTTATTGGGGTCTGAATATTTCTCTGAAGTGTGGTTTTCTGTTGGTTTGCTCGGCTCTTCTTCACAGTCAATTTTATTTTTCTCTTTTTTGATCTCTAAGTCTTTCTCAGATTTATTATCAACATCAGTTGGCAAAGCATCACTGTCCACGTGCTTCTTCTGTTTTGCACAGTCTAAGAACTCACTAACGCCATACATAAATTGCGCCATACTTCTACTAATAGTTTATGAAAATTCCAGTCGGCACCTCGACAAGTGTTTGCAAACAATCCTTCATGTAACTACAAATATATTGTAAACTCGCTCGCAGAAAATTCTAAACAATTCTACCGAAAAGAACTGACGCAGTCTGTCCTCAAATGGCATATGGCCCGTGTATGTCAGTTTTCGGCAGATCAGCTCTGTGGTCAGACTTAAACATAATTAGTGCGTACATGGGGAGTTCCCGTAGTCAATCCAACATAGAGAATAGTTCTTCGGGTTGTCAGTTACAGATCAAATTAAACATACTCTCCTCCTGATTCTTGTAACTAACACGTGTGATTCTCCGGTGCATTCATTCAACGGTAATGCAACATACCAACATTGGATTCAGTTGGGAGGTGGAGTTGTTAACCCTTTACCCAACGCATATGATATCAAAATTTATTATTTTAATTATTTTTTTTAATTCTTCAAAAAATTTCAACAAAACCATATCATGTGACCCCTCGTTGGAACGAGCTCGACGAGCTCGTTCCAACGAGGGGTCACATGATATGGTTTTGTTGAAATTTTTTGAAAAATAATATTTTTTTAACTGCTTAATTTGCATATTCCACGGGCGGATGCGGTCGATTCGTTGGGTAAATGGTTAGTGTCTAGGGTGGGCAAAAAGTAAGTTTGGAGCTGTAAGACACCGGTGTCTCTCTAACAAGTAAAACGTAATAGGGAAAAATATGTTTGGTGGGTGCTTTCCAGCTGATGGAAGATAACGGTATATCGTCAGCTGAGTGCTAGAATATTCTGTGTCCCATAGGGGTCATACAACATTCTAGCAGTCTATGATATCACTATGCATTATTATTATTGCATTATGAGCAGACCAGAAGTTGGTCGTTTGCCGTGGGGGATGCCCCCCTCCCCCCACCCTAAAAAAATGCCCGTCGGAAAATTGGCGTCGAAGAAAAAAGAGCTTTCCATAGACAGTTCTGTGCATACGGTACAAGCTGAAATAATTTGTAGCAATACCGCAAATAAATATTTATTTCCCTCAGTTAATAAATCCAAGACCAGACATCATTTCTTGGGAAGTGCTCCGTAAGAGCTTCCTAAGAAACGATGTCAAGAATAGGAATTATCAATAAAGAAAAAATATGACAGAATTTTTCCCCTGAATGTCCTGCAGTATATTTCAGCTTGTACTGTAGCTCGGCGACACCAGACATTTCCGCAGTGTATCACAATATCAAATTAAAACAAATGGATGTCATGGACAATTCCAGATAGCGCTATTTATGTACGCTTTTGATAAAATTTCCGAGGAGAATCCCGGTACGTCCACCCTAAAAGACCTACTCTTTCCAACAAAATGTTTTACACTGCGTGATATACTTGTCAGTAACTTTTCACCCCTCCGCCCCCATATGTGGGGCATCCTTGTTTCGGAAGAGATTGAGGATTTAGTTAAGTTTCTTTTGCGAACACCAAGAGAAACCCTAAGAATGATAATGTATTTCATAAAAACAGCATAAAAATGCCAAGCAAACAGTAGCAAGCAGAAATGCAAATTTACTTTCCTAGCCGCCACACCCATGCTTCGCAGTTCGCATGCAAACCCCAAGACACCTTCATGCGTCACGCTTCACAAACACACCTTCCTCACAAACTCACATACAACGACACAGCAACATCCACACACATACACACTGAGGGACGTGGCTAGAGGTTTCCGATTGGGGGAGGGGGGGGGGGTAGGGCAGTGAATTTCAAACTAGGGGGAGGGACCGGTTGGTGGAAACCCCCTTCCCGGCCTCTCCCCCTAGTTGGAAATTCACTACCGAGAAACATTTTTGAAAATGAAGCCATGAAAGGGGGCATAAAATTGATTCTAGTAACTGAAATGCCAACACATTTATGATACAATTACCAGGTTATTATTATTTGATATTATTCTGGGAATTGAATATGTGCTAAACAAAAGCTGAGAACTTTGAGCAATTCACACTGTCCTGACATTAAATCAGATCTGATGCAGCAATGATCAATATTTGATGTTTCGTCATTTTGTAACTGTGAATGATGGAATTAACTCAAGATGACGATTTTACATGATGTGATTTTCTTGAAGTGCATTTCGAGGATTTTTTTTTTCGATAAGTAAACGCATAATAGAAATCTCGTACCGATTGACATCATGCACTTATGAAGCTCGATACTGCGTACACCGTAGTTGTAAATACATTTGGAATTTTTGCCGATTTGAAACGGAGTTGGAATTTTGGGAAGTAAAGGAGACATCAGCATCACCAAAGAAGGTCTGAAATCCGGATAGATGGAATTTCCAACCACTCATGACTTGCCCTCCGAATTTCCAACTGTAGGAAATTTTGGTCAGGATTGGGGTGTGGGGTGACACCCCCACCCCTACCCCCACCTCCACACACACACACCCTGTCGCACGTCCCTGCGAGCAATAATATGAAATATAAAGAAAGTTGGGAAACACTTCGTTAATGTTTCATTGTTCCAAAGACTTGATATTTTTCTTGACAGAACGATCGCCGACGCGCTCACACAAAATTATGTTGACATGTCTAAATATAGAACAACAAAGAAAGGGTTACAATTTTTCCCGATGCCGGGGCAGTTAAAGATTTTCATGTTATATTCAGCCTGCATTTTCAGACATCCAGTATTATCCTTACTTTCTTACGATCGGGGACGCTCGTGGTGTTCTCATCCCCATCTTGGAGTTAAAAGTATTGTGTTCACAATCTCAGATGATTACACTACACACACACTACAAACCAGTCGTCATAATAGACACTAGATCACTATTATCCTTTGAGTGCAACAAGGCGCCATCTGGATTGGTGTAGCATTGCAGATGGCGGCTTGTTGTACTCAATTCGTCCTACCGGCACATAGAACACATTGGAAGTGAGGGGACGAATTGACGATAGGTGAATGGATGCTCAAACTGTTGCACACAAAGATATATAGAGGACATCGAATGAACGTTTTTCTCATATGATATTTATGAAACGAGTCTAAGAATTTTCCGGAAAATTCGGACGAGTTTCATAAATATTATATGAGAAAAACACTCATTTCATATTCTAATTATCATATGACACACACAGGCACAAAGTAGCCACTTAGTATGACTTTTTAACCCATCACCTAACTTGAGTTGCAGACGGCATGTTTTTTATTGATAGTTGTCAAATGAATTGCTGAGTGTCCTTCTATTAATTTTAGACGCGAATGGATTAATCGATATGGCACTTGTACCGTTCGGAAGGATAAAACTCGAGGCCCGTGGCCTTTCGTTCTATCCTTTTGCGCTGGCACTCGTGCCATATCGATTAACCCATTCACACACGCGTGTCGTTCTGTGTATGTATGTTTTATTGTTTATGAATTGTCATAACCATATTCATTTATTTATTTATTGGTGTTTTTAAGGTAACATATTTCTGCACGATGGCTAATCATGACCGTGACAGTTTTACGGGTGGAGGAAGCCGGGGTACCCGGAGAGATCCACAGAGCAACGGCGAGCAACTGTCAGCTCCCCAACATACTAACTCCACACAAGCAGGATTGGTTGAAGACAAGTGCACCATCGACGTGCAGTACGCCTTAGTACACAGCGTCACCGTGCCCCCACGTGGGCAATGGGGGCGAAGTGTCTTGCCCACGGACACAATGCGGTTGCCGCAGGTGGGATTCGAACCGAAGACCTCTCGGCTTGCAGCCTGCACCTCTACCTACTGAGCCACCACGCCCCTGTCATAACGATTCTTTGTAGTGTAATAAATTCTGTTCTATTCTATTCCGCATTTTTGAATGATTTGCAAAAAAACCAAGTTGCAGTTAAATACAATACTTGAGTGGAGACTGGCAATATTTACAGTTAAAACTAAACGTCCTGTCCTGAAATGCGCATATATAGCACGTTGATCTGCGCGTTAATCTACTCGTTATGACCATAGTAAGGCTATCAAATTGTGTACATGCGACCTGTGCACAAGCAATGTTTCAGACAATGGACCTCCGGGTAACCCGGAGGTCCATTGGCAGAAACATTGCCTGTGTTTGCTATGAGAAACCAGGAGAACCTGCCGTGCTTTGGATGCCATTCGATATGGCTATTGCGCGTAATTCCCACGCGCAATTAAGCCTAGATAAGCGCACATTTCGTGACAGAACTTCTAGTTTTAACTGTACGGTTGTAAGAAGGTGTAGTATCTTCAACTTGAACAACGGTGAGATTCAATTCGATTCGAAATTCTCTGATTCGATTCGTTTCGGGATTCAATTCGAATCGAAATTAGATATTCGCAGGACCCTAAACGATATTTATTGCACTAAGAATCAATACAGCCGACTTCTCGTTGCCAACATCGGAAAGTAAATCCGTAAACAAAAACTGCCCTGTTATTTCCCGACGGAGTTTAGCGCTTGTCTAAAGGCTGATTTTGGCTTCTTCCGGCAGCGGTATATTTGACTCTTTAATTAACAGATCGGGGGCGCGGTGGCGTTGCGGTAACCGGTTCTCGTCAAATCACCGAAGTTAAGCAACGTCGAGCCCGGTTAGTCCTTGGGTGGCTGACCTTCTGAGCGATCGATTCGGACTTCCGGGTTGTGTCCATGGGCAAGGCACATAACCCCGATTGTCCACATGGGGGCACGGTGACGCCGTGTACTAAGGCGTACTGCACGTCGATGGTGCGCATGTCTTCAACCAATCTAACACTGCCTGTGCTGCAGTGCGGAGATACTATGTTGAGGAGCTGGCAGCTGCTCGTCGTCGCTCGGTGGTTCTCTCGGGGTACTCCGGCTTCCTTCACCCGTAAAACTGTCACCGACACGACATGACCTTGGTTGTTAAAGTGTTGTTAAACTTTTAAAAAATAAATAAAATAAATAAATAAACAGAACGTCTAAATTCGGCCAGCATAATTTAGTTCCCCTCAATTTTCTAAAGCTGTCAGTATTTATTAATTTATTGGTGTTTAAGGTCACATACTTATGCACAATGGCTAATCAGATGAGAGAACCACCGAGCAACGACGAGCAGCTGCCATCTCTCTAACATCGTAACTCCGCACTGCAGCACAGGCGGGGTTAGATTATTTGAATACATGCGCACCATCGACGTGCAGTTTGTCTTAGTACACGGCGTCATCGTGCCCCCATGTGGACAATCAGGTTAAGTGTCTTGCCCAAAGGACGCAACGCGGGAGTCCGAATCTATCGCTCAGACGGTCACCCATCCAAGGACTAACCGGGCTCGACGTCGCTTAACTTCAGTGATCTGACGAGAACCGGTTACCACAATGCCACCGCGCCCCACAAATGCTTTCAAATTGGTTCTCTGGGTTAATATTTGGGCTCCCTATTGTAGCCCGAATTTTTACTTAGGGTAATATGAGGAAATTTCTTTAAAAATCTTCTTCTTCAGATCCACTAGTCAGAATGCTTTCATATTTGGTATACAACATCTCTAGGGGGTCAGATTCAAATTTGTTCAAATCGCGTCCGCAGGTTAATATTTGGGCTCGCTATGGTAGTCCAAGTTTTAACTTAGTGCAATATGAAGTAATTTTTTTTTAATTTTTCTTCTTCAGATCCAACAGTCAGAATGCTTTCGTATTTGGTACACAACATCTCTAGGGAGGTCAGACTCAACTTTGTTCAAATTGAGAGCTTGGGTTAATATTTGGGCTCTCTATGGACTCTGTTCATATTGTGTTCTGCTCAAGGTGAGCGCTTCAGGTCCCGTGGGGCCTCTTGTTTAAGTGAAGTGTTGAAAACGTTTGTAACAAGTCAATGGTGATAAGTTAAAAACGATCTCGCCACACCCAGATTGTCTTGAAACTTTTCTGCTGGTACAAATATTGGATCCAGGACTTTGAGAAAGAGAGGGTACCTTTAACCCTTTACCCAACGCAGACGATATCAAAATTTATTATTTTAAATATCAGTTTTTCAAATTTTTCAAAAAATTTCAACAAAACCATATCATATGACCCCTCGTTGGAACGAGCTCGTTCCAACGAAGGGTCACATGACATGGTTTTGTTGACATTTTTTGAAAAATAATATTTTTTCAACTGCTGAATTTGCATATTACGCGGGCGGATGCGGGCGATTCGTTGGGTAAAGGGTTAACCCTTTACACAACGTAACGGCAAAAATCGGCCAGCGTTATTCACAAAAATCAACATTCAATTGTCATTAATTTTTTTCATTTCTTGTCTCAAAAACATAGCATCTGAACCCTCACTGAAACGAGCTCGTTGAGCTAGTTCCAATGAGAGGCCATAAGCTATGTATATGACGCACAAAATATAAAGAATTAGTTCCTCAAGAATTTTGTTTGCAAGTGTCGTCTGCCTTCAGTGCAGGTAAAGGGATAAAATGGTGACATCTTTATATAATTACATTGTTAATGTTGTTATATGTTTTGGGTTCAAATACTCAATTCCCATTGGTCAGCTGGATGAAAATGTCATGACCAAATGTAATTCATTTGCCAATGAATACATTTGGTCGAACTTTCACCCGCATTTACGGTAGAGCGCAGTTGACAGAATGTAGTTCGGGCGGTGTTTGGGCGGGTTTTTAACTTTTAGCGCCCCTCGCAGTGATCAACTCCGCTGCTGTTTCTTTGGTGACATTTCCCAACTGTGGCATAAAGGCCGTTAAAATTGTTTTGAACATTCCAAGTTTCGTTGCGGAAGACGGCAATTTGACAAATTTGGGTCAATGCCGAAAACAGCGCTCAACTCGGAGTTGTGCGCTTTGTCTTTTGTGTGAGGGTGGTTTTTCGCCTCGCTCGTTCGTACATGTTTTATTTCGTCTTTCTGCTTTGTTGTTTGGTAAAAAGTAGTTTAAACAATTATGGAATATAATTATAAGGATTGAATGCAATTTTTATAATCTTTATTGGAGTATGAACGTGTGGGAATGAGTACAATTCTTAAATGGATATCAGTGATTGAGATTTTTTCATGTGACGCGGAGTTTGTTTTCATTGATGCGAGTTGTTATTTTTAGCTTCATGAGTTCGCCATCTTTTTTTTTGTTTATTTATTTATTTACATTCATTTATTTTTATTTTTTTCAACAGCAACGAATCTGCAAGTGTAGAAGAAATACTTTAATCCTACAGCAATGAATCAGCAAGTAGAAGTTGTAATAACTTAATGCCACGGCAACGAATCGGCGAGTAGAAGTTGTAATAATTTAACGACACAGTAACGAATCGGCGAGTAGAAGTTGTAATAATTTAATGTCACAGCAACGAATTGGCGAGTAGAAGTTATAATAATTTGATGTCACAGCAACGAATCGGCGAGTAGAAGTTGCAATAATCTATTGCCATAGCAACGAATGGGCGAGTAGAAGCTGTAATAATTAATGCTACATTAGCGAATCAGCAAGTATCGTAGTAACAATTTAATGCTACAGCAATTAATTGGCAAGTATTGTAGTAATAATTTAATGCTACAGCAACGAATCGGCGAGTAGAGATTGTAATAATTTAATACCACAGCAACGAATCGGGGAGTAGAAGAGGTAATAATTTAATCTTACAGTAACGAATTGGCAAGTAGAAGTTGTAATATTTCTATTCTACTGCAGCGAAACGGCATGTAGAAGTTGTAATAATTGAATGCTACAGCAACGAATCGGCAAATAGAAGTTGTAATAATTCTATGCTACAGCAGTGAAACGGCAAGCAAAAGATGTAATAATTTAATGCCACAGCAACGAATTGGCAAGTAGAGGTAGTTATACTCGAATGTCACAACAACGAATCAGCAAGTAAAAATTGTAATAATTTAATGCTACGGTGGAGAATCAGCAGGTAGAATTGGTAATAATTTATTGCTACAGCAAAGAATCGGCAAGTAGAAATTGTAATAATTTAATGTCACAGCAACGAATCAGCAAATAAAAGTTGTAATAATTTAATGCCACGGCGGCGAATCAGAAGGTAGAATTGGTAATAATTTATTGCCACAGCAAAGAATCGGCAAGTAGAAATTGCAATAAGTTAATGTCACAGCAACGAATTGGCGAGTAGAAGCTGCAATAATTTAATGCTACTTCAAGGAATCGGCGAGTAGAAGTTGTAATAATTTAAAGCCACATCGGCGAATCAGCATGTATCGTAGTAATAATTTAATGCTACAGCAATTAATCGGCACAAAAAAGTTGTAATAATTTAATGTCACAGCAACGAATTGGCGAGTAGAATTTGCAATAATTTAATGCTACTGCGGCGAATCGGCACGTAGAAGTTGTTAACAACTTAATGCCACAGCACCAAATGGGTGAGTAGAAGTTGTAATAATTTAATGCCACAGCAACGAATCAGCAAGCAAAGTATTAATAATTTAATTCAACGAGCTCGTTCCAAAGAGGGGTCACATGATATGGTTTTGTTGAAATTTGTCGAAAAATAATATTTTTTCAGCTGCTGAATTTGCAAATTACGTGGGCGTATGTGGGCGATTCGTTGGGTAAAGGGTTAAACTATTTTTATAATCTGATATTAAAATACGTTAAAACAGAAATTAAAATCGTTTTTCCTTTTGCTGGAAATTGACTGCGAGGCTAGGATTCGTGTATTAATGTTTTCTCACAATGTTTTTGGTGTCTGGTGATTATTATTTAGTATTATTTATTTATGTTTAAGGTCACATACTTATGCACAATGGCTAATCATGACCGTGACAGTTTACGGGTAAAAGAAGCCGGAGTACCCGGAGAGAAACACCGAGCATCGACGAGCAAATGTCAGTTCCTCAACATTCTAACTCTGTTCAAGCTCCGCTCAAGCAGGGTCACAGCGGTTGAAGACATATGTGTACCATCGACGTGCAGTAAGCCTTAGTATACACGGCGTTATAGTGTCCACATGTAGGCAACCGGGATAAAGTGACTTGCCCAAGGACACAACGCGGGTCGTCCTGGACGGGAATCGAACTCGGGACCTCAAGCATGGAAGCCCAGCAGTCCACCACAGAGCCACCGCGCCCCCTGTCTGGTGATTGAAAATCAACTTCACTTCTCGTGAAGTTCTATGTCATTTAGGTTCATTGATTGGGGCCAAAAAACGAAAGGTGGACGCTACGTACTAAGGTGTACTACACGTCGAGGGTGCACTTGACTTCAAACGCTGCCAAGTCTGTTTCTGACGGGTTAGTACGTTGGGGAGTAATATGACAGTTTGTTGGCCGATGCTCGGTGGTTGTTTCCGTGTACTCCGGCTTCCCCCAACAGTAAAACTGCCCGACACAATATGACTGTGTTAAAGTGCCGCTCAACCCCGATAAAGAAACAAAGAAACAAATAAACATCTTTAAGGTGATAACCAAGGAAATATAATTAACATTTTAAGAAGTTTACCCAAAACGACTGACTTCGATACTTGCCTCTCAAATAACTAAACATTTTCTTCCTTTGCCTAAAAGGAAGCATGGCTTATGGTCCTAATTGGAATGAGCTCGTCCAAAATAGGGTGATCAGTTATGTGTTGGAGGGAGTAACTGGAGAAAAAACAATAAAAAATGAATTGCAATTTTTGTGATCAACGCTGATCAACGATACCGTTACATTAGGTAAAGGTTTAACCCTTTGCCAACGTAACGTTCAAAATCGGCTAGCGCTATTTACAAAAATCGCCATACAATCTTCATTATTTTTTTTTCATTTTTGTTTCCAGAACATAGCTTATGACCCCTCGTTGGAACGAGCTCAACGAGCTCGTTCCAATGAAGGGTCATAAGCTATGTTTTGGAGACAGAAAATGGAAATGTTTAGGTTATTTAAGAATTTTGTTTGCAAGAGTCGTCCGTCTTTCGTGTTAGGTAAAGGGTTAACCTAACTCCTAGGACATGGAATATGAAAGTTATAAACAATACTTCCACTTTGTTTATCGACTCGACATGACTGTGGGTTATAATATCCCAGCTCATCACGAAGGAGTTAAAAATCTTTATACTGATTTCTTGGTTCAGTGAATGCACGTTTCATCGTGAAAAGTTTTGACAGAAACTACAAGATAATCGTAAAAAGATGATCTCGACGAACACTTTTGTTCGCTCAGATATCAAATGGAGAGCAAATTCATGCTTGGAGAATCTCGAGGAGACTCTTGTTTCAGGCATATGTTATTTTATTTAATTCTTGGATGGGTATCCTCCAAATAACCCTTGATGCAGATGGGAGGCCACATTATGGTTTCCCCATCAACACAATTTATTTTATCGATAATTTGTCACAAGTATGGAAATTTAGAAACCCGAAGAGCAAAAACATGAAATCTTTTTTCATTATTAACTGTCCTGAGAAATCTCATACATTTTAACTATACTTATACCTAAGGCGGTCTGATCGGGGGAAAGATGAAAAATATGTTGTCCCCATTGCAAATAAAATTAAGACATCTAAAACACTTTAAACATATACGACGAGTTAGGAAATAATTATAAAAACAGGGTTTGATAAATGTTTCCCTTTCTCTGTTTTCCAATTAAGATATAGGACTGATAGAGATTGGATAACATAACCTACTTCAGCAACGCGTATGAGCAGAATACCCGCCTTTATAGAGTTTTTAAGAAGTTACAAAACGATAGAAATGCTTTCCTTACCCGCATATTCAAACAGAAAGACAGAAGCAATAAACTCAAGATGGAAGAACCCAATAGATAAAATTTTTGGACAAATCATTACCAATATTCAGGTCTAATCAACCATATTGCTAATTTCAACTTCTATTTTTCTCCTAGACATAGTTCGTGTTTTCTTCATCGAAGGACTCTGTTTGCTCCTGTCTGAACTCGCCCAAAATCTCCCGTTCTGTTTTGACAGGGGCTCAACAGGATGAGGATTTTTTTTCGAATCTCACAGGCACCACAGTAAGAGAGATATCTGTTTGTTAGTCTCTTAACCCTTTTCCATGGAGCATATCTTTTATTTTAGAACTTTTCTTCAAAACGTAGGCTGGCGGAAGAAATAAACCTTGTTTAACTAGTTTAACCCTTTACCTATCCTGAAAAGCAGACGACACTTGCAAAAAATTCTTGAATAACTAATTTTTTTCATTTGTTGTCTCAAAAACATAGGTTATGACCCCCCATTGGAACGAGCTCGACGAGCTCGTTCCAATGAGGGGCCATAACCTATGTTTTTGAGACAAAAAATGAAAAAATAATGAAAATTAATTGGTGATTTTCGAGAATAGCGCTGAAAGGTTTTGGCCGTTACGTTGGGTAAAGGGTTAACCAAAGAGTATGGGAAACACCTGTTGCAAACTTTTCATAATGGAACAATTTAACTTTGAAGTAGGCTTTTATTTATAACCTGAATACAAAGAATACCTATCTGTTTAATTATGCATTTTTAAAACACTGTACAACATTTTATATCTGAATAAAACTATAAAAAGCAAAAAAGAAGGGGTACGTGCGCACACGACCACTATAGGTGGCGCAGCCAAGCTTAAGGAAGTGGGAAAAAATAGTTTCTGCTGCCAAGAGCAGCAGAAACTATTTTTTCCCACTTTATTTTACCCCGCGGTGGGTTAATAGTATGACCCCACCCTCTCCATAGGTGGAGTTCGAAAGTCTTTCCTGGTAAACACTCAACTTTACATTCCAATTGGAGCCCCCAAAGTACCTTTTAAGGCGTAGGTGCTCAAAAAGTGAACGCATAATTGCACGGTCACGATTAGCCATTGTGCATAAGTATGTGACCTTAAACACCAATAAATAAATAAATAAATAGAACGCATAATTGCAACAAAATGACTCAAGAAGTATCTGGTGAGAATTCATAAACTAGTGTTTGGGATTTTCGGCATGTTTATTCATTTATTTATTAGAGTTTAACAACACTTTAACAGCCAAGGTCATATCGTGTCGGTGACAGTTTTACTGGTGGAGGAAGCCGGAGTACCCGGAGAGAACCACCGAGCAACGACGAGCAGCTGCCAGCTCCCCAACATCGTAGCTCTGCACTGCAGCCGTGACAGGCAGGGTTAGATTGGTTGAAGACATGCGCACCATCGACGTGCAGTACGCCTTAGTACACGGCGTCATCGTGCTCCCATGTGGACAATCGGGGTTAAGTGCCTTGCCCAAGGACACAACGCGGGGGTCCGAATCGATCGCTCATACGGTCACCCATCCAAGGACTAACCGGGCCCGACGTTGCTTAACTTCGGCGATCTGACGAGAAACGGTTACCGCAACGCCATCGCGCCCCTAATTTTTCGGCATGAGTGGTACACAATATTGCCATTTGTCAGGAAAAGTGTGTGTGTGGGTGGGGGGGGGGGGGGGGAGGGGGTGGCGAGTCATAAAACAATCAATTTTACAGTTTGGGAATATATAGAGAGTAATCGCTTGACTGGACTGGTTACGTGAAATAATTCATGAGAGGTGAGGGACGAATGCGCACAAGTGTTTTACAATATAGTCCCTCGCCTCGAATGAATTATTTCACGTAACCAGTCCAGTCAAACGATTACTCTGTTTATTACTTTTCATTATTAACGATAATTATATTATTTAACCCTTTACTTAACGTAACGGTCAAAACCGGCCAGTGCTATTCTCAAAAATCGCCAATTAATTTTCATTATTTTTTTCATTTTTTGTCTCTAAAACATAGGTTGTGACCTCTCACTGGAACGAGCTCGTCGAGCTCATTCCAATGAGGGGTCATAATCTATGTTTTGAGACAAAAAATAAAAATAACAGTTATTCAAGAATTTTTTTTTGGCAAGTGTCGTCTTCTTTTCATTTTTCATGTTAGGTAAAGGGTTAAAAACATAAAAAACAACGAAGTCCCCATTACACACAAGGCAAAGCGTCTTCGTTTGCGCGCACGGATACATGACCCAATTGTTGATTGCACAATTCGCTTGTTAAGTTATCGTTTATAATCAAACCGGGAAATCCCAGTAAATCACACTTTGGAAAGTAATAAGAAACATGCAGGTATGGTCGAATAGTATAGAATAGAATAGAACTTTGTTGCAATAAATCACCCGCACTGAGACAGATTGCATGTATAATAATACATGGGTAATGAACTATAATTAAAAACATTTGATACAGCATCATCTGCAATAGAATATCCTGTCATGCCTCAGTATAAAGTCCTTTTATAATATACTGATAAATATATAATGATATTTTTAACATATGTATAAACACATACACACATATGCACATACACACCTATACACGCACACACCTATACTCACACACACCCTTCACACACACACACACACACCCTCACACACACACACAGTCTTGTCTACCCTACATACCGAGGTACCCCATTGTTTGTCCTTTGTGTGGACTAACGGTTTCTACCTCGTTTTGCCGGTACAGTTCTGGGAAAACAACCGAGGTAAAGGGTTTCTTTTGTCTTTTGTACCTCGGTAAGGCGAAACACGCAAACTCTTTTGTCTAGTTACCTCGTCAAGTTGGTAAGACAAACGCACACACACACACACACACACACACACACACACACACACACACACACACACACACACACACACACACACACACACACACACACACACACAGAGTCTTGTCTACCCTACATACCGAGGTACTCCATTGTTTGTCCTTTGTGTGGACTAACGGTTTCAACCTCGTTTTGCCGGTACAGTTCTGGGAAAACAACCGAGGTAAAGGGTTTCTTTTGTCTTTTGTACCTCGGTAAGGCGAAACACGCAAACTCTTTTGTCTAGTTACCTCGTCAAGTTGGTAAGACAAACGCACACACACACACACACACACACACACACACACAAACACACACACACACACACACACACACACACACACACACACACACACACACACACACACACACACACACACACACACACACACACACACACACACACACACACACAGAGTCTTGTCTACCCTACATACCGAGGTACCCCACTGTTTGTCCTTTGTGTGGACTAACGGTTTCTACCTCGTTTTGCCGGTACAGTTCTGGGAAAACAACCGAGGTAAAGGGTTTCTTTTGTCTTTTGTACCTCGGTAAGGCGAAACACGCAAACTCTTTTGTCTAGTTACCTCGTCAAGTTGGTAAGACAAACCCATACACACACACACACACACACACACACACACACACACACACACACACACACACACACACACACACACACACAGAGTCTTGTTTTCCCTACATACCGAGGTACCCCATTGTCTGTCCTTTGTGTGGACTAACGGTTTCAACCTCGTTTTGCCGGTACAGTTCTGGGAAAACAACCGAGGTAAAGGGTTTCTTTTGTCTTTTGTACCTCGGTAAGGCGAAACACGCAAACTCTTTTGTCTAGTTACCTCGTCAAGTTGGTAAGGCAAACGCACACACACACACACACACACACAGTCTTGTCTACCCTACATACCGAGGTACCCCATTGTTTGTCCTTTGTGTGGACTAACGGTTTCTACCTCGTTTTGCCGATACAGTTCTGGGAAAACAACCGAGGTAAAGGGTTTCTTTTGTCTTTTGTACCTCGGTAAGGCGAAACACGCAAACTCTTTTGTCTAGTTACCTCGTCAAGTTGGTAAGACAAACGCACACACACACACACACACACACACACACACATACACCCACACACAAACACACACACACACACACACACACACACACAGAGTCTTGTCTACCCTACATACCGAGGTACCCCATTGTTTGTCCTTTGTGTGAACTAACGGTTTCTACCTCGTTTTGCCGGTACAGTTCGGGGAAAACAACCGAGGCCGCAACTCGGGCCGCTCATTTGATTCTAAATTCTCCCAGTTTCGGCATAAAAGCGGAGTTAATTTTGACAAAAGGAATTGGCGCCTCCCCGATGTTTGTAAAAACATCCTTATGATTGGAAGTTCAAATTTAGGACGCATTGATCGAAATCCCCATCCGGACATCCAGGTGGAGTGTTACCCCGGCGCCAAATTCAATCATCTGCGCTCTATGTTTAAAGGGCACAGGGGCCAGTCCAGTCCCCAAAAAATATTATTAAATATTGGCGTGAATTCTCGAAACGATAATTCTGATCTCGTAGTTAAGCAGTTGCGGAATATGCTTAGCGATATCAGGGTCAAGTTTAGATCAGCAAAAATTTATTTCGCTGAACTAAACTTTTCGCAAAAACTCCCTCAGACTGAGAGGAGAACCCTGAGCATCATCAACGAAACCATTCGGAAAGTGAAGGACGTTAACGTGATACCAAAAATTGATGACGCAAAGTTTGATGTTGCTCAGGATTTAATCCATTGGACCACGAGAACCGCCAATATTATGTACGATCACTGGTTGAACCACCTAAATTTAAACTAAGTAAAGGCAAAGGTAACAACCGCCTAACAGATGTGGGATTAGGTACTAATGTGGTTAACCTGTCTGGCACCAATGACCTAACAACCCAAGAGAAATCTCTTTTAGATCGCGGTTTAACTTTTGTACCAGCACCAAAGCCTAAAACTGATAACCAAACAAATTTACCATCATACAACTGTAATTTTCTTAGGCAAATGAAATTAGCCGACCGCTTTAGAAACTCCAGCGGTCGGAAACTTCCTTTTACAGAATCATCTGGTTGGTCACCTCCAGATAGTGAAGTAGATCCCGAAATTATTGAGGCTAGCAAACGAATCATCAAAAAGGTGTTCAGCATGAACATACTCTCCGATAAAGACAATTTAACAGCTGGTGAACGGAGAGCCCTCACGAAACTTCGAAAAAATAAGAAATTAGTAATTAAACCAGCCGACAAAGGTGGGTCGGTAGTTGTTCTATCTCGGGATAATTATATAAAGGAAGCCATGAGACAACTCAGCAATACTAAACATTATAAGAAAATAGATTCACTTATTTGGCCTAGTAATATCGAAAAATTCAATAAGATCTTAAAATTTCTCCTCGACGAAGGTCACATTACCAAAAAACAATTGAAATATTTAACAGCTAAGCTCAGTGCTCAAACAAGACAATTTTATATCCTACCAAAGATCCACAAGGACCGTTCTTCATGGACGGATGACTTAACTCCACCCGGGAGGCCAATTGTATCGGATTGTAATTCGGAATCTTATGCGATCTCGGAATTAATTGATTATCATCTTAAACCTATAGCAAATAGACATCCGAGCTATCTAAAAAACACACAGGATTTCCTGTCACAAATTTCGAAATTGAAAATATCAAAAAATGCAATTCTGGCTACTTTGGATATCGACAGTATGTATACGAACATTGATATTGATAAAGGTGTTAAATCAGTTAAAAATGCATTTGAAAAATATCCGGATGCGAAACGCCCGGATGAACAAATTTTGGATCTTTTAGAGCTGAGCTTAAAAGGTAATGACTTTCAATTCAATGGAGAATATTTTCTACAAATAATGGGTTGTCCTATGGGTAAAAGATTCAGTCCTAATTTTGCAAGCATTTATGTAGCGGAATGGGAGGAAAATGCCTTAAGCAAATGTGCAAAGCATCCTCTCGTATATCTCAGATATTTAGATGACATTTTTATTATTTGGGAACATTCAAAAGAAGATTTTGATGAATTTTTAGAAATTTTGAATAATCACGATCCAAATATTAAATTGAAAGCTACTATCAGTGAAAATTCTGTTGATTTTCTCGATGTAACCGTGTATAAAGGCAAGCAATTTCAGGCGTCCGGTCATTTAGATTATAAAGTATATTTTAAACCAACTGATTCACATCAATTGTTGCACACTAAATCATTTCATCCTCAACATACATTTAAAGGTATCATCAAATCACAGCTCATTCGTTTCCACCGCAATTCAAGTGATAAGGTAAATTTCAATGAGGCTTGTTCTACTCTATTTGGCGCCCTCAGATCGAGAGGGTACTCGATGCGCCTTTTGCGTAGCCTGAAATCCCAAACCTTGAAAAAGCTCGAAAATCCAGCTGAAACTACCGATTTCGAACCACTGAAGATTGAACACAACAGACCGTTGCAAAATAGTAGTAGCGCGGTATTTAATTGCAAAAAGCCTCGTTGTAGACTGCATACTTTTATGCCTGATCAGAAAGAGGAATTTTCCTCCGAACAAACGAAAAATCATTATCAGATCCGTAACCCCCTCCATTGTGATTCACCAAACATTATTTACCTTATCACTTGTAAGCGATGTCGGAAACAGTATGTTGGTCAAAGTCAAAATCCTTTTCGAGAACGTGCTACTAGACACAAACAGGATATAAAACATAATGCTGATGCCCCAGTAGCACAACATTTTAACCTTCCTGGCCATTCTTTGGACGATTTCGAAATCCACCCAATTGAACAACCACCAATTAAAGACACATTAGAAGAAACGGATGAATTTAGAAAAAAGCGTGAAGCTTTTTGGATCAATACGCTTCAAACCCTCTGGCCATTTGGTATGAACATATCAGAGGGCGAATGCGAAAGGAGGTCCATCATTCCTTTCACTTTAACGTACAACAGAATGAATATCGAAATAGCAAAAATGTTAAAAGATGAATTCAATTTTACCAATGCTAAATTAAATGAACCTTTGAATCTTCGACCTGTCATCGCCTATAAGAAAAACAAAAGCTTGCGTAACATCCTTGTAAGGACTAAATTAGAGCCCATCAATGAATAACATCAATTATTGCCAGTCAGTTTAACCAGTTCCTAAGCTCATCACTTAGTTTAAATCAAATTTGGTGTAATTTTTTGTCATGTTTGAAACCCATCTGGGTTCAGTAAATGAAAACAATTTTTCGGCGGCATATTAAAAGAAAAAAACGTTTCAGTATGAAATGTCTGTGCCAGTGCGATTTTTTAACCTCAAACACACACACACACACACACACACACACACACACACACACACACACACACACACACACACACACACACACACACACACACACACACACACACACACACACACAGTCTTGTTTTCCCTACATACCGAGGTACCCCATTGTCTGTCCTTTGTGTGGACTAACGGTTTCAACCTCGTTTTGCCGGTACAGTTCTGGGAAAACAACCGAGGTAAAGGGTTTCTTTTGTCTTTTGTACCTCGGTAAGGCGAAACACGCAAACTCTTTTGTCTAGTTACCTCGTCAAGTTGGTAAGGCAAACGCACACACACACACACACACACACACACACAGTCTTGTCTACCCTACATACCGAGGTACCCCATTGTTTGTCCTTTGTGTGGACTAACGGTTTCTACCTCGTTTTGCCGATACAGTTCTGGGAAAACAACCGAGGTAAAGGGTTTCTTTTGTCTTTTGTACCTCGGTAAGGCGAAACACGCAAACTCTTTTGTCTAGTTACCTCGTCAAGTTGGTAAGACAAACGCACACACACACACACACACACACACACACACACACACACACACACACACACACACATACACCCACACACAAACACACACACACACACACACACACACACACAGAGTCTTGTCTACCCTACATACCGAGGTACCCCATTGTTTGTCCTTTGTGTGAACTAACGGTTTCTACCTCGTTTTGCCGGTACAGTTCGGGGAAAACAACCGAGGTAAAGGGTTTCTTTTGTCTTTTGTACCTCGGTAAGGCGAAACACGCATACTCTTTTGTCCAGTTACCTCGTCAAGTTGGTAAGACAAACCCACCCTCACACCCCACACCACACACACAGTCGTGTGGAATATAATCTTTTGTTGTAGACAAATTTAGTTGCGTTTGACCAAAGAAGGTCACATCCGGTCGGTACCGTCCATTTCTTCAACTTCAACAATCTTCCAACCGGGAGAAATGGAAAACGGTTGAAGTAGAAGAAACAGATCGCAGATGACCAGACCGAGGCATGCGCACAAAGAAGTAAAGCGTGAGACACACATGAAACCACCGCTATGTTTGTGTACAAAATGTTGTATCAGAGTCGAGCTCTTGTTTCTTAGGACATATCTCGACGAGTCGAGATGTAGCCGGAGAAACGAGAGCGAGACTCTGATACACCATTTTGTACACAAACATAGCGGTGGTGATAGATTCGTCTTTTATCGTGCAATTCTCCACTGCAATAATTTGATTAACACTTTACCTAACCTGAAAAGCAGACGACACTTGCAAAAATAATTCTTGAATAACTATTTTTTTCATTTTTTGTCTCAAAAACATAGGTTATGACACCTCGTTGGAACGAGCTCGACGAGCTCGTTCCAACGAGGGGTCATAACCTATGTTTTTGAGACAAAAAAATGAAAAAAATAATGAAAATTAATTGGCGATTTTTGAGAATAGCGCTGGCAGGTTTTGACCGTTACGTTAGGTAAAGGGTTAACACTTTGGCTACGCTTCAGTGAACTATTCCGGTTTACTTGGTTTACTATTCCATGTAAACCTAAACTGTGGTTTAGACACCCCAACAGAACGATATGTTTAATGCGAATACCATTCCACGCAAACCCCTGCTTGATGTCGCTAGGTAACGCGAAGCATGGAGGCATTGTTAGGAGGGGGATATCCAAAGCGTGGTAAACATATCCATGCTTTCATTTTTAAACAATCTTAGAAAACCATCATTAAAAAGGCCCTCATTGGAAACTTTTCAGTGATGGTGTCAGAAATTGCGTTACTGCTATCATGGAAATAAAATGGCCAAAAAGGATCTTCTGAGAGTTGTAACAATTTGTCTGAGAGAAAACACCCTTTCAGTTGAGAATCGAATATTTTTGAAAAGCCGCTTTTATGGACTAAATAAACTTTATTAACTTTTTTATAGTTTCTCTCTCTTTAGTTATAGCATTTTTCATGAACCTTGCACTGTTTATTTCCTTTTCGACACTCGACATCAGAATATTTTTTTTACTGTTGTGCGAGGCGTAGAACTTTTATGTGCGTTCCACTGCGCATGTCAAGAATAGAATCATAAACCAGATAACCCTGCCCTCCAGGAGGTTTAGTTGGTATGATGAACCAGAATATATTTTACTCAATGAAACGACCTAGGTTTTATTCTGTGTGTCTGCGCATGCTTACAATAAACCAAGTGAATCGGAATAGCTCACTGAAACATACCCTTTGCCTAAAGAATCGGTAACATCCTCCCACGTAATTTACAAATTGACCCCCCCCCCCTCCAGGTCCCCCCACCCCTAGTTGGAAATTCACTACCGAGAAACATTTTGAAAATGAAGCCCTGAAATGGGGCATAAAATTGATTCTAGTAACTGAAATGCCAACATATTTAGTATAGAATTATCAGGTTATTATTATTTGGTATTATTTTGGGAATTGAATATGTGCTAAACAAATGCTCCAGCTGAGAACCTTGAGCAATTCACACTGTCCTAACATTAAATCAGATCTTATGCAGGAATGATCAATATTTGATGTTTCATCATTTTTTAACTGTGAATGATGGAATTAACTCAGGATTTGGAATTTTGTGAAGTAAAGGAGACATCAGCATCACCAAAGAAGCTCTAAAATCCGGATAGATGGAATTTCCAACTACTCATGACATGCCCTCCGAATTTCCAACTATAGGAAATTTTGGTCAGGTATGGGGGTGACCCCCCCCCCCCACCCGCCCCCTGTCGCCACGTCCCTGAATTGAACATTTGAAAGAAAAAAATATTTTCCAAAAAAATTCAACAATATGATGACTCAATGGAACGAGTTACATATGATTTACATAACCAAACAATTTATAATATTTTGAGACAGAAAATGAAAATGTTTAGTGATTCAATACTTTTTTTTTTTTTGCAAATTCCGTCTTCTATTCGTTTTAGTCAAGGGCGCCGGAGCCGCCCCGACCAATGTCGGGGCCAAAAAATTGCCGATCATGATAATTTTGTGATCGACCTTCAGCCGAACGTCATTCATATCAAATATAACAAGGCTATGATTTTTTAATTTTGTTCTGGCGGATATCCGAAAATAGAGCGCGCATAGATCGTCTTGTTTCTTTAATATTGGGCACACAATGGCGGTTATTAATGACGAGTTAACGTAAGATGAGGAGATTTTGGGGGCAACTTCTTTAGTATTGCAACCGCTTCGGAAGCGGTTGGAATACTAAAGAAGTAGCCCCCAAATGGGTCTGAGAGATGTCATTTTTCAAACATTTTCTGAGGGCAGGGTCGGATTTACGAATGGGCAGACTGTGCGGGCGCCCAGGGCCCCCACATTGAAGTTCGTCTTTCGAGGAACATAATATGACAAAATTCCCTTCCAAATTGCCTTTGGCGATTTGGCAGGGAATTTTGTCATATTATTTTCCTCGAAAGACGAACTCCATGCACTGTCATTTTTTTCTCCCCCACATAATCGATGGCAACAATTCGAAAAAACAGGGATCTGGGTGTTATGGTCGGACCAATGTTTGGGCCGTTCAGTGCCCTTGTTAGGTAAGGGGTTAATATACACACAGACAGATGTGTAAATAAATCAAATAAGAAAAATTCTCGATAAGTTTCGGTATTTGAAGAAACAACTGTTATTAAATGAGAACCTTTCTGCATACATTGTACACTTTGAGATAAATGCATTTGGGTGCGTTTTTTTTCTTTGAGAACATAATTACGGTATTTGATAGGGAAACTGATATGTCACTATCTTGTTTACACTTGTGGGAAAAATATGAATATAAATCATGCTATTTTAACTCAAACTTGAACGTTTCATTTTGTGGTCTAAATGACATTTTTCATGGAAGCGGTACAAAACTTTCAGTTTTCTCAAAACATAATCAAATACGTTAAATTTGTTTGAAATAAATGAAGGAATTATTTGTTTTGTGTGTTGTAAATTTGTTAAGATCCCGTGTATATTTGGCAGTCTATTATGATAAAGATATTTATCTTTCACAACCCTTTCAAGACCGAGTCCCTGTATTTCTTTTTGCGTCAGTCTGTAAAAATGAATGACGAAACAAGTGAGACTCCCGCGAAAGGCTAACAGTATGTAAATTTTAAAAATGACTCTAACCGACTGACCGTTCCTGCGGTTTGGGGATGGCTAACCGAACGCACGGCTACATAAAAATTCTTGGGGAAACTGCCTTTTTATCATTCACAAGTATGCATATATTGTCTGGAATTGAAATTTATCATATGACTCGTCCGTTTTGTTCACTTTAAAACATTTGATATTTTGTTTTCATATTAATCAGTGATAAATAAAGCCTTCCGTCAATTTCATTGGTCAATTTCAAAACTAGACAATTTGATTGGCTGAACAAAATACATCTGGACTACGTTTTCATAATTTGTATAATTAGAGTTGGGAGCTTTCATTGGTCAATTTCAAAACTGGACAATTTAATTGGCTAAACAAAATACAACTGGGTCACATTTGCATAATTTCAGTAGGGAGAATTTACGTTATCTGTCCTATTTAGGGTGGGTTATATTGTATTAATCTTTTGCCTAAAAGAAAAACGCCATTCATTTTTTTTTTATATTTTCACTTTTTGCTTCCAAAACATAGGTTATGACCCCTCATTGGAACGAGCTTGTTCCAACGAGGGGTCATAACCTATGTTTTGGAAGCAAAAAATGAAAATTTTTAGCTATACGAGGGTGTTTTTTCGAAGTGCCGTCTGCAACTCAAGTTAGGTGATGGGTTAAAAAGTCAGACTAACTGGCTAATTTGTGCGTGTGTGAGTCATATGATAAATATAATATGAAATGAGTGTTTTTCTCATATAATATTTATGAAACTCGTCCGAATTTTCCTTTTGGGCTCGCCACAGGCTCGCCAAAACGGAAAATTCTTTGACTCGTTTCATAAATATTATATGAGAAAAACACTCATTCCATATCCTCTACATATATAGCCTTTCAAAGCAAAAGTCTATAAATCTACTAGGACACAAGAAAGGCTGGTTAACTGGTAGAGTACTAGAAGCCCATATTTGGGCTTTATTCTGAACTGCAGGTACCTAAAGTTAAAGGCTTCATATTCTGTGGATGTCCTTCATATTATCTTGGAAGTACAATTATTGCATCTCCATCGATTTGCATTGTTACAATTTACGGGAGAGTGCCTGCACTCTCCCATATCTCCCATAAATTGTAACAATGCAAATCGATGGAGATGAAGTAATTGTACTTCCAAGATAATATAAAGGACATCAAGACAATATGGCACTCTCCCATTAATTGTAACAAGACAAAAATATGTGAACAAATCTCGTGGCTGAGAAAAAATATAGCACACTACCAGTTAAGTTACTCAGACTTTACCATTCAAGATGCAACTTTTGGCTAACCGGTCATCCGTTCGCTTATATTTAAATTTGCGTAACCACCACGTGAACGAAACGAGCGTTCTCGTCAAATATTGCGCCCTGGGCTAACTTTTATCTGGACGAATGTCGCAAACTGGTATTTCAGCCAGACGAATTTCATATAAACGAATGCCGAAAACTGGTTTTCCAATTTAATTGACGAATTCCATTTGGAGGAAGCAAATTGAGATTCCAACGAATCGATTTTTATGGGAGCGAATTTCAGAAACTATAGCTGAATATAAGAAGACGGATTGTGTCTGGACTGATGTCGCAAAATGAGATTCCAAAAAGACGAATTTCATCTGCAGTAATGCCGAAAACTGAAAATCCAACCAAACGATTTTTGCTGGAGGAATTCTCTACACTTTCGTATATAGCTATTCGCGAATTCCACCTCCCTAGGTCACGTGACTATGACGTTATATATGAGATCCCCCATGAGATCTAGTTGCTCGGATTTTGTCTGGATGAATGCCACAAATTCAGAATCAAGCGAGAAAATAAACAGACTGTCATCTTCAAAATGAGGTCCCCAGGGGGTGAATTTAGTGATGCTGCCCTGCATAGCAGCTTAGCATCACTACATTTACCCTCTGTGAACCTCAGTCTGAATCAGGGTCTCAAAACTAAACAGAAAGAGGTACCCAGAGATTAAATTGGCCCACTGTATGGGATAGCATCATCAAATTCACCCTCGGGGTACCTCATTCTGCAAATGTCAGAATGCTTCTTTTCAGGCCTGGTCAGAATTCATCTACGCGAATTCCATGGGTGGCGGATGGAAAACGAGATTCAACCTCTACGAATTCCCTCAAGGCGAATGTCACATAGTGGCATTCCAAATAGATGACTTTCAGAGGATCTTGACAAGATCCAGGTGAAGTCGTCTATTTGGAAATAGAAAGGAAACAATACAACTTTTAGAGATTTTATCCATTGGAAAGTTTTTTTGTTTTTTTTTTAAATAGAACATTATATTTGAGTTTTGAAAAAATAAATCATAAAAAACGAATGATGAAAAAAAAAATCACAGCACTTCATTAAAACAAGGAAAGTAACTCTAAAAAAATAAGTAAACGATTTAATTAATCCACTGCCTAATTATTTATTTATTTATTTATTTATTTATCTATTTATTGGTGTTTTAAGGTCATATACTTAGGCACAATGGCTAATCATGACCGTGGCAGTTTTACGGGTGGAGGAAGCCGGAGTATCCGGAGAGAAACACCGAGCAACGACGAGCAGCTGCCAGCTCCCCAACATCGTAACTCCGCACTGCAGTACAGGCAGGGTTAGATTGGTTGATGACATGAGCACCATCGACGTGCAGTACGCCTTAATACACGGGGTCATCGTGCCCCCATGTGGACATTCGAGGTTAAGTACCTTGCTCAAAGGCACAACGCGGGAGTCCAAAGCGATCGCTCAGACGGTCACCCATCCAAGGACTAACCGGGCTCGACGTTGCTTAACTTCGGTGATCGGACGAGAAGCGGTTACCGCAACGCCACCGCGCCCCCTCCACTGCCTAATAAAAACGAAAAGGTGACATAACTATATTTGGTAATAGTTTATTCAAGCAACATAACACCAACATAGAGGCACATTGCAAAAAGAATTAAAAGAGATTGTGACATGATTATAATTAGCTATATAACAGACGAAATAGTATTTTTGAAGAGTAAAAAGGCTAATGTATACAAATAAAAGTATATACCGTCAAAACCATAGGTCAGTTTAACCCTTTCAATTTGCATATTTATTTATCGGTGTTTAAGGTCACATACTTATGCAGATTGGCTAATCGTGACCGTGACAGTTTTTCGGGTGGAGGAAGCCGGAGTACCCGGAGAGAACCACCAAACAATGACGAGCTGCTGTCTGCTCCTCAACATTCTAACTCTGTTCAAGCTCCGCTCAAGCAGGGTTACAGCGGTTGAAGACATGTGCGTCATCGACGTGCAGTACACGGCGTCATCGTGCCCCCATGTAGGCAACCGGGATAAAGTGTCATACCGGGCTGTGATCGATCCCGGGACCTCTAGCACAGAAGTCCAAGAGTCTACCACTGAGCCACCGCGCTCCACCCGGTATGTATAAAGTTTTCGTGAAGAAAAAAAAACTGGTAGTGGACGAGTAGATGATATAAGGAGCAAAAAAAAATAATCTGAAGCGAGGTTCGGTAATAATTTAATCCAACAGCTCGACTGAGCTCGACTGAGCTGTTGGGTTAAATTATTACTGAACCTCCTAACAAGCCAGAATGGTCTTGCTCATTACGACCTTGACCGTTACGCTCATTATGCCCTTGGCTTATGTTCTTTATCTCACGTAACATATTCCTGCGATTTTTCTCATTGAAAACCGAGCTCTTTCCAATGTGAGATAAGATGTGAGTCTTTAAAGGAAAAATAAATAAATGTATTGGGTCTGCTATTGTCTTAGAGTTTTTGGTAATTTATGGTGGATTTAACTAATATAAACTACCCAGCACAAACAGGCGGAGTATGTGGCCAATTCCTTTAAATAAGATTAGTGCTCATATAATTTGGTTCGAAAAGGGTATATTTGGACGCCTTGTTGGAATTCGTCATAGAAGGGTTACATAATGAAAAGTGTCGGACTAGTTGTTTTAAGCACTCTGAGAGCACAACTGTTCCACCCAATAGACTGAACCTGTCTCCAGACAATGAATGGAGGAGAATCCTTGATGTTCTTCCACGCAAATGATTGCATATAAACTGGTTTTGATAGGCAGATCAAGGGTCCCCTCCCCCAATAACTCTTATCATAAGGACCAAAATTGATCAGCGCTCTTCACAAAAATCGTCGTTCAAATTTTTCTTTCTTCTTTTTTTTTTTTGCCCCAAAACAAAGTTTATGATCCCCCATTGGAACGAGCTCAATGAGCTCGTTCGAATGAAGGATCATAAGCCATGTTTTCGACATTTTATTTTTAAAAACTCAAGTTATTCAAGAAATTTTTGCGTGTTTCGTCTGGTAGTCATGTTGGGGCTCGTTCCATAATCCATGTCTTCGAGGCCTAAAAATAAAAAAAACTCAAGTTAGTTAAATGCTGAGTGCTGAATTATTTTTGGTCGTAAAATTTATACTCACGTCCTTACCTTGTTACAATTTGTAACTTGTAATTTTTGGGAGCGCGTTGGCTCAGTAGGAAGAGGTGCAGGCTGCAAGCCGAGAGGTCCTCGGTTCGAAGCCCACCTGCGGCAACCGCGTTCCTTGAGCAAGGCACTTCATCTCTACTGCCCGCGTGGGGGCACGGTGGCGTTGTGCACTAAGGCGTACTGCACGTCGACGGTGCAACTTGTCTTCAACCAATGCTAACCCTGCTTGTGTGGAGTTCGTATGTTGGGGAGCTGACAGTTGCTCGCCGTTGCTCAGTAGTTCTCTGCGGGTACTCCGGCTTCCTCCACCCGTAAAACTGTCGCGGTCATGATTAGCTAGTGTGCATAAATATGTGACCTTAAACACCAATAAATAAATAAATAAATAAATATATAAATAAATAAATAAATAAATAAATAAGTAATTTGTTATAAATTGTAGAAACGCAAATCCATACCGATTAAATTGTTACCCTCCGAAGTTAATATGGAAAATATCGACAGAATATGAAGTTTTTAAGCTGTGGTACCCCCACACTTCAGAATAAAGCCCATATATGGGCGTCCAGCATTCTATCAGTTAAGCTATTTAAAGCTCTTTTGGCATGTTTAGTCTAATAGTTGTGTTGGGGAAAGGGTTAAACTATAGCCAATTATCGATATTGGAAACCAAAAAAGGTCATACTTTACGAATTAGAGTTAACCCTTCACCCAACGCAGACGATATCAAAATTTATTATTTTAAATATCATTTTTTCAAATTTTTCAAAAAATTTCAACAAAACCATATCATGTGACACCTCGTTGGAACGAGCTCGACGCGCGCTCGTTCCAACGAGGGGTCACATGATATGGTTTTGTTGAAATGTTTTGAAAAATAATATTTTTTCAACTGCTGAATTTGCATATTACGCGGACGGATGCGGCCGATTCGTTGGGTAAAGGGTTAAAGACATTAGAAGTTTCCGACGTTTTCTGAAAAAAATCAAGATTGAAATGAGAAAGGATTGGGGAACCTTAGTATAGATGAGTGTCGGGCGTTTTATGTTCACGACCAGAAAAAGTTAAGTGGCTGCACGCGGGTTAAAAAGAGTTGAAATTGAGTAACACGCCGGCTGGCGCATGAGAATGCATAACTGCCGCTTCAGCTCAAGATTACTATAACACAAACATTACTTTAATTAAATTTATCTCTACTTTTACTTATTGGTAAAATAGTCGATCTCACTGATTCTGTAATTCTCTCTATTAAGCATTTCTCAAAATGCGTTGGTGTTTTAACCATCCAAATAACTTAACGATATATTCACCCAGTACTATTCGGAAAAATCGTTATTCAAATGTTATTATCTTTACTAATATTTGCCAGACATAACATAAGGTCCCTCATTGCAACGAACCCCTAGTGCACCTTTAAATAAGGGGTCATAAGTTGTGTGTTTTTTTAAGAAAAAATTAATTTTTTAGTTATTGTCCACCAATGTCGTGTTGGGTAAAGGGTTAACCCGACGCCTATCTACAAGGATGCCTGAAGCACGGGGGCGGAGGGGACAGCTGCCTCTCCCTTTGGACCACGGGAGCGAGAGTGGGCAGACAATGCCTTTCCCAGGTTCGTCCCTCATTTTATTCCAATGATTTATTCTCGAAGGAAAGCTAAAATACAGCATAAATCCGTTCTGGGAGCTTTCAGAATTCAATGGTTGACCTGGAGGAGTTTGAGAGGAGGTGGCCTCCTCCGGGAGGATGACACCTCCTCTCAAACTCCCACAGCTCAGGATTTCGGCCTTCGAGACATGCATGCATTGACAAGTCATGACAGGGCTGCTAGTGCGACTAAATCCCCTTTCCTGGGGTCTGACCACCCTGCCCTGAAGTGCTTCCGGCGCCCCTACCTATCATTATTACCCTCTCCCTTCCCAGACACACCCTCATGGGCATCATATTTTCGCTAACTTTGAGTAGTCCGCAGTGAGAGTTCATAACATCAAAATTGAAAAATACGATTTGCAGGACGAATTTACCCGTTTGGTTTGGTACAAAAATAAAATGATTGCTGATTTGTTTTGACATGCTTATCTGAAACCTACCTTTTTCGGGTATAACATGGTAACGTTTTTGGGAGCTTTCTTCTGATAGGGATCGAGACAATGGATATTTGCGCTAACGCTAACTGTGCAAAGAAGATAAACTTTCATTGGGTGGTGGTTCGGTCCAAAAATAGCGACCCAAGACGGTCCGGTAGCCGGGTATGCTGGCAGTTTTTCCCCAATCGATTGGTCGAAGGCGGTCTACAGTTTTTTTTTAGTTTTTTTCAACCAATATAGGAGATTTTGACACTTTCTTTGTATGATTCGGTGGTGGAAGGTGACTGCAGGTATCGAGTGTCAGTCATGTTTGATAAACTGCCAGCAACATGCAGGCATTATGGCTTTTTAACAAGTTTTTTTTATCTTCTCGTGTTGATATCGAGAATCATAAGTCTCCATGTACAATTCTTGAGCTTTGTAGATGGCGCTTTGTTGTACTCAAGGGGCGATATTGTAAGTTATTGTGATGAACTGGCGGTAACCTGGTCTGAGGTATGCGGCTCGGAGCTTATGTTCAATCGAGACGCGAAGCGGCGAGATTGAACATACGCTCCGAGCCGCAAACCTCAGACCACGTTACCGTCAATTCATCACAATAACGTCAATGTTCCAATAAGACCCTACCCACATCGTGCAGTTAACAAGGCAACTTGAATGAACAAGGCAACTTGAACGACTACAAATTTGGTAAATAAACGTCTCGTATACTCCACGACGTCACTGGACAACAAAAAAAAATCAATAACTCAGATAAAAGTCGAAGTTACTCCATTTCAGTTCAAATCATGAACAAGTTCAAGATTTGAACTGAGATGGAGTAACCTCGACCTCTTGATAAGTGGGTCGTGAGTATACATTCAAAGAATGATCACATGCCCGAAAAATACGATTTTATAGGCAGTATGAACTTTCAATCTCCTCCCATTGTTATCATCTTTTCAAATATTTCACTTGGTGACGTCAACCGGTAGCATGTGCCACTAGAGCCGTAAACATAGAAAAAACTAAGCGAGCTCTCGTCCAGTCAGAGGGATAGGAGTTTAGTCTCTTATTGGAACATAATAATTTGTCCCTAATCCCGATAAATCCTGTCTTTTGATTGGTCAGAATGCCTTGGACAAATAGCCACGACAAAGGGTGCATCCAAAATCCAAGGCATATGAGACCGTGCAACATCCCGAGTATAAGCGCACGCGAAACATCGGGGGTATATGGTTTAAACGAAAGCTTTCCGCGTTGCTCGCCTCGATATAAAAATCAAACCAAAAATCGGAAAATAGTCACAAATATCATCAGATTTCCGACAATTCGATCATATTTTGTCGTTATAAATTAAATAGTCGAATAATTAAAAAGAAACAACTTGAGAAAAATAAAATAAGAGCAAATAATCCGTCCCCTGATTACCAATGTGAGAACACATTGGAACTCAGGGGACGACATGTCAACAAAATACTGTTTACTCGTTTTTTATAGTATGCACTTTGAAGCTCCTCCCATTTTTATCTTTCGTTTCAAATATTTCACTTGGTGACGTCAGACGATAACATATACCTCTGGAGCCATAAACGTAGACAAAACTAAGCGAGCTCTCGTCCAATCAAAGGGAGAGGATTTTAGTCTAATTGGAGCATATTGTATAACTTAACCCTAAGTAATGAATATGTACTCTTCTAATTGCTGTCATTGAACTGACATGGAAGATACTACCAGAGTTCAAAGGATTAAGCCCTCATCAGTCATGGTCAGACTTATTTATTTATTTATTTATTTATTTATTTATTTATTTATTTATTAGGGTTTAACGACACATTAACAGCCAGGGTCATACCATGTCGGCGACAGTTTTACGGGTGGAGGAAGCCGGAGTACCCGGAGAGAACCACCTAGCAGCGACGAGCAACTGTCAGCTCTCCAACATCGTACCTTTGAACTCTGTACCTCGGCACAGGCAGGGTTAGATTGGTTGAAGACATGCGCACCATCGACGTGCAGTACGTCTTAGTACACAGCGTCATCGTGCCCCCGTGTAGGCAATCGGGGTTAAGTGCCTTGCCCAAGGACACAACGCGGGAGCACGAATCAGTCGCTGAAATGGTCACCCATCCAACTACTAACCGCGCTCGACGTTGCTTAACTTCGGTGATCTGACGAGAACCGGTTACCGCGACGTCACCGCGCCCCCTATCATGGGCAGACGTCACTTATCTGGAACGACTTGGATCTAGGACTGTGAGGGAAGCTTGTTACCAGAACTAATAACTATACACTATATATATATGTGTCTGTTACATATATGTATGTATATGGTAAAGTTAAAAAATGAGCAGTGTATTTGGATTTCTAGACAAAGGTGGGTCAAGGGGACAACTAACCCCCTTTCGGTGTTTGTTTGTGTGTTTGATTGATTATCCGGGTTTAACGTCACTTTCAACATCCAGAGTCACATCATGTCGGACAATTTTACGGACGGGTGAAGCGAAGTACTCTCCAAGACTCCTTCTTACTAACCCAGCAGAGCTTACGCACGCCTTAGTACACAGTGCCATCGCGTCCTTACGTGGGCAGTTGGGATTAGGTGTCTTGTCCATGGACACAGTTCGGATGGTACGGGTCGAGATAGAACCGTCGACCTTTCGGCTTAAATCCCAAAGCACTAAGCCACGAGACACTGCACGCTCATTTGAAGAAATACCTCCATTTTGAAATTTTCAGCTGTTTGGTTTGCTTGTGGAAAATCACTGTCAATATCTCGCGATTTGTTAAAACTATAGCGTGCATATTATTAATGGGATAAATTGTAAGATAAAGAAAGATTAAAAATTATCTTTTTTAATAATATCATCATTGGTAATACCAGCCTCTGAAAGTTATCCTTATTTTGCTCTTTCCGAGAACTTTACTAGGATCCAAGTCAAAGGGTGGTATTGTCGGTCAATAGAAATTAACAGAAAATATGAGAAATGTTCTCGCAGTTATCTTAAAGGCCATTCTCATTGCACCTTGTAAAAGCATATCATTTTTAAAACGCCATGCTCATTATGAATACAAAATAGGTTGGTTGTTTGTCGCATAAATAGACTGCGGGGGGTGGGGGCGCAGGAAGTTCTGGGCCGGTAAGCGGAGGAGTGCGGCTGATTGGTGTAGAAAAGAGGAAAGTCATAATAACAATAAATATTTAACCCTTTACCCAACGTAACGGCCAAACGCGGCCAGCGCTATTTTCAAAAATCGCTAATTAATTTTCATTATTTTTTCACTTTTTGTCTCAAAAACATAGGTTATGACCCCTCGTTGGAACGAGCGCGTCGAGCTCGTTCCAATGAGGGGTCATAACCTATGTTTTTGAGACAAAAAATGAAAAAAATTAGTTATTCAAGAATTATTTTTGCTAGTGTCGTCTGCTTTTCAAGTTAGGTAAAGGGTTAAAAAGAATCAATAATAAAATAATTGTACAACCCTGTCAGTAGTAGATCATGTACCCGACAATGCCTTATTGGGGAATCTCATGAGGGATCTCATATATGACGTGAAGATCATGTGACCTTGTGACATCATGTTTGGTTGTTATGGTAGCCCACGTGAGCGGCCATCGCGTGACGTTATTGCCCTAGTGATTCGTGATCCTAGTGCGCATGCGCAGCGCGTGTTGTTAGGGAGATACGTGTTTCCATTGGCCATTCTGTATACTCATCTTGGTTTCTATGGTAGCACGTGGTTACTGTGTTTCCCAAAGGCCTACACTAGGACAGGGGTATGTTCGGCGGGTGCGTTCGATTGAATAAGAGTAATTTCCCGATTCGAAGAATTACCCAAATAAACTCGTCAAGTCCTCCAAATCACCGAAAACGATTTTTATTTGATATGAAGTCCCCCAGAATGGGCTTTTTCCCAATAACAGTGGTGTTCCTTTGTATGAGAGTAGTTTTACTTTGTAGAATTACCCATGTAGACTCGATAATCCCTCCAAATCACCGAAAACGATTGTTGGATACGGATTCTTCAAGAATCCTACTTATAATAGTAGCATGTAGTGCTCTCGGACACGTTCCGTTGTACAGGAATACTTTCACTTGTAGAATTACCACAAACAACCCGACAATCCCTCCAAATCACCCCAAACTATCGAAACGGACTGAAATTTCCCCAATCTGGGCTTTTACTAGTTCGGATTCCAACAGAATCCTCGGTTTCTACCTGTAAACTAGATGACTATATGATGAACTTTAACAGTGTACAGAAAAGTCAATAAAATTTTAAACTATAACAAAATTTGTTGTTTTTTTTCTCACTAACGGGGAAGGGGAATACCCTGCGAAATGGGTTGACCAGATACAGTCAATAAGTATCCTTAAAAGGTATCCGTAACAGCTATCCTCAAATGATATATTATCAAGTCATAGGTATCCTCAAATACTGAAATAAGGAAAAGAGCCGTATGTGGAGTCATTCGATCGAGCAATTGCTGTATAGCTCATTTGCTCGAAATAATTCAAATCGCTCGAGCAATGACTTTACAGTAACTGCTCGATAGCTTATTAGGGGAAATTGGAAGAGGTATAAAAAAGTTATTCGAGAAATCAGTAGTGGGATGATAGTAATATAAATTGGACCCCTTAGTAGTTTTAATGTACTGAGGGCAGTAGTAGTACCACAAGTTAATAATGGTCAAGACACAGAATACTTGTAGCCAATAGTAATGGTACAATGCCTTAATGGCACAGACCTGGAAGGTTGGTAGAACACCATACTAAAGGTGAATACTATACAGACTTATCATAGGACAGATGATAGTGACAATGGACAAGTTGTGGTCTTGGAGCTATGGAGATGATGGATGATCTAGAAGCCAAATAGTATTCATAACTATCTTCATAGATATCCTCATATAAGTATCCTATAAATGGTATCCTCAAATAGGTATCCTCCAATAGTACAACATTAGGTCATAGGTATCCTCAAATACTGAAATGGGTCGACGAGTCGTATGCTGACTCACTCGATCGAGCAATTGCTCTATTGCTCATTTGCTCGATGGGATTCGAGTCGTTCGAGTAATACATGTTCTAGTATGGCTCGATAGATTCTTGGCTGTCGGAATCGCATAGGCTTGCGTTGTACATAAGGGAGATAACTGCGTATACAGATTATGAGAAATCAAGCAATCTTATTGGCCAGTTACCTGCAATAAAGTGAAATGATTGTATGATCTGGATAAATGAGAACAAGAGTACTTGAAATAGGGCTAGAACTAGACAAAACAGGCCAGAAAAGCTAAATATAGTAACAAAACTGCTCCAGTTGATAAGCACTTCTACTTTACAAGTACAAACCGGAGATTCTGTAGGAATCCGAACTAGTAAAAGCCCAAAATTCAAGTCCGTTTCGGTAGTTTAGGGTGATTTGGAGGGATTGTGGAGTTATTTGGGGTAATTCTACAAAGTAAAAGCATTCCTATACAAAGGAACGTGTCCGATAGCACTATATGCTACTATTATAAGTAGGATTCTTGAAGACTCCGTATCCAATAAAGTCGTTTTCAGTGATTTCGGAGGATTATCGGGTCTATTTGGATAATTCTACAAGGTAAAACTACTCTTATACAAAGGAACACCCTTGTTATTGGAAAAAAATCCCATTCTGGGGAACTTCATATCAAATAAAAGTCGTTTTCTGTGATTTGGAGAGCTTGTTGGGTTTATTTGGGTAATTCTACGAATTGGGAAAGTCCTCTTATTCAATCGAACATACCCTCCGAACACACCCTTATTGTAGGTCTTTGGGTAACATAATAACCACGTGCTAGAATAGAAACCAGTATACAAAATGGCCGACGGAAACACTTATCACCCTACAACACGCGCTGTGCATGCGCTCTAGGACCACGTATCACTATGGTAATGGCGTCACAAGATGACCGCTCACTCGGGCTACCATAAACACCAAACATGACGTCACTAGGTCACGTGACTATGACCTCATATATGAGATCCCCCATGATATCCCCCAATAAGGCACGGTCGTGTGCATGATCTACAAATCCTCTCCCCAAAACGACAAGGACCTCCATCGCTGAGGAATGTTATATGTATGTTGATGCCCTTCAGGAATGGGGTGGGGGATAAACGATTTAATTTTGTTTCTGGTGGCCCCATTTGATACATAATTTATCAACTTCTCTCTGCTTAAAAAAAATAATTTAGGTCTCCACAAAGTAGATCTTCTGTTTCTCAGGCCATTTTTTTTAAATAAAATTGCTTACGGGGGGCGATTTTTTATTTTATTTTATATTTTTGTAATTATTTCTTTGCCAGCAAAAGTTCGTGTTCTTGGTTTGTATTATATTTTAGGCCTCACAATCTACAAAAAAGCATGAGTGGTAGTGTATTTGTGCCTTGTTGTACTCAAGGGACAAATTTATGAATTTTATTAACTTGGGTAAAATATCATACAAACAACATTTAAGTGGTTTTTTTTAGTAGTTTGCATTGGTTATAAACACAGAGAGCAAGTGGCAGCTAAAAGGATCACGCGGAATGGCCTGAGAAACATATTTTTAACGTTTTGAGACTTTAACTGGTAGAGGGCTAAATTATTTTTGGCCATCACAACTTCAACACAGGTCTTTGCCTTGTTACAATTTATGGGAGAGGCACTCTCCCATAAATTGTGACAAGGCAAACCATTACAGACGAAATAAAATCACTTCAAAGATAATACAAAGCACATCCACTGAATATGAGCCTTCAAGCTGTGGTACCAGCACTTCAGAATAAAGCCCAAATATGGGCTTCTAGCACTCTACCAGTTAACTATATTTTGTGAGTTGTAAGGTATATCGGGACAACGGTATTGGAATTCTGTTTTGTTTTTGTTTAAAAAGAAAGGCAGTGTGATAAAATGTGAAGACTGATTTGATGTTTTAGAGCATTTCTTTTCATGTATACGGGGGTGGTTACCGGGAATTAATCCACCCTTGTCGAGAACACAACGTTCAGGGGTTATTCTGCTTATAAATGCTCTATATTAGTACCTGTGTACTGTAATTCCCATGTCAGAATATGTACGTGTGGTAGACATTTTGGTGAAAAAATATCGTTGCTATGAAACCTTGAACGCAGAATACAATTTATTTGAACCCAGGAAAATCGTCGTGCAAATAATGACAGTTTTGTCACTTGAATGTCTAAATTCCAATTCTTTCTCACAGTTATTATCTGTACATGTGTCATTTTGTTGGTACTGAAGACATCATTAGGTCATTTGGGCGACGTAAAAGTACCGACGCATCACATATTTCTAAAAATCTTTGACATGCTTTCAAAAGTAGAGAAAAAAAGCAACCACAAATTTGTTACAACTGTTTCTGGTGCTTTCGTTTCTCTGGTCTGTTGGGTGCCAGCGACAATCAGACCAAGTGATTGGAGTTAAAAGCGTGGGAAGGAGTCATCCTGGCCCTGCAATGAAGTTAGTGAAGGCGCAGGATGGAAAGAAGAAAGCTCCTGGCAAATAAGTGCTTATAAAATTTAATATATTTAACTGACTCAGTGTCGAATTATTTAAGACATAAAATGTGTGCTGAACGGATTTTACGGGATGAAAAACCCATACGGAACATTTATGGGACTTGGCTCATATGCAACATATGAACTGACAAAATAAAACATTCATCAACACTTTAAATTCCCTTCTGGGCGCAAGCCGGATACCGATAAAAACCATGTGCCGCAGATGGTTTATGCTATATATATCGACAGAACATTATACAGTACGCGGAGAGTGTATTATCACTAAATCACCCGCAGAGTCGAGATTCAACCCAAGCAATAATTCCAAATTTGTGGCAAAGTATAACCAGCACAAGCAAAGTTTCAGCCAATGGACCTCCGGGTTAAACCCGGAGGTCCATTGGCTGAAACATTGCTTGTGTTTTTGTCGATATGTACAATATTTGAAAGTTATAGATTGAGTGATAACTCCACTCCGCGGGTGATTTAGTTACAATCCACTCTCCATGTACTGTATATCAGGAGTGGTTCTGCATGTAGAAAACCCTGTCTCAAACGACCCATTCGTGTACGTACAACAATTCTATCAAAAGCCCACATTAATCTTCACATGCGTAATAAACAAAGATACAAAGAGAATAATTTCTGGACCTTAAAAATAAAAAATAAACACTTGTTGGTGGTCGTATGATCCGACCGACACCCCCTCTCCACAGCATACACCCTTAGATTTTAGTGGTACATTACCCCTAAACATCGAAGCAGGATATCCATTGGCGTTGGCATTTCTTTGGTAATATTCAGGGTTTTCGATATTTTCCAAGGAGACAATCGGCACACGTTTTGGAGCTGTAATTGACTTGCTGATACAATCATCTGAGCGGAGTACTGAAGATGTTCAGGGGGAGAACATCCCCTCCCCTAAATAATTTTCCTGTCGGGCGTTCTTGTTATCTGGATAAGAATCTTTGATATCGTTTCGATCTTGCTGTTAATCACTCACTTTCTTGCGAGACGAGATTTGATACTTGGATTTACGTCACACGCACAGACGATCATGCAAATGGATGACCTACACAGGGCTCAATGGTTACGGAATTGGACTTCAGACCGAAAGATCGACGGTTTTATCCCTGCCAGGATTAACTGCGTTGTGTCCTTGGGCACAGAATCTCGATTGTCCACTTGGGCGCACGGCGGCGCTGTGTACTAAAGCCTACTTCACGTCGATGGTGAATTTCTCTTCAACCAATGCTAACCCTATCTGTGTGAAGATATTACGTTGGGGAGTTTGTATGTTGTTCGCCGGGTTCCTCCACCCGTAAAAACTGTTCTACGCGAGGTGACCTTGGCTGTCGAAAGTGTCGTTAAACCCAATAATAAATAAATAAATAAATAAATAAATAAATTCTGGAAGCTGGCGCCTAGCATGATCAATTTGCAGCATGATGCGCGTTAATAATTAATAAATAATAATTAATTAATAAATAAAAAATAAGAAGTTACGACAACACTCCTACATTTATATTTTTTATATCCGCAAATAAACTTCCAAGAAATCTTTTTTAACAATTATCCGACTGACTAATATCCCAACTACATCATCAAGGCATGCCTTCATTGAAGGCATGCCTTGATGATGCAGTTGGGATATTTTATCATTTGGGATTTGAGCCATCACAACCGGGATAAATGAAGCTTATACCCCTCCCCCTCCCCATCCCGCCCGGCCATCTTCGCGACGCATTATGAGTCAGCTTGTCAAACCCTATGGGTCGCAACACATGTAACGTCTCTCCAACGATGCACTATCCCTTCCCCTTTCAACATCTGATACCTTCCGCAATATAAACGTTATCATTCCCCACCATCAGCAACTAGACCAACGTGTGTCTTATACAAATAATCACGGTATCAGACAGTTGAACTGTTAAACCTCCAAAGACATTTTATATTCCCTCTCTCAAAATAATCAGTGGATCGAATGTGAAATTTGTTGCTTTGATTATTTTTTAGGTTCAAATAAACAATTAAAAACCACTCGCTATCTCCAAGATCTTGGAAGATGTTATTTGTTTCCATTCCACTCACAGTGAAAGAGCAGTCTTAGCACCTCATTCAGCGAGTAAGATACTCTAGAAACATTGTTTTGTAAACATTGGCAAATGCCGTTTGAGTGAATATCTTGCGTTCTTAAAGTTCATTATATTGTCAGAGATATTATATAACATTCTTCCTGTGTGGTTGGATGGAATTATTTTCAGTAAAGTTACATTCATATCTGTGAGAGAAAGAAAGTATTTCCTGTGGTACAATTCTGTGTTCAGAGGCCGTTCAATGACCAATGTTTTCTTTTTTAAATTCGACAGTTACAATATATAATGCATCTACAAGCAGGAGTACCGGAATAGAAGGCACTTGCCCTCCACCTCCACCCGCCACCTCCCGCCATATGCCAAGGAGGTAAGATGCCCTTTCCAGCCTGGATGTACACTGCAAAAAATATAGGTTCTCGTTAGAACCAAAACTCGTTCTAATCTTGTCCCTGAGATGGAACCAGTTCTGTTTAAACAGTATTTATTTCAAATTAAATAAATTTATAAAGATTAACATTAAATATTAACAGAATTAAACATAAATTGAGGGGTTTCAGCCGTAAGTTTAGAGCTTATACGAGGTTGAATCAAATCATTACTAAGCAAAGGAGATATGAACAGTTGGCATATCGAACCAGTTTTGGTAACTGGTTCGATATGCCAACTGTTCATTTCTCCTTTGTTTCAAAATGTTTGGCGACTGCGTTGAATAAGCTCCAAGTTTACTTCTGAATCTACTTCAGTTCATGTAATATTCTGTTAAAATTGAATGCTAATCTTTGTAAATTTATTTGATTTGAAATAAATACTGTTTAAACAGAACTTGTTCCATCTCAGGGACAAGATTAGAACCAGTTTTGTTTCTAAAGAGAACCTATATTTTTTGCAGTGTACATTACTCCAACTTTCCGTTAAGAGCGTTACATGTTTCAGTAGATGCTACAGAGCGTCGTTTACCGGGTGTTCAATCGAACGGGAAATGCCGGCATTCGCACAGTTGCGACTGCGCGCGTGCCTGAATGGCTCCACGGTGGGTTATTAATTTATCAATTAACTTTATTGGCTAAAGGCAAGTTATGTAGGTCGTACTTTCGTTCTCCGGTAACATATATGGCCCTGCGCGTGTCCACTTATTACTCGGGTGGGATCGGGTTGCCGTACAAATCGGTATGACCCCCTGCCCTTTACATCCTCCGACGCCCCTTTCTGCGTGTAATATATTTAGTTGGATGATGGTGTAAGATGGGGAATGGTATAGTGTTTGTTTGTGAAGATATGTGATGTGTATGTGTACCGATGTGTGCGTGGGTGTGTTTCGATGTGTGGGGCGCACGTATATATATGTGTGTTGAAGTCATGCCTGTCTTTTTCAGGAGAGCGATTTATTCGCTGGCCTACTGCTCGCCTTAACAAAATTAAGGAGGGCGAAAACTAGCCCTCCTGGCCTTAGAAAATAATGAATACCATAACAGCCTATTCCTAAAACTCACATCTTTTCAGATCTCTGATTTGTTAGTGGTCTCTGTAAGACGGCCACACTAACCAAGGCCCGGAGGTGTGGGAGCGGCAGTGTAGCCGTCTCACGGAGACTACCTTGTTAGCAGCACCAAATAAAATGTACAATGCCACCTAGGCAGAATTAATTAATAGTAAGCTTGGGGGGAGCTAATCGCTTCCCTAGGCCATGCGAGGAGAGCGATGTTTAGCCCTCCTGCATTTTTAAGAATGCCAGGCCTGGTTGAAGTGCTTTATGGAATGTGATGTGCGTCTGTGAGTAAGTGTATGTGCTATGGGGTGGGGAATTCATTCATAAATTTAAAGTTGAATGTGCCTGTCTCCATAATATTAGAACTTAAGTTCTTCAAAAGATAAGGTCGATGTGTTTTTGTAACAGCATGAAGACCCAATATCCAGATTCTCCTTCAAATCATTCTTTCCTAATATATAGCATGTCCGAACAACGCTATTCACAAAAAAACACTGTTCATATTTTACTATTTTTTTCAACTTTTGCCCTCAAAACATAGTTTATTACACGCCTATTTCTGTGAGATCCCCATCTACAGCAACATTAAGCCACGAGGAAAATGAAAATCAGTCCCGCACACATGTGCGGAACGGAAATCGTTGATGGACTATTTTTATAAAGATGCGAAATTTCACTGAAAATTTCTACAAATCGTGCAACGCAATTACACTCTGAATCGCTAGCGATAGCTAAAAATAGTCTCCCAGGAGGCATATAGAACACATTGGGATTCAGGAGACGAAAGAGTAACACAGGTTCTCCTCGCAAATTTGGTTGGCGATAAAATGTGTTCTTTTTGTTGATAGTTGTCAAATGAATTGCTGAGTGTCTTAATATTTTTTTTTTATAGACGTGAAGGCGTGTAATAAACACGGAACGACACACGAGTGTAAATGAGTTAATCGATATGGCACTTGTGCCATCGCGGAAGGATAAAACTTGAGGCATGCGAGCTCTCGTTTTATCCTTCGGCGTTGGCACTCGTGCCGTATCGATTAACCCATTTGCACGCATGTGTCGTTCCGTGTATTTATGATCCCTCACTGGGTGCGACAACATATGTTATGTTCTGTTGGCAAAATGAAAATTGTTAGTTTTACAAGAAAAGTTTGGCCGAAAATGGCAGAACGGTCTTACGAAAATTTCAAACACTACAAACAAATAGCTATTTGTGGTTAATCTACTTTCAAACACAGCTTTCGGTTCTTGATTGATCGACCTCATTCTAGTGAGGGTGGGAGGCAGGCTTTATTTTGGTTCAAGGTTAAAACCTCATCATTAATTCTAGCACTTTCACTGCTAAGATAAACTCAAGTGTGGCGGACCAGACTACCCCAGAGCTGATAATCTTTGGAAATTCTTTTATTAAGCTTATTGGACGGGGTTGGGATGGGTTGAAGGTGCTCCTAATAGTGTAACACGCCCCGCAGAATTGTTTCAGTAAATGCTAAAAGCTCCACATTTTTCGTCATCATAGATTCACCTGGAGAGTGATTTATGATGAAAGTCCCTGTGGAGTTTTCATCCAAACAATTAATTTCTACTTCTTCCAGATGTATAAGAATAATAATCAAAGTTTCAACTAACAGACTTTGGGGTTATACCTTGAGGTCTGATAGATGAAATTTTGCTCGAGCATCCAATGTCTCTTCGCGGAACAAGCGTTAGTGTCTGGGTAGTAAACGCCATTTCTTGGGTGTTTCGATATAAAATCACATTCTCCACATGTAGACAACAACCATGCCGTAAATCGGATGTGGAGGTGTGTGTCGCCTCTCTAATAATTTCTCAGACAGGAACTTCGTCGGGCAGTTGTTGGGTATTGTACTGTGCAACGATCGACCGGGCACATGACACAATTCTCCAAGATAACTGTAACTGAACTGTGATTGACCGAAGCAAATTATTGTTAATCACCAGGCACCCCCCCCCCCCTCCCACACCTCCCCTCCCCTGTTGCGTTTGCCATGTTGGGTTAAATGCTACATACATGATGGTACATCTTACTGCTCTGTCAAATTTTATTTGCGACTCAAAATACGATCACTATAAGCTCACCTTGTTGACTAATCCAAACTTGGCAATACAGGGTGTTATATGATTTTTAGGGTTGCTCGCCATTTCGGCGAGAAACCCTAAAAATTATATAACGCCATATATGGGCCAAATTTGGACAAAACGACATGTTGACATGCATACGCAAAACAATGTCTTTCTCTCAAGCGTTAAAAAATGCATGTCCTCAAGCTACAGTCATCCGATGCCCAGAATCGCACACCATAATATTAATGCTGTCTGTTGGGCGATTTCATCTCGTCGTCCTTTAATATTTTGAACAGGTTACGGCCCTGATGCTGACTCTAAAACATTTAAAGAGTCCCCTCGAGGTCTGAGAATTCTGGAATATGTATGTAAAGGGTGAAATATTTACAATAGCCTATCGTTGGAAAGTCATTATAAAATCGGGAACAAAACTATTTAAACACTGCAAATGCACACTGAAAAAATAACAGTTATGTCGACAATTCTGTATAATTGTCAGACGATGTTTCGTAAATGAAATAATTCTTGTCTAATATAGACATTTCACATACAATTTATCAATGGGCTGATTAATCTAACAGAACAGATAAAATGCCAGATCGCATATATCCACGAATGTTTTTCTCAGATCCCTGTATTCCCCATGGATTTATATGGCAAGTTAGCTATCAATTAGAGTCAATTAGTAACTGATCATTTTATTCTCGAGTTACTGATCAACTTCATCTCATGTAACTCTTCCATTACAGATAAACGCTCATCACTCACTTTTACATATTTATATTATCTCGCAGAAATATTGCCAGATTTTATTCTTAATATTTAGATATCTTCTCTATTTATTTCTTAATACTCTCTTATTTCTTTTCCGGTTTCTTATTTACAGAATTTGCACTTTGTAGCCTTTCGTATTTTTCATTTATTAGCATGGCATTTTGACGATTTTGAAGGCATTCTGTGCGATTAACTCCCTTCCTAACATGACTTGGAGACAACCGTTTCAAAAAATTTTTTTTGAATAACAAATTATTTCCATTTTTTACCTAAAAACGTAACATAACTTATGGCGCCATGTTGGAATGAGCTGGAAGAGTTCGTTCCAATACGCGTCATAAGCTATGTACTGAACAGTACGGCCGCCGTGGACTGGTCACTTTCCACGGGTGGGCAAAATTTCCGCGCTAACAATAATATTAGATTCCAAACACCAATCATTGGAACAAGCATCAAAAATTTAATTAATGAAGCACCGGGTAAAACCCGGTGCTTCATTAATTAAAATTTTCAAGATGGTGATTTTTATTACCTGGTAAACGCATGCGTGGACATCACTTCCCACGCATGGATAACGATCAGTCCACGGCGACCGTATTGAAGACAGCTATTGAAAATATACTATTAAAAAAGTAGGAGATATTTGATAAAAGTGAAATATATGAAGAAATATATTTATATTTTCATCAAAAAGACAGTTGAGGCATTGCACTGTGACATCTGGTGAATGATTTCAGCGATAGTTGGGTGTCTAACAAGCACACATTTCCCGCACTGTGCTGTAGAAGATATGGACGGTCAGTCAGAGAATTTACCACATTCAGTCTCAATACCTTGTATATCATCCTCGGTTCGCGAGCCAAGCGCGGATCCGACGTGTCATACACCTCACCAAATGTCCAATATCAGCTTGACTGATGTTATTCCATTCCAGCGGCGAGTTCCTGGACATTCGTAGGTGGCTGTTTGCGTTCTCGTAGGCGCCTGCCAAGCACATCCTAGACGTGATCGATTGGTGAAAGGTATGGACATAGTGCTGGCCAAGGCAGCGTAGTGATGTTCTACTCCTGGCGGAACTCTGTAGCGACACGGTCCCTGTGTGCTCTTGCATTGTCATCTTGGAAAATGAATCGACGGCCGTGACGTCGCCCAAATGGCACCACATGAGCTGCTAACATGTTGTCACTGTAGTACTGCCCTGTGACACGTCCTTTGATGACATGTAATGCCGTTCTGCTTGACATGGTTATGCCTCCCCACATCATAACCGATCCAACACTAAAACGATCGTACTGCCTAACGACTACGTCATGGTACCGTTCGTTCCGCCGTCGCCACACTCTGTTTCGACTGTCGTGGAAGTCGAAAATGAACCTCGATTCATCGGAAAACAATACGTTGCTCCACCGACGATTGTCCCAGCGTTGTCGTGCTCCACACCAATTACGACTTGCTCCCCATATGGAATTAGAACATAAATCATGCGTGTTCGTGGTTTTTCATATATGTAAAATGTCCAACTTTTTGTAATAGTTTTTTGGCCTTTTTGTAAGAGGTCCCACTTTTGTAACAGTTTTTTTGGTCCTTTTGTAATAGATTCTTCTTCTGACAGGGAATTATGATTGGGATTACTTTTGAAGGGTTGTCATAACATTTGACCCCTTCCCGATGGGTTGGAGATGGACTTCAAAATTTCAATGTCTGGTTTTGTGCGCAAGTGACTTGTTTTTGACCCGATTCCCACGCCCCATGAGGAACTAGAACGTATATCTGCGACGTAAATTGCTGCAGCGATCTCTGGAAGATCGCCAGGAACGCAAAAATGCACAGAACCAAGAAATCGATGCATCGTCCGTCGGGTACGTAACGAAGTCAGGGGTCAACTCGAGTGATAAGGACGCAACAGAGACAGAAGACAAGGGTAGCGCTGACATATACGGCAGCAGGTTCTTTGCACTCCTAGATTTTGAACTTCTGGAGAGCCCCATGCCTTTTCTACCAGAGCGCACTCGGGAGCAGGTTAGAGTATGAACTGATCTACAGTGACTACAGTCGAGTTATCCAGGCCTCAGATGATATTGTTGCCAAGTACAGGATCGACAATATCAACCTGGAGTATGACATGTTTACCTTGCCAGATTGTAGTAGACTGATTCGCAGCCAGTACGCAGGACGCATCACCATCATCTACAACCGTGCCCTCCGACATCGCAAAATCTCCAAAGATAAGAGCAGCACACTGTGCAATATCACCCTGAACGTCCCTGTTGGCAGCATGAAGGGCATTCTGATACTCTTCGAGGATCCGTGGCACGGGCGCTGCTAACGCTTGCGATACTGCGTCTTTCTACAACCCCAAGGTCACAAAGATCGATGTTATCATTGAGGGGGTTACTCAAGCATCTCTACCGCCAGGGAATGCGTGCCTACCAGCAGTAAGATGAGGCCAAAAAAATAGTTTGCCGACTCACTCGCTAGTAAACAACACCCCGGGGTAGCAATGGTCGCAAAAGATCTGGCGCAAGCGGATAACTCCCTGGGGGAGTTTTTGACCACTGAATTCGGTCTGCGGCTTGACATGCGGGTGACCGATGACGACCAGCTTCACGGCAGAGGTAGAAGGATTGAAAATGCGAGCGAGGGCGTCACCATCCATATACCAAGGCCGAAAAAGCAGGCGCATTGAACACCTACATATATGTGACAACTTATGCCTAACTCAACATCGACGAAGGCCGCTGTGTCTCAACAATATACTAATTCTTCAAGTATCGCCCAAAACCCCACTCAGCAATCATCTGCGGCAAGACCGGAAGCGGAAGACCTGCTGGAAGGTCCCTACCGAAGCACTTTCAAACACACATAGTGATCCTCCACCAAATAATCAGATGTAACAAAACATACAAGGCCCGCTAATGGATCTGGTCGGACAGCCAACTCTACATCATGGACCCAGGAGAGCGCCTCCATGACTATTTGCGGGACTTCTACAACCAATTGCAAGTAGAACCAGCCCTGTACATCGATGACTGCTCCGATTCAAAGCTCTTACCAAGAAAACGGACATGTTGTCAGAGCTGGCTTTCAGTGGCCGCCACGCTGAGCAAAGTTTATGGGTGTTGACCCAACAATACAACTCAGTCCTGAAAGACCTGAGAGAGCAGACACGCTGGGGTGTTCTATTTAGCTGCGAAGACCTGACAGTTTCGAAGAATGTCTTCGGGAAAACGATGTGATTCCTTCACGTGAAGAACGACCTGCACTGCGTCAGCCGCTGTCCGAAACCAAGCATGCTAAGCTCCTAGTAAACACTTATCAGCCAGCTGCTTATAAGGTGCTTGTATCATAAACAAGCATGTGTGAAGCACTGTTTGTAATTGCAACACTCCTGCTTGCTCTCTCATCATGCTAGGCTACTATTTTGTGTTACGGGTTTTACGAATATTTGAGACTTTGGAGGCGGGTGACGGAAGCATTTCACAAAGTGAGAAAGTGAGTGCAACTGTTCCGTTTTGTGGAATTCAACAACTGCAACTTGAACTTCAAGGAATTTCTCGACTGCCTTCTGAAGGAGGACGATAGTGCTGCTGGAGTTCACAAACAGGAGGACGTTGGACATGCTCAAAAAGAGCATCAACTGATGGAGACTCAAAAGTCTGCAGAACTGCAACAAAATCGAGAAAGGCTCACCGCGCTGGCTGCAGGGGGCGAAGTAAACAATATTTGGGCAAGTCCTCTCAGCTCATCAGATCGACCTCATGGACGACGAAAGACATTCTGAGGTTTTAAACACGGTACGAAGCGCAACTAGGCACTGCGATGACGAAGGGTCTGGGTACAGCAGTCTTACAGTCAGTTTTATACGGTTGCAACCTTAGATTTCCGCCCATTTGGCATGGGCATGAGCTGAGAACGACGACGGGTGATCTGTACCACAACTATGACATATACCTAACTCCGCTAACTGCCAGTGTGGACATATTTGTCCCGTGACTATACCAGACAATGTCAGAGAATACATCGACAGAGATGAATGCATCCCATGCACACCAGAGACGCTGATGGTAAAGCTTTGTCTGAAAATCCCAAACTAGAAAATGAACCTATCGGCTAGGTGTGATGCAGAAGCGGATGAAAGACCCCAAGAAGGTGGATGCTCGGCGAAAAAGGCGTCACGTGAGGTCAAGTCTGCAATGCACGAGAACGGCTAGGCGGAAGATGTTGACATGTCTGAACAACATGAGCGTGTAAGATTCAAGGACGGTGGCAGAAACCATCACAAGAATGGACGCCAGAAGTAGACTATGTACCCGGTCGGTCCTATTAAGCCGGAGGTAGAGCCGGAGGGGGAAGTGACATCATAGTAACATGGCTTAGTGACATCATTTTTGGCTGTCATCTTAGCCCGCGTGAGCGGCCATCTTGCGACTTCATCCCCATAGTGATACGTGATCTTGGTGCGCATGCGCAGCGCGTGTTGTTAGGGTGATACGCGTTTCCGTCGGTCATTCTGTATACTGGAGGCCTCCGTCTTGGTTTCGATGGTAGCACGTGGATGCTATGTTACCCAGAACCTTCTTATACGACAAGAGTATGTTCGGAGCTATGTTCGATTAAATAGGAGTAATTTTCCGATTCGAAGAATTACCCAAATAAACCCGACAATCCCTCTAAATCACTCAAAACGACTTGATTTATACGCATTCCCAACGAATCCTACTTATAATAGTAGCACGTAGTACTATCGGACGAATTCCTTTGTATGAGGGTAGTTTTACTTCGTAGAATTACCACAAACAATCCGAAAATCCCTCCAAATCACCAAAATGCGCCCTAAACTATCGAAACGGACTTGGGAAAGCCCCAGAATGGGTTTTATTCCCCAATAACAGGCGCTTTCCTTTGTATAATAGTAGCACATTGTGCTATAGGACCATTCCTTTGAGTACTTTACTAGTTCGGATTTTCCCCAAACCCTCAAATAGAATTACTCAAAATAGACCCCAACATTTGTTTTACTTGGCTCGGATTTCCAACTAAATCCTCCTTTCTTATCAAATAATTAACCAGACTTTCATACCTTTTGGGGAATGGCAAAAAAATAACAACACATTTTTTAACATTCTAATTTCTTTTATTCAACAACAAAGTACAACTTTTTATGGAATAGTTTTCTTCTTGGTACATTGCTCATCCTCCTATGGTATGTAGGCTGTCAAATATTCATAAACAGTCTTTCTGCAGATTGGGTGTCCTCTCAGTGGTTTGCAACAGTCTTTGCACAGGTACAAATGATCGCAGAGCGACATTGGCTTCAGCTAATAAACACACACAACATTTTGTCCTCCGTGAATCTTCCATTTCTTCTTTGACGGCCACTTCTTCTTCTTCTTGAACATCTTCGACGTCAATGAATTCTGGTGGTAAATTCGGAATATAATAACAGTCTGGCGCATATTTTCTGTGTTCTTCCATAACATTATCTTCATTGTCCCAGAAACGCACAATAATACCACAATGAAAACATTCAGTTCTATCTTCACTACCAAGATAAAAGAATCCGGCTCTTTCTTGTTCCTTCGGTGTTTTTGTACATTCACTTGGTAACATGAAGTCGAAAGTCTTGAGACGTGTTTCCGCCAGTGCATACTTGATGTGTTTTGGTGGTCTCTGTACTGTCCATTGAGCTACTATTAACCTACTATCTCCACGTATAAGCTGTTCCAATACAGGTGGTGGAGCATCACGAAAATGCGTTTCGAATTAACCCTTTACCCAACGAATCGCCCGCATCCACCCGCGTAATATGCAAATTCAGCAGTTGAAAAAATATTATGTTTCCAAAAATTTCAACAAAATCATATCATGTGACCCCTCGTTGGAACGAGCTCGTCAAGCTCGTTCCAACGAGGGGTCACATGATATGGTTTTGTTTTTTGAAAACTTTGAAAAAATGATATTTAAAATAATAAATTTTGATATCGTCTGCGTTGGGTAAAGGGTTAAACGCTCATTCTCTCTACAAAATCTCTTGAATTCCCTGATGCTTGGTTTCTTGATTCTCTTTCGTTCAACGCCATCTGTAACAAAGATGGAATAGTGAACATTCTTTAATCTTTTTTTTATCTTCATTCTTCTTTGATTTTCTTTCTCTCTTCGGTTTGGGTTCTCCTATTTCAAGACTCCTCTTCTTTGCTATATCCACTGCTTTGATTACTTGTTCCCAGTCTCTCGTGATAAATTGGAACCCAACGTCGTTTTTGAACAACAGCTGAATCTGTAAATCGTTGCTGAGTTTGGTTTGAAGACGGTCACATTTTTAGACATTCTTCTCCTTTGGCTGACGAAACACAAATGAGCTGAAAATCGAGTGCGCCTTTTTTGTAGTTTTCTTTTAAACCGCAATATCTAGTGGTACAGTACTTGTAGAGTGTATTATCACTAAATCACCCGCGGAGTGGAGATTTCACTCAAGCAAAAATTGCAAACAGTTGTTGCAAAGCGTAACAAGCACAAGCAAAGTTCCAGCCAATGAATCTCCAGGTTAAACCCGGAGGTACATTGGCTGCAACATTGCTTGTGTTTTTTGTCTATGTGTGCACAATTTGAAAGTAATACTTTGGGTGATAACTCCACTCCGCGGGTGATTTTGTTACAATCCACTCTCCACGTACTGTAGGTGTCATCTTTGACGTCATCAACCAACTTATCATGGTCCATTAGATCGGTTGTAAACATGTTGACTATGGTTTCCATCGGTACACCGCGGCAGCGATATTTCAGATAAAGTAAACAGTACTGTCCACACACTGGTAACGATCCATGGATGCGTTTCGCGTTATACTTCCAATATCTGGAATTCCTCTTCAGAAAATTCTCGAATGGTCTGTGTTGTGGTGGTAATTCATAGGAATCAAAGTATTTTGCGTTGCGATGACCTACAAAGAGAGACACTCAATGTTCGCCTTTTCTGTGATCTGGATCTGTGTTGGCTATCAAACCCACCTGTCTGTAACCTGGAAATCTTCTTGGTAACCTGTTTCTTGCAAATACGCCCGAACACATCCTCTTCAAACAACTATCCGATCGAAGTGCGTTCTCCAGTTCCAAAGTATTCATATTAAGTAATCGAAAATCACTTGGCGGATCTTATCCACTTCTATGATGTTCTGGAATTCTGCATACACCAATACGTTGATCGTGGTCGGGAAAGGGACTTCGAAATGGACTTCCAGTCTCAAGTTTTCTCTCTTCACCAGATCGAAATGTTGTCCATGAGATAGGTCTAGGGTTAAGTCGAAGACGAATAGTGCGGAGCCCTTTGTGTACTCTTCTCTGATGATGTGGTTTCCTTCGTTCTCATACAGCTGGCGTGTTCCTTGGAACAGGGTCGTATAATATCTGGTCACTTCATGTTGATCAAATCGAGGTTGTAATGGTTTGGCAGGAATCTGTTGCCCATCCATATACAACGCAAGGTAATTGATGTTGTAGTTCTTGAAGTTGTATGGATTCTTTGAAAAGTTTCCATTGAAAGCATCGTTATCTACACATCCCACAACGACGCGCTTCGATAGTTGTCCCAAAAATAAATTTTCTTGTGTGATGCTCAGATTTGCTTTTGGCACCGAAAACACTTTAGTTTCCACGCGGTTGCTGGGTTATTTTGCTGTTGCTTTATCAAGTGCTTTTTTCGTGAGTCACTCTCACGAACGAATGAAGTCTTTCTTTGCGTACAAACATGATACGTCTCGAATTTTTATCCTGTACGTTTCGGCCATCAATGCGAAAGCATCTTTGGCTCTATTCATTTTAACATGAACATTAACTCCATTCAACAAGTCACGTGTTTGAAAAAGCATATCCAAATATAATCTTCCAGTCATGTCCACAACTTTACTTTTCACTATAAACTTTGTTCTCATAACAAACCCTTTGTTATCAGCTTCCAGGTCTGCCATGCGTCCGGCCGTGTCCTTGCACCATAAGGCATCAGTCAATTGTGACTTCTTTGTCGCTGGTGCATAACTCAACAACGTTTGTAAGTAAGCTCTGTAGTGATAAGTATTATTGGAAGGCGACACTGATTTCTCATTCAAACTGAGGTCAATTTAACCCTTTACCTAACCTGAAAAGCAGACGACACTTGCAAAAATAATTCTTGAATAACTAATTTTTTTCAATTTTGGTCTCAAAAACATAGGTTATGACCCCTCGTTGGAACGAGCTCGACGAGCTCGTTCCAACGAGGGGTCATAACCTATGTTTTTGAGCCAAAAAATGAAAAAAATAATGAAAATTAATTGGCGATTTTTGAGAATAGCGCTGGCCGGTTTTGGCCGTTACGTTGGGTAAAGGGTTAACTGAATAGGGAATGCATCCATAAATTAACCGGTTTCCTATAGTCGCCAATAGTCTGTGTTCCACCCATTGTCCATGTTCCACACTAGTCTGCGTCGGTGGTATAGAAAACAAGTCGAGTTGGCTATTGCCACACTCACAAGATTTTTCGTTTATGAGAGACACCATTCATCGAGAGAGTCTTTCGTCTTCACCGTTTGCGTTCCTTTCTTCGATTTGCTGGCATCGCGTGGTGCGCACCTTTAGTATACCTTTCCTGCCTGGTGACTTCGACCCATCCACCACTTCATTCAAAGAACCCATACTGACCTCCTTGAATCTCTCGATCGCTACCTGTTGTACATTTTTCCCTTCAATGACATCTGCAAATCTGCTCTTTTTTTCACAAATGTCTCCCCACGGTCCCAATGTACTACCCATAACCTCTCTGTACCTGAGCGCCAGCAAAAGCTGGTAGACCGTTCCCAGCTTGTTTCGTGTAATAACATTTGTACAATTTGGCATTACAACACCTTGTCATGTTTAAGTGAAATGAAGATATCTTCGGTTTCGGAAATGAAGTGTCACAGTCACCCTCCCAAACTCGAATGGTACTTGGGATCCTGTGTCGTCCCTTATATACACCTCGACGGTGCTTAATTTTTTTTCTCCACAGGTACGTAAGACACATTTTCAAATGCTTTGGAGATGATGATACCATATTGTCCTCGTATGGATACGATGCGAGGAGGCAGTACTCTTCAAAGACATATGTGACTGGATGACCTTTCTTGTTAGCTACCACTTCGGTCCAGTTGAGCAAATACCCCTTTTCAAAAGTTTTCTTAACTTTACTGATTCTTACCCTGTCTCCGACTTTGAACTTTGGGGACTTGTGTTTTATGGTGTTCTCATAAAGTCGTTGCCAAACGTCTTCTTGATTTGCTAAGCTCGTGGTAATGGAGGCCATACCGATACTACGATGATGAGTGTAATTATAAGATCTCACCAACTTTTGAAGTGAAAAGTCAGTGTGTCGTTCCTGGTAAAATATTTCCACATTTTGTTTTTCAAAGTTCTATTGAAACGTTCAACTATGGAACATTTTGTTTCCACGTTATGTGTTGTGAAACATTCAACTTCGTGGTCTTTGAGAAATTTCTTAAATTTTTTGTTCAGAAATTCTTTACCTTGATCAGTTTGTAATTTCAATGGCTTACGACCATGTTTGAAAATTTCTGTTAAAAGCTTTAACGATGGAATCACCCAGTTTGTTTTTGAGAGGTATGTCTCAAGAATATTTACTGAACACATCTATACACGTCAACAGGAATTTAGTGTCATTATTATATTTACTTTTATCATATGACTTGTCCGTTTTGTTCACTTTAAAACATTTGATATTTTGTTTTCATATTAATCAGTGACAAATAAAGCCTTCCGTCAATTTAATTGGTCAATTTCAAAACTAGACAATCTGATTGGCTGAACAAAATAAAACTGGGCCACATTTTCATAATTTGCATAATTTGTGTTGGGAGCTTTCATTGGCCAATTTCAAAACTGGACAATTTGATTGGCTAAACAAAATACAACTGCGTGACATTTGCATAATTTCAGTAGGGAGAATTTACGCAATCTACCATCTGCAACTCAAGTTAGGTGATGGGTTAAAAAGTCATACTAAGTGGCTAATTTGTGCGTGTGTGTCATATGATAAATAGAATATGAAATGAGTGTTTTTCTCATATAATATTTATGAAACTCGTCCGAATTTTCCGTTTGGGCTCGCCAGAGGCTCGCCAAAACAAAAAATTCTTAGACTCGTTTCATAAATATTATATGAGAAAAACACTCATTCTATATCCTGTATATATTCGTCAAATCTACCAAGTCAGATTGCCATTGTGCATCAACACCACTAACAATCACTTTCTTTCTAAGAAATTTCCGACGTTCGGGTTTGTGAAGCGTATAGGTGTGTAACCATTTTACAACTTGTTTGGTCTTTTTCTTAGACCCTCTACGTAAGGAGTCTATACCACCAAAACTCCCAGGAGCTTCAGGATTGTAGTACAATTCATCCGTGATTGTCTTTTTAAAGTATCAATACTATTTATGCTACTTTTCAGTCCACTCTGTCAGTTTTGCTTTCTTTTGGTACTAGGTCTCTGTCTCTGACTCACTCTCATAAAATCCCAATCTTCTTTGTGAGCAATCAATTCTTGGGTATGTTACCGTTTCTTAAGGCTTCGACCAGCACTTCCCAACCCTTGGGCTGAAAAGAATTTCTTCTTTCTAAGCAAATCATTTAGAAGATCCGTCACAAACAACCGTTTGATCTTTGTGGACCAGTTCACCATTTTCATTCAAAGATATGTTTGGGTCCTTTGTTATCCGATTCAACATCAACTTTGCCTTTCTCTTCATAGTCATAGGTACGGAATCTAAAATGGCGTCATCTGTAGCACCGTTTGTTGAAATGTCAATTATCTTCATAAGACCAGGGGAGGCCACCAAAAATTTGCAAGACGTGACGTGGGGCTGGGTGGGTCTCTTGAGTGCGCCAAAAATGTGCATTTCCAACTTGTGCATTTTTTTTAATTTTTTAAAAATATATCAATATATCAGCTAATATATACCATCATTTGTGTTTCAAACCTTAAAGATGGTGTTGTACATCACACTCTTAACATAAATACAACATCAGGAGGCTTTATATGTGAGAATATTGGGCTTAAACTGGGAAAATGTCACACGTTAGTAGGGGGTGGGTGTCTTGTTCGAAATGTAGAAAATGTGCAGACAATATTTTGGGAACAATTCAAATGAAAATTTGTTCCCGTATATGTACATCTGCTCTGGCCAAGCCTGATAATGAACAGCTTGTCATTTGTAGATTGGGGCCCACAGCAGCCCACAGCAGCCCACAGAGGTTTAAATTGGTGGTGCCAGTTTAAGAACATTATGAAAAACCCCTAAAGACAGCTGTTCCTACTAAGTTTATAAGTTTATTCTGGATTTTAATGGGAGAGTGAGGGGTGGGTGTCTGAAAACGGTAGTAGAAAATTTGCACGTAGTGGGTGGGTGGGTGTAAAAAGGAGCCGAATAAAAAATAGGACGTCACGTATTTCAAATTTTTAGTGCCCCCCCCCCCCCCCCCCCTGGTAAGACTTGATTATAGTGTGTCATTTTTTCATCGACTCATTTCCCGACCCAAAGACGAAGCAGCCATTTCATGCGGTTGTCTCGGAACGTCTTGTTCCAATAATCGGTGTTCTACCAAAGCCATCTTCTTTGTGTATTCTATTACCCTAATATACCCTTGGCCACACTTAGTAACACAGGAGGAAGAAGAATATCCAACAATCTCCATTTCTGTAAGATTTGTCTTCTCGTTTTGTCAGAAGTGCCTTTGTTTGCCACTTCTCCCACTAAGTTTGGGTCTCCGAGCTTTGGTCAGAGGTACTTCCCCATTCAAGATATTGGAGGCACAGTCACACAGACAACTGATCAAATCTTTGTCAGCGTGTTTCAGTATGGATCTGACAAGCGCAGGTTTCGATTTAATCAAGAGCTTAAGAATCGCGATGTTACGCTTAGGACGGCCAGGCATGATTCTGACTCGAGAGCAGACATGTTTCTCTCTTTTATACCTTTCGGAGGTACACATACTGGATTACCCAGGAAAAATTTGAGTTCTCAGTGTCATATGTTCAGGAGTATCTTGCCTTAGATTGATTAAAAGGTAACCAAATGGGCCGAAAGCGGCCTCTTCAAAAAGTTCTCTTAGAAATTTGGAATGACCAGGATACATCTGTGCTGCCAAATGTCTGATCTGGGGACGATCCCTAGGATTTTTAACCCTTTACCTAACGTAACGGCCAAGATCGGCCAGCGCTATTCTCAAAAATCGCCAATTAATTTTCATTATTTTTGCATTTTTTGTCTCAAAAACATAGGTTATGACCCCTCATTGGAACGAGCTGAGCTCGTTCCAATGAGGGGTCATAACCTATGTTTTGGGGACAAAAAATGAAAATAATAGTTATTCAACAATTTATTTTTGCAAGTATTGCAAATAAAATCTGGTATTGTGTGTTGAGTGCTACCGTTCAGTGGACTTTATTTTTATCGAATAAATTTTGAACTGATCGTACGGTGATGACTACCCTTTGTAAACAGTCTACATCGAGCATCAGATCGTCCAAAATGACCAACATGGTCGTAGGTCTCGCCTTTTATACGTTTCGGGCAGGAAACTCATCTCGGTGGCTTAGGGGCTACCACGTCTGTAGGAAGTGTGCATCTACATTTTATATTGAACTTGGGACAGGTCAAGTTTATTGATCATTGGCCAGAAGATAATGATCAAATACCTTGAGAGCATTACCAGCCCCAACAGGACAAAAAGAATTTAATTTATTTCTTCTTTTTTTCTTTTTTTTTTTCTTTTTTTTTTAATTTTCTCTAAAAAGTAGAAGGAAATATTTATTCTTTGTTCAACAGAGAATGATGATGATGATGATGATGATGATGATGATGATGAGTTGACAACATGAAATACTCCATTGGTAGGGGAAACCTAAACATTTTTAAACTAAAAAAATATAATTAGGTATCATCCGGTTCCAACAGGGGCAACCTAAGGGATACCAGGAATCAATACTGTAAACTAAACATAAGTTTGTGTATTGTGAAATAAACATAATTGGGTATCATCCGGTTCCAATAGGGGTAACCTAAAGGATACCAAAAATCAACATTGTAAACTAAACACAACTTTAAGCATTGTGAAAATAAATATAATTGGGTATATTCCGGTTTCAATAGGGGTAACCTAAGGGATACCAGGAATCAACATTGTAAACTAAACATAAGTTGCTTTGAGTATTGACAATACATACAGTTAAAACTGGAGTCCTGTCACCAACTGTGCGCTTATTTAGGCTTAATTGCGCGTAGGAATTGCGCGCAATTGCCATATCGAATGGCATCCAAAGCACGGCAGGTTCTCTTGGTTACTCATAGCAAACACATGCAATGTTTCTGCCAATGGACCTCCGGGTTACCCGGAGGTCCATTGGCTGAAGCATTGCTTGTGCACAGGCTATATGTACAGAATTTGATAGCCTTACTATGGCCATAACGCGTAGATTAACGCGCAGATCGACGTGCTATTTGTGCGCATTTCATGACAGGATTTCTCGTTTTAACTGTTGGCTTAACCAACCCAGGAGTGTACAATACGAATGATTTTTGTTGAAGAACAAATTTCCTTCCATAAACTATTTACAATTATGTACAAAGCCAGTTCCCCCTTCTGAATAAAATTTGTAATAACCCACCCCATGAGAAAAAAAAGAAAATTTTCATCTTGTATAACCATCTCTGTCTGTATAATAATAATATTGATTGGAATAATTTGAATATAAGAATTATGCTTACCTCTGGATTTCTGTAAAGGTTGTAGGAGAATATTCTCTGGTTGTAGAGAAAGAAATTAAATTGTCAATGGTAAAGTCGATACACCGTCATCTTGCAATAGTCGTTTTGGATAAAAGTAAGATAAACCGTTTTTCATCTGTACGTAAATAAACATGTCATTTCCTTTAAGTCTAAATCCTTTCTTTTTTTCCTGTTCCTGTCTGTTTGTCTTTGATTACTTTTCAAAATGTTTCCCTTGTTAAATCATTTTGTCTTTTATTTTTTCCTTTACAACTCCGTTTGTTTGATGGGCCGAAACAGTAGTAGGTTTTGCTACACAATCCAATAACCCCCTCTCCCTCCCATTCAATTTTGAAAAGACCCGGGGTTCATTTATCAAAAGCTTTCCTGTCCCTGCAGCACTGAGATGGTATCCAATTATCTCCCCTTAATTTAGTTTTTACATAATCTTCCATATGGGCGTCGCAGGCTTCAGGGGATAACCATTTATGGGCTTGGCGATAGAATGATTCATTTTTTTCTGGGCTGACTACTTCTTCAAGGGAGGGTCCAGAAAGGGCTATGTAAAGGCTGTCCGTATCCGATTCACAAAGTTCAAAATCCCTATCATCAACAAAAATATCCAAAAAACCATAGTAAAACTGGAGCATACGTAACTTGGCGTACTGATAAACGAAAAAACCAATGTGGTGGGGCAAGTAAAGTTTGATTCTACTTTTATTCATTTCAATTTCATAAAGTTCTTCTGTGAATTTCCGAAAGGCCAGATTATTGATGAGGTTGGACACGTTATCTTCGTCACAATACACTGCATTCCTATATTTTGCCTTGTTGGTGACTGTCTTCCCATATCCAGAATTACCTAGCAATTTCATCGAGTCAGCTACGATGGCTTTACTTGGGTCAGAGACTCAGAGTCACCCACCCGTCGGGCCTGTGATACTTGATTAACAAATGTTTGGAAGCACGCATTGGGCTGGTATGGGATGACTTGATACACTCGGTTGACTACTAGTCCGTGCTCCAAATACCCTTGCAATAAAGTTGTAGCCACAAGATTTTTTCGTCAAAGTAGGTACCAATGAGACTACGGCGAGGCTGGCGCATAATATTGTTGGCTTCAGCGTAAGCCTTTATATGTGGTCCGATATCTTCTCGAGAAATATTTGTGTTTTTGAAGCTTGGTGTAATTTCTTCCAAATAGGGCTTCAGTTGGTCAGGTACAGCAATGTCACACTACACAAGGCCAAAGATGCTGCCTGTGCGGATCTTCTCGAGAAGTTCGGTGTATGTCATCGAACCATCCAACAAAGTCCCAAACATTTCCCGAAGAAAGGTATTTAGGGCTGGATCGGTCTTCTGCTGATACCACTCATATTGCCAGATTTCTATAACATCATACCTAAGGCTCTGTAGGTACAGGGCGGTTCCCTTGTTTTTTCCCCTACGCTCTGCCATGGATTTCCCCCGGACTGCATTGTGAGTGGCCAATGTATCGTCCTTCATGTTCAGATAGCATTCATGACCGTGCCAAAAACATCCGTGAAACTGACAAACAGTGTTGGTATCTTTACACCAACCCTCTACGGACACTTGACGTCTACCAATCTTCTTTTCCGTTTCATTGTATTCGTGTCGGATGTGGACACAGTCCCTGGCAGACATAAATTCCAGCCACTGATGGGCTATCCTACCGTACTTATGGGAGTACTCTGGTTTAAAACCCGTCTCTTTCTTGCGTCTAGTGTTGCAACCTGTTGGCATTTCCTGCATTAATGACCGTAAATACAACCCCCCCCCCCCTGTTTAGATCCTTTGCTGGTGCGCCATATTTAAATCCTCTTATACTAGTAAATTGAATAATGATTGAATATGATAGAAGATCCCACTGCAATGTTGTCCTTGATAAGATGAAGATCCTTGTTCTCGTTGATGTTCAAGAAGGATATATACCTTCGCCGACGGTACTAAACAAATATTTTAGCATCAGTCCTGGAACGTTAATGCCGTCCTTAAACATGTTGATCCCCCTTTCCAAATAAAATTGTTATTGTTTCTCAATAGCCTTTAGGAATGGCTGGACATCTCTATTATTGTACCAAATCTGGAAGTCCCTAAATGTCCTCATCCCATTTTCACCCCAAACTTGCTGGAAGTAGGCATATTCCTCTTCAGTTATGTTTTCCTTTTTAAAGAGCTGTAAAAGGAAACTTGGGGAGGTAATTCGGTAATGTCCAATTCATCAATGCAGTCAATCCATTCATAGGGAAAAAATCCTTTGGTAACTGAACATCCAAAAGCCTTCAGAAATTTGTCATAACTAAATCCAATGGCCAAATAATTGCAAATATCCAAAAATTGGAAGTGATCCGTTTTCAAAACTATAAAGTTGTTACTCTTCTTAACTACAAAAGACAGTGGGTCATGTTTTTTTCAGAAAATCCATCAATTCTCGTTTAATCACGTTCACGTCGCATTTTCCAGAATTAAAACCCAAGACGGGCATTTCCTTCATGTAATGATCAAATTCTGTAGACAACGTTCCAAACGGGTGGGGTTTAGAATCATCTGTACCTTCCTGTGCCAAAGTATCTTGAATCATTTGCCTGAGAGATAATATGGTAATGTTCATTAAATAATTCATCATATTTTCAATCAATATCTGTGTGTCACCATCAGTAATAACACAATTGGGCCTATAAAAACCGGGGACATTACTACATACACTAACACTGAGGGTTTTTTGTCCTGATATTCCCAAACAAGAGTATCAGTTGAAGTGGGGAGGGAAGTTTTGTCAAAACAACACTCGAAATCAAATGTAGGCCAAAAAGGATACAACCATACGTGTTCAGGAATAACTATACCTTCTTCGTGCAACTTTTCAAAAGCGGTCTTGGGGTGTGGTAGATACCACTAACATACTTATAAGACACATCATCGGTACAAGAGAGTTCGTGACGATGGAGTGCTTTCAACGATTTTCACAATTTACCACACTTACGACAAGCAAAGGATTTACAATATTGATTAATGTCAGTGATGTAACTAAAATGTTTCTCAAACAAATTGACACACATGGTACTCTCAAAATGTCTTTTAGACCTATGTACAATTTTAGCAATAACTTCATCATCTTCCAATAGGAGTTCAAATACTTCAATATTCACTTCAATAGCTATTCACCTTTGGGGACGTCATCTAATTTCACACCTGGAAAGTTATCCTTGGGTACATCTATGTATTTAACCCTTTACCCAACGCTGGCGATATAAAACTTTATTATTTAAATACCATTTTTTAAAATTTTTCAAAACATTTCAACAAAACTATATCCTGTGACCCCTCATTGGAACGAGCTCAATGAGCTCGTTCCAATGACGGGTCATAGGATATGGTTTTGTTGAAATATTTTGAAAAATTTAATTTTTTCAACTGCTCAATTTGCATATTACGCTGGCGGATGCGGGCAACTCGTTAGGTAAAGGGTTAATACAGGGTCTGGGTCATAGTATTCAAAATGTGGCGCCCATTTCCGCTCCAGAGGGCTACACAGGAATAAACATAGGTTGTCATTATAAACAAAATGGCGGTTCTCATCACTTACAAGAGCAACAACCTAACGATTTTCCAAAATATACTTGGGACGATTTTCAGGAACCCCGCCGATTGGATGATTTTTAATTTTGTTTACATAAAAAATTACATTGGTCAATTTATGGACAGTCCATTTAGAGTTGGGTCTCTGTTGCCTAGCCCATTCCAAAATGTCGTCCTGTTCAAGGTCTTCAAAACAAATTTCAAAATCTACTGGATTTTCTATTAGGGGTGCCATATCAAGAACCCGCGTATTATTTTGTGAAGGATAATAAAATCTAGTTCCTCTGTTTCATTGTTACGTAAAATGAAGCCGTAACTTAAATTAATTTTAAATATATTTTTCTGAGATTCAAAGATTGTATTACCTAATTCATAGTTCATGGTAGATACATCTGTAGTGTCTAGCCTATAATTAAAAATGTCCTGTATTTTCCTATTTGTTATGTGGTGGGTCCGAATGGCGTTCCACTTCCTGCGATAAATTTTCGAAATGTCTTCATTTGTTTCTGCCAAAAGGTCCCGATCAAAATCAATGGGTTTTTTATGTTCACAACAGTTCGGGTTTTCTTTAGGGTCGTTGCCGGTTGTTCGTTTCTTGGGAAGGGTGACAGGGAGATGGGCGGTGTTCTTATGTCTATTAAAGAGTAAAATTTCATTAAATTCCTGTCCACATTCCAAACATGCATGCCGACTGAAACTCGTATCACCCTAATAACACGCGCTGCGCATGCGCACGAAGACCACATATCGCTATAGGGATGACGTCACAAGATGGCCGTTCACGCGGGCTACCATGACTACCAAACATGACGTCACTAGGTCACGTTACTATGACGTCACTTCCCCCTTCGGCTCTCCGTCCGACTGAATAGGCCCGACTGGGTACATGGTCAACTACTGACTCCACACATCTTCGGTGGTCTGGTAGTTATGGGGGCATATGGCTGCTGACCCAACGAACGCTAGAGGATACGTAGTAACGTCACCAGTGGTACCAGTCCTCGAGTCTAACATATATGCACAGTGTGTTGCTAATCACCAAAGGTCTGATGGTAATTTAAAGGTTAACACTTACGCTGCCGAAAACGGCTATTGTCGCCTATTTTATGATGATTATCTGTACGTCCTGGTATGCGCAGATCAAACCTACCATCTGATTTATTGTTGGAAAGGGCTCAGAGAGCCCTTTCCAACAATTAATCAAATGATAGAGTTTCAAGTAGGTCATACATTTTATTAAACTTCCTCGCATTCAGGCTTACATAGAGGTCCTCCATATACGCTAAAGTGGTCGTGGCGATAAAAATGTTAAACCTGACCAGTTCTATATGCAATAATCGAAATGACAATGTTTTCCTACCACTCGGTTATGGTATCTGGCTTGGCACTTGTTGCCTATAAACTCACCAAGTAGCTATTTGTTTGTTTGTTTGTTTGTTTGTTTGTTTGTTTGTTTGTTTGTTTGTTTGTTTGTTTGTTCATATGGAGCACATAACACATGGGCACAGAACGATAGGAATACAGGAACTAGAACATAAATAAAAGACTCCCGTTTATCAAACCGCATGTATAAAATATATATTAATATATTATTATGGGATTACCAGAAAAGCTGTATCTTGCGATGATGGACGCGGGTTACTGCGCTTACAAAAATAAAATCTCTGGACCTCTAGCGCATATCTTGATAGACGCCGCAAACAATTTGCTGAGGTCGTAGCGTGAGAATCCTGAATTATTGCGGCTATTCTGTGGAGCCTTATCAGTGCCAATGCATCTTACAATTTCGACTCAACAGCTAGATGATATGACGGGCGATGCATGTTGGAGACATCAGTTTGGGACAGTGCAAAGGCATTGCAGCCATCAAGAAACTTGCTGAAGCTACCAAAGTCCCAGAATATGATGGCCGCGATGGGTTAAAAAGGCAAGCAATTTCGAAGTTCTATTTGCCGGCCCCACGATACATTCCGAGACCGAAATTTTACATCCCTGTACCACAGGAGGTTCACCGAGTTGGCCTCTTGTTTCTAATTTCTACCGCGTGATAGTGTGCCCCGCGGTCGAAAGGTTTTCAAATGTGCCCTGATCGTAGTAGATGTGGCTATTCGCTACAAAGTCGCGGAGCTTCTGACCTCAAAAGATTCGCCTGAAGTAGCTAGCGCTTTCTCACGCATTTACAGCCGTGCACCTCTGCAATGACCCAAACTTTTCAGGCGGTCCTGGGCGAGATGGTGTGGGTTCTGTGTTCAAGCCACTGCCCAAGCAAGATGTCTCAATCCGACGAGATGAGAAGGAAGCCCACAGAGACAAGGCATTGTACAAAAGTTTAACCGTACGCATGCAGAGCGGCTGTTATGGGGCATCAGTAGCTCGTGAGTTAGCGTTGTCTCAAGGTCAAAAATCCACTGAATGGCTTGCCCGGTTACTGGCTGTCGTATCGGCTCTAAACAATGAAGCAAAGTATCTTACTGTTAAAAAGCCCAAGGATGCCAAAAAGGCTATGCTAGTGGCGCAAAAGCCCTCTTTTGTTGCAAGTAGGCCTGTTGGTTTGGGGAAACAAAAGATCCTCTCTGATGCGAAGGTGCGGTACTTCTGCCAGCCAGATGAGCAAGAGACAGGAGGATGACGTGCTACTGATCCTGTGTGGTCTCTCCGTGTCTACCGGCTTGGGTGCTCAGTTACAAAGCCTGGTGAGTCTGTAGTGTATTATTTGTCCTCGGGATCTGCGAGTGGGATTGGCCGGGAAGAGCTATTTGTCGTTCCTGGTTTCACAGTATTGTTTTACGTTGAGAAATGCAGCTCCTCTTTTTCCGGTATGTCCTAGGCATGTGAGGCACTTGTTACTCTCGCAGTCTGGGTTGGGAGGAGTTAGAAAATTTCCTTAACCCTTTACCCAACGTAACGGCCAAAACCGGCCAGCGCTATTCTCAAAAATCGCCAATTAATTTTGAAAATATTTTCATTTTTTGTCTCAAAAACATAGGTTATGACCCCTCGTTGGAACGAGCTCGTCGAGCTCGTTCCAACGAGGGGTCATAACCTATGTTTTTGAGACAAAAAATGAAAAAAATGAGTTATTCAAGAATTTTTTTTGCAAGTGTCGTCTGCTTTTCATGTTAGGTAAAGGGTTAACACGTTAACGTGTTAAATAATTCTGCGCTAACGAGTTAAATGACGTTAAATGTTAAAATGAAGAAAATTTTAATAACTTCGGACATTTTTATTGATTTGAATTTGAATATGATTGAACTTACGTAGAGTTCGTCTCTTGATTTCCAATGTGTTCTATGACCAACTTAGCCAACTTTGGTAGGAGGGCTTCATGATTTCTCCGCCAAATCAATGGGCCGTCAATAATTGACGGACTTCTAAATTATTCATGTTCTTCAATTTCGTCAAATGGTGCAAAATTCGACGTCATCGGCACGCGCGATCCGGCTTGGGTAAACACAAGATAAACACATTTTATTATATACAGAGTCTGTATATGTTCCCTTAAATTAAATTTTGGGGACCTTTTTCAAAGCAAATTGTAAGTCAGTCTAAAATATGAAGGCATACATAACTGGCTGTTTAACCCTTTACATAACATGAAAAGCAGACGACACTTGCAAAAGAAATTCTTGAATAACTATTTTGTTCATTTTTTGTCTCAAAAACATAGGTTATGATCCCTCGTTGGAACGAGCTCGTTCCAATGAGGGGTCATAACCTATGTTTTTAAGACAAAAAATGAAAAAATAATGAAAATTAATTGAGAATAGCGCTGGCCGGTTTTGGCCGTTACGTTGGGTAAAGTGTTAAATAAATTACTATTAGGACATGTCATTCACATATTTTTCTTATTTTCTTTTCTTTTTTTTTTTTAGAAAGGCAGCCATTTTGGCTCTCATCTTCCATTCAGTTAACATTTGGAGTGTGTTTAAGAACACTTTCGGGAAGTTGAAATAATTTGTTTCGTGTAGCTCTGGGGGTCAGAATAGGAGCCATTAGATCCCTGACTAACAGGTGTGTTAGATGTAATCCTCTTTCCAGTAATCCATTTTCCACGTAAATGATATTTGCAATGGCGTTGTTTCTGTCTGATGCAGAATATACACTCGTTGGGCCTTGCGAAACTTCGAATCTCGAATCGAATCGAGCAGGGAATTTCGTATCGAATCTGAATCGAATATCATTGTTCTTCAAGCTGTTGATATTGCAGCATCATTTTTACAACAGTAAATATTGTCAGTCTCCATTCAAGTATTGTGGTCACCGGCGACTCGTCAGTTTGAGCAAGTCAATAAAAAAACAAGAATATCCCAGAACGGAATCTATGTAATTTAGGAAGCGGAACATTCTGGAACTCTTCTGATATCATCAGGTCTCCTGGTCAGAACACTCCTTATGTACAGGAGATCTGATGATATCAGACGAGTTCAGTGGGCGCAGTGGCTCAGTGATTATGGCATGGAACTTCAATCCGAGAGGTCCACGGTTCGATCCCCGCCAGGGGTAACTGCGTTGTGTCCTTGGGCAGGGCACTTAATCCCGATTGCCCACGTGAGGGGAGGGGGAAGGTGGCACTCTGTACTAAGGTGTAATGCACATCGATGATGCACTTGTCTCAGACCAATGCTAACTCTGCTTGTGTGGAGTTAGTACGCTGGGGAGTCTGACAGTTGCTCGCCTTTGTTCGGTGCTTCTCTCCGGGTATTCCGGCTTCCTTCGCCCGTAAAACTGTCCGACATGGGGTGACCCTGGCTGTAGAAAGTGTCGGTAAACCCCAATAAATAAATAAATAAATAAATAAATAAATAAATAAATAAATAAATAAATAAATAAATAAATAAATAAATAAGAAGAGTCCAAGAGAAGACACTTGGAAGAAATTCGAGAATATTTCGATGATTCGAAAATTTACGAATCAGCTCGAATCGAATCATCGGAACGATTCAGAATCGATTCGAATTTCGAAACTTCGCATCGCCCTAAATGCTTGGTTGTTTGGATGAAAAAATTCATTATTTTTCATCAGTTTTTCGCAATGGGTTCTGGGGTTGAGTATAGCGGTCTAGGGAGCATTTCGATCTTGGGGAGGGGCACAGTCAAAGTAGGGCACCCACTCACTTATATCAACAGTGGCCAATATAATTTAGTCGGAGGGAACTGTAAGAATGTAATAATGAAGCTATGGTTGGGACTAACGCGCCTGTGTACTTGAGAAAACTACACATTTTTTTTTTGTCCATATTAAACAAATGTTTCAGTCTGAGCCAAAGATGAGCACTTTTCTGGACTTCAAAACCACAGAAAAGACAAATCATAGGAGAGAATCTTCGGTCACATCTCAAGAGGAAAAAGTCTATTTACTGCCTTTTCTGCTAATTTCAGATGAAGATTTCAATGACAGGATCCCAAAAGAGAAATACAGGTTCCAGGTGACTGCATTGCGTGGAGATGGGCCGTCCACCTTGCTTCTCTAACTCGGCTTAAAACAATGAGACGAAGGCAACTCCCACTATACCAGGGAAATATCTCGTCTTTTAACCCTTTAACCAATGTAACGGCCCAAACCGTCCAGCGCTATTTTCAAAATTCGCCAATTAATTTTTATTATATTTTCATTTTTTGTCTCAAAAACATAGGTTTTGACCCCTCTTTGGAACAAGCTCGTCGAGCTCGTTCCAATGAGGGGTCATAACCTATGTTTTGAGATAAAAAATGAAAAAGAATTGTTGTTCAAGAATTTTGTTTGCAAGTGTCGTCTGCTTTTCGTGTTAGGTAAAGGGTTTAAATCGTCTGTACTAAGACAGAACACAGTGAAGGAGGAGTACGGGCGACTGGAATCAACGAACAGATGGGAATTTTTCCTGTTTTGCACGAGCGCCACTGGCGCGCGTAAAATACAAGAAAAACACCACCAAGGATAGTTGATCCTTGTCCGTTCTGAACCCCGAGGTATGTTCGTTTTACAACACGATTCAGCTTGAATTTAGTGAATGCAGCTGATGTTTTAAAGAAAAATTACACCTTCGGCGGTGTCAGATGACTTTCATGCTTGACACTGTCGAGTCGAAGAATTTCATTCCCGTCATAACGACACTCAGACGCGTAACGTCCAATCAGATGCCGTCCAGATTCCACTCGTGGTGTGTCTAGAACATTTCCCAATTGTATCTCTCTCAGCTATTTCTGGAAAAAAAGTTAGGCGAACATGAGCCCCCAACCTCCCCCCCCACCCCCCCCCCCCCCCCCCCTTCAACCACCGTCACCACCACCACCCGATTCCTGCGTCAATTACACAGTCGGATGAGAGGTGAAGGAGTCAGCCGATACTTTGCCTTAATAAATTCCATAAGAAGATTCACACAGCGTTATTTTTGTAGCGGCTCAGACAACGAAACAGTGAGTCTCATTTTTAAAGTGATAAAATATCCTAACACCACAGTTAATTACAAACTAATACAATAAGTTTTATTTCTGCAAGACAAATCTATTTTGATTTCCGCTGATTTAGACAGTATAAGAGCGAGCGATAACTCTAACCCCCACTTTCGACATGAGCGCTTTGATAATTGCCGCATTGATCAAGTTATTAATGGATTATTTCTATCTGTAGATATTGTAATTGCTGTAGAGAATTAAATTTCACTTTAAAATACGCTAACTAATCTCCCGGAGAAACACAACTCTCGCTTGCTAATCTTCCGCTGTATCGTTTTTCCGCAGTACCAACATATGGCTGGAAGTTATTGAAGGGCGCCCAGTGCTTCATGGAAGTATGTTATTATCCCACATAAAGCCACAGTCTGTGTATTTCAAACTACAACAAATGTTAACTTAGAGCAACTGATCAAGCAGTTGGGCCGCCCAATTTGAGTAATACTCTTTGGTCTTCACCTGATACGATACGGTTGTTTTTCAAGTACTTCGAAAACTTGATTACACATTGGACGTTTCGATCGGCATTTACTTGGTTAAATAATGTTAGTTTAGCTACCGTGATATGCTCATCGGCGATTCGTGTATTTTACGCTGTTCGTTAATTTGTTTACTTTGGTTATGTTATAAACATGATAAATAATTTCACAAATAAACAAGGCATCAGTAGCGCTTTAGCAGAGTCTTGGAGCTTGAAGTATCTACCTCTTTGAACCGAATCGTGTTTGTTTTTGTTTATTTAAATTCTGATAAATGTATTTGCATGTTTCTGGTAGGTTCTTGGAGCGGTACAAGAAAAAAATCTTGTTGTAGATCACGAAAAGAAACAAGCCAAACATTAAGTGTAAAGAAACAACAGGAATGTATAAAAGAAAGAGATTATCTGGCTTTCGTAAATATTTCCCATCAAAGAGACTGGCAAAGAAAATATTCTTTCTCTTTCTTAACTTTCATTGTTATAGTAGGATAGCGATCTATCGTAAAACAAATTGTATTCAAAGTAACTTTTGTTGATTTTTTGTAAGAAATGAAAAATTGAAAACATCTCCTGAATTTTTTTGTAGTGGTTTGAAATCTTTTCATCGTGGTTGAGTTAAATTGAGAGGGCGGAATCGGAGTGTGTGTGTGTGTGTGGGGGGGGGGGGGGCACAGGAGACACGTATCTCTCCACATTTTTCCACAGACATGTTGCGTGGTCACACAATGAATTAAAATGGACGCATGTAAACGTGCCAATATACAGGCAATCCTGTAATATATTATTTGCAAATCCAAACAACATTTGACCAATGAATGGCAGGCACCTTCGGTCGCTTCGGTCCGTTTCTTCAACTTCACCCATCTTCCAACCCGAAGGCTAGCCTTCGGGTTGGAAGATGGTTGAAGTAGAAGAAATCGATAGGACAGTGACCACACCGCGGGATGCTCATCTAAACGAGCCATGGCAGAGTACCACAGTACGTTTACTGATATACATTGTATACCCCCCCCCCCCCCCCCCCCCCCATTCGGCTGGTAGCCTTGAAAATGTGTGCCCCTCCACTTTAATCGAGCTTCCGCCGTCTCTTGAGATTGAGATAAACTGAGAAAGCAGTATTGAACATTCAGTTACGGTATTAACTCTTGTGGTCATGATTAATCATTGTATGAAAAAATATGTGACCTTAAACACCAATAAATCTTCTTCTTTCTTCTTCTATACTATATTTTAGAATGCATGTATGTATGTCTGTCTGTCTGTCCGCTATAGAAATGAACAGTGTCCAAAACGGGTTTACTGGGAGTACTTTTTATGGCGGAGGTCATCGTCAGGTTTAAAACAGTGTGTGGGGTGGGGGTGTAGGGGGCACCAAAAGTTATGACCGAAATTTTTTTTACCGATATATGTCTTCAAAGGGATCTGCTAGGGGTATGTTTTTATCATGAATCTAATGGTGAGATTTAAAAAAGTATCGGGGTGGGGGTGGGGTGTAGAAGGGCACCAAAAGTTATGACCAAAATTTTTCTCACCGATATAGGTCTTCAAAGGGGTCTACTAGGGGTAATTTTTTACCAGGAATCTAATGGTGAGGTTTAAAAAAGTGCCTGGGTGGGGTGGGGGGGTGTAGAGGGGCACCAACTCCGCCCGAGCAATGCCGGGTATCCCTGCTAGTAAATAATAAAATAACTCTTTTCGTGACTAAAAGAGATGGGTAATACACCGAAAAACTGAATGGATATCGATATCAGGTGGATACCGAAAAACAGAACCGAACCAATCATTGAATATCGAAACCTTCTGTATTTTGAAGTTTTCGTGCATTCGCTATTTTATAAGGCATTGGTGAGACTTGATAGCAGTTGAAGAGTTCCTTTTCATAAAAGAACAGACTGATTTTCTTGGGCCTGAGCATTTTTTCTGAATCCCGATAAGACTACAACCTGATATGTCAGGATGTTAATAGAAGAGATCTCTAGCGAAGTCTTGGCTGCTTTAACAGGCATAGCTAAATATAGTAATAATAAGCAAAACTGTTCCAACTAATATGCTCTTCTACGCTACTGGGGTATACTCTAGAACAAAGGAACATGGTCAGATAAACGATAACTATTGCATGTATTGATAGAAGCAGAGAATTCTGGGTAATGACCAAAGGAACGTGTCTTTTAATGGGAAAAATGTCATGGGATAGGGATCCAAAAAGGGATTCTGGGAGAATTCTAAACCAGAACATTACTCCTGTTCAATCGAACGCACCCCTTTGTACCCCCTTAGTACTATAGCACTACGCGCTAAGCCGATAAATTGGGGAAATAAAGTCAATTTCGGTGATTTTGGGTGGATTTTGGTGCTTTGGAGGGATTGTCGGGTTGTTTGTGGTAATTAGATTTACTCTTCTACAATCGAACACACCCTCAAAACATACCCCTGTCCTATAAGAAGGGTTTAGGTAACATAGCAACCACGTGCTACCATAGAAACCAAGATGGCGGCCTCCAGTATACAAAATGGACGACGGAAACACGTATCACCTTAACAACACGCGCTGTGCATGCGCACTAACACCACGTATCACTATGGAGATGACGTCACAACTTGGCCGCTCACGCGGGTTCCCATGACAACACAACATGGCGCCACTGGGTCACGTGACATGACGTCACTTCCGAGGTCATCCACCGAGGTCATCCAAATAAGGCCCCAAAACCACATTACATACTACTCACGAGAATCGATTTTGATTCTCGAGAACACCTGTTTCGAGAGTCAATCTTACGTTTTTCAATAATTTAGAATTTGAGGGCGACGTTATACCCTTGTGAGTTCAAGCATGGTGAGAAACAAACCTCATAATTATATAGTTACTTGAGTTTAACCTTTAAGGACCCAGTTATAATTTTCGGGAGTATCTTATCTCATATGTTCATAGAACACATGTTCAATATATTTATCCCATAAATGGCCGTTTATTTGAACAATAAAGGCCATGGATAATTTTTTGCTTTATTCACCTAGTAGGGTGATAAATTTTCCCCATAGGTTTAACACTGAAAGAATTTATTCCCCTAGTAGCGACGGACTTGTTGACATCTGGCCTCTACCACATGTGTCTAGCATAATTAATAGTTCGATTGCTGATTTCTTTAAAAAAAATTTGAAAGTATTACACAATGCCAGTAGAAAACACCACCCACGGCTCATATAATAAAGTATTTTTGCAAGTTTAGCTCAAGTTTGTAGGGGAATTATTTTTAGACAGAAATGTATTACTGCGCCTTGTTTATTTTTGCCAATTTTGCTGGTCGATCGAATTGGACCAATGTGCTCCTCACTTCTCGCTGTGTTTTGTAGCGAATTATAGCACGATTTTGCTGTGACTGCCCTGTAGAAGATTTATGGGATAAACAAAAATAGGCCAACGAAATCGTCAGATGTGTACCCATACGCGCAACTAGTAGAAAGCTCTATGACGGAGGGCCATCACAGACGCCAACATGATGTACACCATACAGGGTATGGGTACATATAGAAATGGATTGGAGGAGTGTCTAATTTGATGGATAAAGGGTTAATATCTCCGGATCAAATTATCAGATTTACATAAAAACAATACAGCACAGCACATCAGAAACCTGAATACATATATAAAGTAACATGACAATCGGATTGATATTTTTTGAGTTACCAAAGGAATTGGAGAAATTTTCAATTTGAAGGATAAAGGGTTAATATCTCAGGATCAAATTACCAGATTTACACCAAAAACTATACAGCTCGGCACATCAGTAACCTGAACACAAATATAAAGTAACTTGACAATCCAAGCAATATTTTTCAAGTTATCGAATGCCAAAGGGATTGGAGGAATTTTCAATTTGAAGGATAAAGGGTTAATATCTCAGGATCAAAATAACAGATTTACACCAAAAACTATACAGCTCGGTAGATCAGTAACCTGAACACAAATGTAAAGTAACTTGACAATCCAAGCAATATTTTTCAAGTTATCGAATGCCAAAGGGATTGGAGGAATTTTCAATTTGAAGGATAAAGGGTTAATATCTCAGGATTAAATTATCAGATTTACACCAAAAACTATACAGCTCGGCACATCAGTAACCTGAACACAAATATAAAGTAACTTGACAATCCAAGCAATATTTTTCAAGTTATCGAAAACCAAATGGATTGGAGGAATTTTCAATTTGAAGGATAAAGGGTTAATATCTCAGGATCAAAATAACCGGTTTACACCAAAAACTATACAGCTCGGCACATCAGTAACCTGAACACAAATATAAAGTAACTTGACAATCCATGCAAAATTTTTCAAGTTATCGAATATCAAAGGGATTGGAGGAATTTTCAATTTGAAGGATAAAGGGTTAATATCTCAGGATCAAATCATCAGATTTACATCAAAAACTATACAGCTCGGCAAATCAGTAACTTGAACACAAATATAAAGTAACTAGACAATCCAAGCAATATTTTTCAAGTTATCGAATATCAAAGGGATTGGAGGAATTTTCAATTTGAAGGATAAAGGGTTAATATCTCAGGATCAAATCATCAGATTTACATCAAAAACTATACAGCTCGGCAAATCAGTAACTTGAACACAAATATAAAGTAACTAGACAATCCAAGCAATATTTTTCAAGTTATCGAATACCAAAGGGATTGGAGGAATTTTCAATTTGAAGGATAAAGGGTTAATATCTCAGGATCAAATTATCAGATTTACATCAAAACCTATACAGCTCGGCAAATCAGTAACCTGAACACAAATATAAAGTAACTCGACAATCCAAGCAATATTTTTCAAGTTATCGAATGACAAAGAAATGGATACGGACGCCGGACGGACAGACGGACGGACGGGCGGACGGACGGACGGACGGACAGACGGACGGACAAAGGATGGACGAACGACGGATGGCCACCCCGGATGCCGGCATTATGTGTACCGTACATAGTATGGGTGCACATAAAAAGAGGCTCGTCGGTTTCATTCTTTATCCTACTCGCAGAATAATTTTTTTACTTGAAAACACTATACGTTTATTCTATATTCAGGCTTCTGGTGGTCTTGCAGTGGAGAATTACACTACCTCAGCTGCCGTTTCTAGTGAAGTCTTGGCTGCCTAAACGGGCAGCCAAGACTTCACCAGATACCCCTTCTAAGTCAAAGTGTTACCTTATTATGGCGAGCAAAACTGCGCAGAATTCTTCAGACCTTCAATGACATTTTCAGAATCTATGAAAGAAACAAAAGAAACTTTTGCGAGAATCAAAGATATGAGAATCGATTTTGATCCTCGGATGAATTGTAAGCCCTATATAATGGCATTCCTGTAATATATTACTCGATTCAGATCCCTTGTCCACAGTATACAAACTTGTAATGTGGTTACAAATAAAAAATATTCCACAAATATAATAGGTAATATACCGTGGGGTGGAATAACCAGATTGGCTGTCTGTGTGCCACCCCCTGAATGAGAGAGTAAATTACAAAACATACTGTAACCGAAGGAATAATCTTAAAACAAGTCATGTGATATATAATGGGGGATGGGGCTCGAGTTATTTCATTTCCAGGGCCAAAGATACGGTCCATCATACACGTCAGCGGAAAGTTGGTGCTGCAGGGTTGGCAAGAAGCAACCTGCTTGTTGAACTCCGTTTACTGCTCTGCGTAACACCGGAGAGCGACGCCAAGTCCCCGGAAATCTAAATAATTATAGTTACATTTCTTTGAGAATTCCTCCTTCGGTCGCAGCGGTCTATTTCGTCACCTTCAACCATTTCCCAGCCCCGAGGCTGACCCTCGAGTTGGAAGATGGCTAAAGTAGATGAAACAGACCGAACGATGACCAGGAGCCAATGCTATAAAACTTTTGCAATTGTATTTTCTAGAATTGCATTTCCTACCTATTAATATAACTAAAATGAATCATTAGCATTTTAAAAGATATGGCAGCCACATCTTTGGAAATGCTAATGGTTCATTTTAACCCATTCACAGTCATAGTTAGAAAATACTATTCTAGAAAATACAATTGTAAACCTTTAATAGTAATTTCCCCAGATCGTGGCTTGTACACCTAAAATAGAAACTAGCGTGAATTTGTACTTACAAACGTACGATTATAAGCGTGTCCTGACACGAAAGGACGTCGCCTGCTTCCGCCGAGCATATTTGTCCATGCTCCGTCCCCCACACCCCAGCGGGGGTCACCCATTACGGAATGGTCTGGAGTGGGTTAATGGATGACCTTGCGGGCCTCAGAGAAGAGGAAGAAGAAGATGCATGAGGAGGAGAATGAGAATTATAAGGGCCTCATCCTTCGAAGGTCAATGACATTAGATCATAGAGTCTTCCCTCATCCTCATGAAACAAACACTCCGAACTTCTATATAGGTTGTACTTGGAGCCCTCTGGTGACACAGCAGGCAGGGGCGGGTAATTTACCAAAGAACTCATACCAAGGCGCCCCCGCATTGAAACCACTAACGGACGTGCCGATGGTCCCAAAAATTTTACCTTTAATTTTCAGGGAACGGGAAAGAGGGCGTCATATTACCTGGAAGCCACCAGCTGTCACTGCCAGTTGGCCAAGGGACGGAAATCTCAAGGGTGGCTCTTCAAAGAAAATCTTGAGAATAAAATTGGGCTTTAGTGAGCGGAGTCTTAAACTAAAATAAAATGGTTCAGTCGGCTTGGGGCTCATAGCTTCTTCAAAAGTCTATGTCACGTTATTTAGCACCAACATTGAAATTTTACGTCAATAGTTATATTGAAAAGGTTTTCGTTGCAATGCCGGTTCCAATTTTAACACACCCATAACCGGGTGCGCGGTGGCGTTGCGGTGACCGATTATCGTCAGATCACCGAAGTTAACCCTTAAGCCCCCATATAGCCCCAAACCGCCACTTTTATATTGCATTGAAACAGGTGCTCCCTTGTGTAATCTTTTTTATTACTCTTGTGTGTAGACTGAATTTTCCCTGGCAGTGGTTCTACATCACTGCTGGCTGCCTGTATAGGCAGCCAGCAGTGATGTAGAACCACTGCCAAGTCATCAGTAACTATGTAAGCAGAAAAAGGCCATAAATACTTTAAAATTAATCTGAGGACTCAAGGGTTAAGCAACGTCGAGTCCGGTTAATCATTGGATGGGTGACCGTCTGAGCGATCAATTCGGACTCCCGTGTTGTGTCCTTGGGAAAGGCATTTAACCCCGATGGTCCACATGGGGGCACGATGACGCCGTGTACTAAGGCGTACTGCACGTCGATGGTACGCATGCCTTCAACCAATCTAACCCCGCCTGTGCTGCAGTGCGGAGTTAGGATGTTGGGAAGCTGACAGCTGCTCGTCGTTGCTCGGTGGTTCTCACCGAGTACTCCGGCTTCTTCCACCCGTTAAACTGTCACGGTCATGATTAGCCATTGTGCATAAGTATATGACCTTAAACACCAATAAATAATAAATAATTTTAATACACCCATAACCTGGGGCGCGGTAGCGTTGCGGTGGCCGGTTCTCGTCAGATCACCGAAGTTAAGCAACGTCGAGCCCGGTTAATCATGGGATGGATGACCGCCTGAGCGATCAATTCGGACTCCCGTGTTGTGTCCTTGGGAAAGGCATTTAACCCCGATTGTCCACATGGGGACACGATGACGCCGTGTACTAAGGCGCACTGCACGTCAATGATACGCATGTTTTCAACCAATCTAACCCCGCCTGTGCTGTAGTGCGGATTTACGATGTTGGGAAGCTGGCAGCCGCTCGTCGTTGCTCGGTGGTTCTCTCCGGGTACTCTGGCTTCCTCCACCCGTAAAACTGTCACGGTCATGATTAGCCATTGTGCATAAGTAATAGACCTTAAACACCAAGAAATAAAAAAATAAATACACCCATAACCAATACCCATTATACTTTAAAATCAGTTGGGTTAAAATTAATCCAAGTCAACTGGGTTGAGTGAATATGAACCCAACTGGGTTCATATTCACTCTACCGGGTCGATTTGGGTTGTTTTGCCCAACGGATTTTAGAGTGTACTGTGACCCGCAAGAGTCAAACATTTTGAGATTCTGAAGAAAAGGTCTGGAAATTTCAATGGAGTATCCTCAGTTTTCGTAGTGTCGTCAGTTTTCGTAACACTGTAACGGTTTTTTAGCTGATGCGTGTATTTTCGTCACGCGTGATGAGAAGAAATAAAACTGCGATTGTAGTAAAACGAGTGAGATTCTTAACTGGTGGAGTGCTGGAAGCCCATATTTGGGCTTTACTCTGAGGTGAAGGTACTGCAACTTGAAGGCTTCATACTCAATGGATGTGTTTCATATTATCTTTGAAGTGATATTATTTAGTCTGTAGGGACTTGTCTTACTACAATTTATGGGAGAGTGCCTACACTCTCCCATAAATTGTAACAAGGCAAAGACCTGTGAATAAATTTTGATGGCCAAAAATAATTCAGCACTCAACCAGTTCCAGTTAACCACAGGCGAAAAAAACATGCATGTATTATCCAAGAAAATCGTTGCTGTGTTGACTGCTGGAACTAAATATTAAAAGAAAAACTGCGGTTTTACAGACATGAAATTCATGTCTATAAAATGGTAGTTTATTTGAATATTTCTAACTCATTTTATTCTCGTAATTTCACGATAGCTGACCTGATGCCAATTATGTTTATTCTTTGTTCATGTAATTTGTATTTGGGAATTTTGATTGTGAAAGTGTCTATTCTTACTGAAAAGAATCGTGTTTTAGGAATATAATTATTTTGTGTGTGTGGAGAAGGGTGGGTGGGGTGGGGGTGGTATCAAGTGTAGGATCTCCATTCTACTTTTCAGTAGAGCATGTCTCCTATCCATCACGTCTTGGGATGCTTAGGAATTTTGGAGTTAATATCACACTATGCAAATTACATTACAGTTCGAAGAGAAATAGATAACAGGTGCACGCGCGATTGCCCGTGAGGCTGCGGTCGTGAACGTTTGATCACGCGCATGTGTTTGATTACGAACGGACAAACAAATGATTGCGAACAGCCGTTTGAATAACGAACGAGCAAACGGACAGACAAACAAACTGATACCAGTAATTCAGGAGTTGCTCACCTTTCGGTGACAGCTGACAACTAGCCCGTGTTATGTTCTTTCAGAACGAGCCTAGCCAGGATAAAAAAGTGGATCTCTAATGAGTAAGGATTTAATACGGAAGTTCACAAAAATTGATTTCATCTGCGTTTTAACCCTTTACCCAAAGTAACGGCCAAAATCGGCCAGCACTATTTACAAAAATCACCATTCAATTTTCATTATTTTTTTCATTTTCATTTTTTGTCTCAGAAACATAGCTTATGACACCTCAATGGAACGAGCTCGTTGAGCTCGTTCCAATGAGGGGTCATAAGCTAAGTTTTTGACGTAAAAAATGAAAAAAAAATCAGTCATTCAAGAATTTAATTTAGCAAGTGTCGTCTCCCTTTCGTGTTAGGTAAAGGGTTGACGAGGCTCAAATCGATTTTAATGAACGAGGTTAACAATTCCATGGTAACCTGTGACGAAATTAAATTGAGATTTTTGTCTACCACATGTTGAGTAATTAAACTTTTTACCTAATGAAACAACTAAAATTGGGTAGCGCTATTCACAAAAATATCCAGCAAAATTGTATTATTTTTTCAATTTTTGCCTTAAAAACACAGCTTATGGTCCCTCATTGGAACGAGCTTGTTCCAATGAGGTGTCACAAGCTATATTTTCAAGACAAAAAATGAAAATATTTATATTAGGAAATATATATATATATACATATATATATACACTTCATCAAATATTTTACATAACTTCGTCAGTTTGCCGTGGCGGCAAACTGACGAAGTTACATATATATATAATATAAAAGTCCCAGCACATCCCCACGTCGTTTCGCACCAACTGGAAAAGCACCAAAAAATAAAAAAAATTCCTCTTAGCGGGCTATTTGGTGGTGCATTTTAAGGCGACGGACAGCAAACAAATTTGTTTAAATCATCCAGTTATCATACTTTCATGTAATACAAGGAAGTATCTTGACATTTCTAAAATTCCAGTTCCTTTTAATTTTCGAAAGGCATATTAAAATCGGGTTTTACCCTGAGTTAGAACTTCCTAGAATACTTTTCAAAATTTGTCTAACAGTATTTTTGTATTTTTTTCACCTTTTGCTTTCCACTTTTACCCTGGTTTCCTTTCTTTTCGGGTTGTATCACACACCCGTTCAATATGAACTTGGCTTATGAGAACTTTTATCGCCAAATTTCATTTCTTAGGCCAGCGCTATTCACAAAAAAATGCCATCCATTTTCATTATTTTTTTGTTTTTTGCCTCAAAAACACAGCTTATGACCCCTCATTGGAACGTGCTCGTTGAGCTCGTTCCAATGAGGGGTCATAAGCTATGTTTTTGACCCCAAACAGTGGGAAAAAAATTATTAATTATTCAATAAATTTGTTTGCAAGTGTCGTCTGCATTTCATGTTATGTAAGGGTTGAGGCTAAAGTAGGCCACCCAGTAACTGGAGGCTAAACTTTAACAAAATGGCCCAAGAAATATTGGAGAGTTCATTGATCAGATTTATGGATTACAGGCATGAATGTATGTATATAAGACTGACATTTTTTAGGAAAAGTGTGGGGGGGGGGGGGGGAGTGTCGCTCTCCCAATTTACCATCCACCTCAACTCTTGGCTTCACAACGTCTTTTAGTAATTGTCTTTACTATACATTCGGCTACTCCTTGTAGTACTGGAGAAAATTATAATATTTACGTTGGGGCACGAGTCGATGTTTTACAAAAGATAAACTGTTTCCATGTTTATTGAGTTTCAATAAACATATTGTTTATCTCTCCCTCTCACTCCCACGGCACAATCTTCAATTGATTCTAGGTGGTCTATTTTGACGGATCGACGCAGTGTCAATGGTTTCAACGAAGGTAGTCTGTGTCTTGTAAACAAATGCACCGCTGAGTTGTAAATTGAGTTTTAAAAGCTTTTGCTGTCATTTTATGTTTTGACAACGAATTGGTTCACTTGTATCTTAAAATATATCAAATTTTAAGTGAATGAAATTCGTCGATGAAAACATTACATCAATCGAATGAATGGAATTCTTTCACGAAAAACGTCTGTAACGTTTTTAAGCTGTTAGCATTAATTCAAAGGTACAGATACGAACATTAGCATGAATCTGTACCCATGTAAGTAATGCAAAAATGCTAATAGCCCCCCCCCCCCCCATCTCTCTCTCTCTCTCTCTCTCTCTCTCTTTCTCTCTCTCTCTCTCTCTCTCTCTCTCTCTCTCTCTCTCTCTCTCCTCAACCTCTCTCAATCTCTCTCAGTACCAGGATTTTACGCCGCACATGCTCGTAACACACTGCAAAAAATATAGGTTCTCTTTAGAACCAAAACTGGTTCTAATCTTGTCCCTGAGATGGAACCAGTTCTGTTTAAACAGTATTTATTTCAAATCAAATACGAACATTAAATATTAACAGAATTAAACATAAATTGAGGGGGTTTCAGCCGTAAGTTTAGAGCTCATACGAGGTTGTCTCACATCATTATAAAGCAAAGGAGATATGAACAGTTGGCATATCGAACCAGTTTTGGTTCTACACAGAACCAAAACTGGTTCGATATGCCAACTGTTCATATCTCCTTTGTTTCAAAATGTTTGGCGACTGCGTTGAATAAGCTCCAAGTTTAGTGCTTTTTCTACTTCAGTTCATGTAATATTCTGTTAAAATTGAATGCTAATCTTAGTAAATTTATTTGATTTGAAATAAATACTGCTTGAACAGAGCTGGTTCCATCTCAGGGACAAGATTAGAACCAGTTTTGGTTCTAAAGAGAACCTATATTTTTTTTGCAGTGCATAGTTCAAATGCAACTGACAATGGCGATTTTACATTGAAAGTTCATCTTCAAGTTCAGTTAACTCTGTGAGACTTTAACTATCATGACGTTCAAACGTCACTGGGAATTCAGTTTCTTCAACGTTTTTCAAAATACGACGTCAAACGTCGGAAAGCACAAATAACAAGATATTTTTCACATTTGTGATTAACTGGTTGAGGGCTGGATCATTTTTGGTGGTCTGGAGTTGTTAGTCAAAACTTGTTTTATTACAAATTATTGGAGAGTGCCCACAGGCACTCTCCAATAATTTGTAATAAAACAAATTTATATAAACAAAATATAATTTGTGTTTGACTGAATATGAAATATAAGCAAGGAAAGTGTTGGCTTTTGCTCTGGTATCCTCAGTTTTTGAAAGCCCTGATAGTGGCTTCTAGCACTCAAAACAGTTAAGAAGTCTTGACAGCAGGATTATATTAGTATTTTAAGCTGCGATAACATTTGGCTCAACTTTGTCACTGAGCACTATTCGGGAGAAAATAGAAATTGAGGTTAAAACTTTAAAAAATCGAAAAATAATAACAAAACAAATGACCACAAAGTATTAACGCTCTGTTTAATTTCGTACGTCATAAGGCTTACAAAAGTGTATCAAAGAGTTAATTTAGTTTAATGTCTGTATCAATACAATATCCTACACACGCTAATTCGAATGACTATCTGACCTCTAAAGATAATTTCCCAACTATATTTGAAGTTCGCTTAGCTACCGAAACTTCACCTTAGCTCTTTACGGTTCTTAGAGGTTACCGACCACATCTATTCCTTATGACCCTCAACGATCTTGATTGTAATCCACATCCCTCATTTATATCGTACTGAAAGTCGACTTTCGATAAAGTTATCTCCCTTTGAATTATTAGACGGGCGATGGAGGTCCAATTAAGAAGCATGCAATTGTTGAGAAAACACACATGACATCAATAGAAAATAAAGACAGTTTCCTTTTGTTATTTTTAATAACGAAAACAGACAGCTATCGGAGCTGTCTGTTGTTTTTGTTTATTAAAAGTTACAAAAGGAAACTTGACTTTTTATTGTCAGCTAATTAGAAGCAATTAAGTAAAGTAATTAAGTAACAGTTCACATTGTCTCTTTTTTGGCGCGACAGGCGGCTAAAGTCGACAGACGGCAGACTGCGGAAAGGTACTGCAGTAGTCATTTTAGCCAATTGTGTGTGTCCATTTCCAAGTGCTTTTAACCCTTTACCCAACGCAGACGATATCAAAATTTATTATTTTAAACATCATTTTTTCAAATTTTTCAAAAAATTTCAACAAATTTCAACAAAACCATATCATGTGACCCCTCGTTGGAACGAGCTCGACGAGCTCATTCCAACGAGTGGTCACATGATATGGTTTTGTTAAAATTTTTTGAAAAATAATATTTTCTCAACTGCTGAAGTTGCATATTACGCGGGGGGTGGGGGTGGGTGGGGGTGGGGGCTGCGGCCGATTTGTTAGGTAAAGGGTTCAACAAACATACGTATTCCTATGTTTCATGCACCATTTATGTCCTATCCATGAACAACGATATCGTCCCTTGAAAGTATAAAGGTGCCATTTAAATATATACAGGAAATCATTTGAAAAATGTCAATGAGATAATTAGAACATCTTTTAAAATAATAACGCTTTAGTCTAACAACCTATACTTTTTGTAAAATTCCTGATGAATATTAGGCGCTTAGAATTCTGTTTCTCAGATTATTTCGCGCCAAAAGAGTTAATGTGTGCGTGTTGCAAATTTAAGCTTTGGTGATAAAAAACAACTTCAATTTAAACTGTTCACTCGGGTATTTTCACGTGGCGTTTCTTTCACAACAAACCCACAAAAACTTGTGTAATGCTTTCACCTAGTACAAGCTACACTCTAAAATCAATTGGTCAAAAAACCAACCCAAATTAACTGGGTTGAGTGCAAAACTGGAAATCAGTAGACTGGAATCTGCAGAATAAGGTCCCCAGAGGGTGAATTTGGTGATGCTACCCTACACAGCAGGGTAGCATTACACAATGTACCCTCTGTGGACCTCAGTCAGAACAGGGTCTCGGCCCTAAACAGAAGGAGATACCCAGACGATAAATTAGGGGATTCGAGTCAACTGAATTGAAATAGCATCAGAAATTTTTCATCCTCTGGGGACCTCATTCTGCAAATGTAGGATTGTTAATTTCCAGAGTTGGTTGAGTGAATAGGAAGCTAACTGATTTTAGAGTGTACGCGTCCGAAAGCTTGACCCGACTCTGGTAATGTTCATGGTTTCGAGACCAAAAATGAAAATATTTAGTTATTCAGGAAATGTTTTCTGCAAATGTCGTCTGCTATTTACATTAGGTGGTCAGTTGATGAAAAATAGGAGATTAATTCAATTCTATTTCCGAAACCTTTCATTCACAACTTTGCGACGTCCACGTTGACTTCTGACGTCATTCTCGTATTAAACGTGTTGTGAACGGTATATTCCGTAATGAACTATTTGATGGTGATTACAGTACGTTGAGAGTGTATTATCACTAAATCACTCGCAGAGTGGAGATTCCACCCAAGTAATAATTACTAATATGTTGCAAAGCATAACCAGCACAAGCAAAGTTTCAGCCAATGGACCTTCCGGGTTAAACCCGGAGGTCCATTGGCTGAAACATTGCTTGTGTTTTTTGTCGATATGTACAGAATTTGAAAGTTATAGCTTGGGTGGTAACCCCACTCTGTGGGTGATTTAGTTACAATCCACTCTCCACGTACTGTATATGATCAAAAAAATTTCTCAAATGAGTCGCGATTTTATATGAAATTTCTGTACCGAGGTCACTAAATTCGATCTGAGCCGAGGTTTACCGAGGTTTACCGAGGTCCAGATCGATTTTAGTGAACGAGATTCGGAATTTCATATCAAATCGTGACGAATTTGAGATTCCTTTTATCACATAATGTGTAATTTAACCTTTTACGCAACGCAACGACTAAACAGGCCAGCGATATTCACAAAATCGCAATTATTTTTTCAACTTTTGCCTTGAAAATATGGCTTATGGTCCCTCATTGGGACGAGCTCATCCAGCTCATTTCAATGATAGGTCATAAGCTATGTTTCCGAGACAAAAAGATGAAAGTGTTTACTTATACAGGAAATGTTGGGGGGGGGGGGGGGGGTGCCGTTGTTGTATGTTGTAACTTTGGAAGTGAGTTGGTCTGGGAAGTAGCGTTGAATTCAACATTTTGTGAACGATATTTCTTGGAAGTTATGTGATAAATTTTGATACGTTTACATGCGCCCAGTTTTAACTCCTTGTGTAAAATATCTGTGGAAAAAATGGATGGGGTGTGTGTTCCATGTGCCACCGTGGTTCCACCGCCTCTGTTCAGACTTAAGAAAGAGGTACACGGAATTCGCGTGAATTCACATTTATAGGCAGGGTTAAAATTGTGCATTCAGCCATGCAGTCATGATTCTGCGCTGTGTTATTTTTGCGGATTCAAACATATGTGGTTGGGTTGAATTAGTGCAACGTCTGTTTATAAATGCCAGAAAAATATTTTGGAAAATTTCACAGATCAGTAAAGCGACAGGTTTCGCAGATATTTTATAAATCGTTTTTTATGCGTGATGCTGTAAGCATATAAATTGTTTAATGTGTTATTCAAAGTGATACTATTATTTTGATGATGCGCATTCAACTCTAGACACAGGGACACCAACGCATTCTTTACGCCTGACAGTGTGCAAATCCTAAAATTCTGTTCTAGTGAACTTGTTTTTCAGAACAGTACACCACATAACACCCTTATTTGAAACAATAAACCGTTGTGAAGATTTGTGTTATTTACCTTTCAATGATTTGTCTGCCAGCTGCCATAACTACTAATAAGATCTAAGCAATCGGAAAAGTGTGGGGAAAAGTTGTTGGGTGGTACTTTGTTAGTCATTAAACACTACAGCACCCCATAGCGAATAGACAAGCAGAGGGGGGAGGGGCGGGTTATTTATTTTTCAATAGCCAGAGTCACATCGCGTTGGACAGCTTCGTGGTTGGACTAAGCCGAGTCACCTGGGAGATCCACCGAGCAACGAGAGTAACCATCGGACTCTCTTGACTTATTAACCCCACGCAAGTACAGTACAGTCACCGTGGACTGGTCACATGCGTTTACCAGGTAT